>JADBJO010000196.1:610427-615427 GCA_016801955.1 Conus betulinus
CACACACACACACACACAGATGCACACACGCACGCAACCACACCCACACACACACACACGACCACAGACTTGCTATAGATTAGAAGCCTATATACCCCGCCGTCAGGTAATCAGTTGTCTTAGTGTTAAGCCCTGTGTCTGAGAGAGAGAGAGAGAGAGAGAGAGAGAGAGAGAGAGAGAGAGAGAGAGAGAGAGAGAGAGAGACAGACAGACAGACAGACAGACAGACAGACAGACAGACAGGATGAAGGTTGAGTTGGGAAAGAGGATAAGGTGAGAAACGGCGAGACAGATGGTGTTAAAGTACTGTGCAGTGATTGCTGATCACCCTATTTCCATTCTGACTGTCTGTACAGAGAGTGTTAAAGTACTGTGCGGTGATTGCTGTTCACCCTATTTCCATTCTGACTGTCTGTACAGAGAGTGTTAAAGTACTGTGCGTGATTGCTGTTCACCCTATTTTCCATTCTGACTGTCTGTACAGAGAGTGTTAAAGTACCGTGCAGTGATTGCTGATCACCCTATTTGCATTCAGTCTGTCTGCACAGAGTCAGTTGAGAGTCAGTCTGCAGCCAGTGACAAGACTTGACACAAGACTTGACACTTTCCTCTCTGGGACTTTTGACCTTTGGATAAGCACACCCCTCTCCTAACCCCTGTCCGTCGCTTGCCCCCTTTTACACCCTCCCTGCCCACCTCTCTATCCTCTCAACTTTTCCTAATCCATTCTCTATATTAAAAGCACTGGTAGCCATTGTTCTTACCCTGTCCTGCTCGCGCACACACACACACACACACACACACACACACACACACACACACACACACACGCACACACACGCACACACGCACACGCATACACGCACTCACACGCACACACACACACACTTATACACACACATACAGACAGACAGACTCACACACACACACACACACACACACACACACACACACACACACACACACACACACACACACACATGCTATAGATTAGAAGCCTAAACCCTGCAGTCAGGTAATCGGTTGTCTTAGTCTTAAGCCCTCTGTCTGAGAGAGAGAGAGAGAGAGAGAGAGAGAGAGAGAGAGAGAGAGAGAGAGAGAGAGAGAGAGAGAGACAGACAGACAGACAGACAGACAGAAGGACAGACAGACAGAGACAGACACACAGACACACAGACACGCAGACACATATTCACGCAGACACACAGACAGACAGCCCCATAGGAAGAAGGTTGGGCTGATAATAATGATAAGGAGAGGAGAAAAGGGAAAGTCTGATCGTTAGCGGTGTTTAAGTACTGTGCATGAATTGCTGTTTGCCCTATTTCCATTCTGACTGTACAGAGAGTTAGTTGAGAGTCAGTTTGCCGCCAGTGACAAGACTGAAACTTTCCTCTCTGGATCCTTTGACCTTTGCATCAACACCCCCAACCCCAACACCACCCCCCCTGCCCATCCCTAGCCCCTGTTGCAATCTCGGTCCCCACCCTCGCTCACTCCCCAAGCCTTTCTTAACATGCACCTTCAGACCACAACTTCTATTGTTGAGTTGGGACACACACACACACACACACACACACACACACACACACACACACACACACTGGTGTATGCGTGTGCATGCTGGTCAACTCTTCAGCTTTTTAACTGACTCTGGGATGTGATAGTTCTCGTGTATGAGAAAATGTTTAATTACATCTTTTTTTTTTATCCTCTTTTCAACGATTCTGTTAATCTCTCTCTCTCTCTCTCTCTCTCTCTCTCTCTCTCTCTCTCTCTCTCTCTCTCTCTCTCTCTCATGCATTTTCCCTTTGGGCAGTGCACTCGTTTGTCTTCTTTGTCTTCTGCTCCTATGTACATCTGATCTGTCTACTTTGAAAATCAATACCCAGTCGCAAAAATTGTGTCCTAATTGACTAGTAAATGCTAAGAAGACATGTGGGAAATTAGGTCTAATAAAGCAGAGGGGGAAGTGGTAGGTACCGTCAGGTATACACATTCCCATTGGTGGAAAAACCTCATAACGCGCACACTAACAGATTCATTATCCACAAGGAGCACTCGGCGAAATAAGCGTATTCGGCAAAATAAAAGGAGAAACAAATGAGTATATGGAAAAAAGTATTAAGGCCCACAAAAAAAAACCGAAATGTCAACGTATTGCTAGAAGACTTTGATATTTCATGAGATGATTAGTTCACGTATAGTATCAGTTTGTGAGAAGTAACTTCATAGTTTTACATGTTCAGAGGTAAAAACGGGGAAAAAAATATCAAGTAGATCTGCATCCCCAAGCTGATCTAGATCAACATTACAAATTCCACATCAAATATTAGTGGATTGTCCATGGCCCACGGTTTATTTTCCCAGCAAGTGTACTTGAAATATGTTCATTAGTTGCTGCCTACTCTTGTTGACGGGCAAACAGGCAATATAATTGAAAGGGCACACAGAAAAACGCGCGGACCTCTTCAAAAATGGGACAGATACAGCAGCCCTTGAGCTGAAGGAGTTAGCATCGTGGACTTCTGGCTAGCACGTTGTGGGCTCGATTCCCACAGGAGCCCTTTATTTGTGGGATGGTACTGACCCGAACGGTTTCTGTTAAAGCTCATTTTGCTATTTCAGCTGGGACTCAGACTACAAAGTCGAGTTTTGTCCACATAATGGAAACATCTCTGACAGCGTTGCTTTAACTGCCTAGCCAGTACTGCAGGTGTCTGTATTTCTCGGGTATGTTTGACGCCGGGTTATGCTGTTGAAATAAGCGTAGAGTACAGCCCTGTCATGCAGCTTCAGATCAGAATGGAAATCCAGCATTATCTTCAACATTATATCTGTTATTGATCAGCATAAAATAGAAAGAAAGAAAGAAAGAAAGAAAGAAGGAGAGGAGGAGGAGGAAGAGGAAAAGTCTTACATTCTGTGATTGATCATGCCCTGCTGTAGTGGTGACCTCAGTTTTTGAAGCATCAATAAACACCATCTAGTGACTCCACAACAGTGTCTTCTCAAGTCGGTTGCCTCATGGTGACTGGACTCTGATTGCTACCGGTGGATTGTTGAGGTGAGGGCAGCATTGGACACTGATTGCTACCTGTGGATTGTTGAGGTCAGGGCAGCAGTGGACACTGATTGCTACCTGTGGATTGTTGAGGTCAGGGCAGGAGTGGACTCTGATTGCTACCTGTGATTGTTGAGGTGAGGGTGAGGGACTCTGATTGCTACCTGTGGATTGTTGAGGAGGGCAGCAGTGGACACTGATTGCTATTGTTGTGGTTGAGGTCAGGGCAGCAGTGGACACTGATTGCTACCTGTGGATTGTTGAGGTCAGGGCAGCAGTGGACACTGATTGCTACCTGTGGATTGTGAGGTCAGGGCAGCATTGGACACTGATTGCTACCTGTGGATTGTTGAGGTCAGGGGCAGCAGTGTGGGACATCTCCGGTGTGGCTGTGGACAGTGAGCTGGAATGAACAACGTGGGGTGCCAGAAGACAGAAAATAAGGGAGAGGCCAGGAATGCACCCTTTGATGTGGAAAGACCGCAGTGGGTCCGCAGCAAAATGAGATGAACTCTTCCTTGGGGCTTGTACTGTCCGTCCAGCAAGTGCCGAGAAAAAAAATAACGTTCTGGGTAGCGGCGTAGAATAAAAACAAAATGCAAGATCCTACGGCAGAGGGAGGTTGACTTTAAAATGTCTGGGAGAAAACCGCTTCTCTGTCCTCATTCACTTTCTTCTTTCTAGTCCCCCCCCCCCCCTCACTTCCCTATTTCTGCCCGACATTTTCACTTTCCCTCCTCAACACTCTTAGCCTGGCTACCCTCTCCCTCCCCTTAGTACCTTCTAGTACCTTAACCTACTTCTCTCCACACAAAACCAAACCAAACTTCTTGCTAAACTCTCCTTCTTTCTTGTGCTCCTCCCACCAAAGTTTTGCCAGGCTGTCTACCCTTCCTTCTGCCCCCATTACCTCCAAGGTCTCCTTTTCTATCTGGCGGTCATGTCTGGAAGAAGAGTCTGCGGCCTGCTTTCAGCCAGCCTTTATGCCGAGCCACGCTCAGCAGACAGACGAGGAGCTGGGAACAGATTCAGGCCCAGCATCATGATGAAGGGAGAAGGATTGGGTCCTCAGGCTGTTTCCAGTTGTCGGGCTGAAAAGGCGGCCTGCAGTTCTGGTGCCGAGCGCGCGCGTTTCACCACACACACACCACACACACCACACACAACACACACCCACACACACACACACACACACACCACACACACACAAAACGCACGCACGCACGCACGCACACACACACACAGGTACACACACCACACACACCACACACACACACACACACACACACACACACACAAACACACACACACACACACGCCGCACGCACCACGCACGCACGCACGCACGCACGACACACACACAGGTACACACAACACAACAACACACACACACACACACACACACACACAACACACACACACACACACACACACACACACACACACACACACACACACAAGGGGCCCGCGTGCGTGCGCCGTGTGCATGGCTGCCAAACTTTCACCCCTTTTTACCGGTCATTGGAAACGTAATCATTTTTGCTTAGGAGAAATGGTTGATCCTCCACCTCCATTTGTTTCCCTCAGATCTGATGCCATCTCATTTCTTTTCTTTTGTCCCCCCCCCCCCCCCCCCCCCCCCCTTTTCTTAGTTTAGGTTCTCTCTCTCTCTCTCTTAGTTCCTCTCTCTCTCTCTCTCTCTCTCTCTCTCTCTCTCTCTCTCTCTCTATCTCTCTCTAATACAAATAGAGAGAGGGAAGCTAGGTGGGTGGAAGAAAGCAGGGAATTAGGGCGGTGTGGGTGGGGAGGGGGGGGGGAGGGGGGGGGGGGGTTAGCCGGGAGAAATGTACATTGCGTTGGGAATTGAAATACTGACAACAAAAGCAAATTAAAGGGAAAGGGATTCCAACCATTGGCATCCCCATTCTACCCATTC
>JADBJO010000196.1:620427-632927 GCA_016801955.1 Conus betulinus
GCAGGGTCATTAGGAAAACGCGTCTTAATTAGAAGATTAGAAGAGAAAGTTATCAACAAAATGTGTCACAATTAGAAAGTCAGCAAAGAAAGGGGCCCTTGTTAGGTCAGATAGGAAATGGGCCCTACCTCAATCAGCAAGATATGGCTCCTAACTAAGTCAGCAAAGATATGGGTCCTACCTAAATCAGCAAAGGTATTGGTCCTACCTCAGTCAGCAAAGATATGGGTCCTAACTAAATCAGCAAAGATATAGGTCCTATCTCAATCAGCAAAGATATGGGTCCTAACTAAATCAGCAAAGATATGGGTCCTGACGAAAGCAGCAAAGATATGGGTCCTCACTAAATCAGCAAAGAAATGGGTCCTAATCAGAAGGCCAGAAAAGAAAATGTCGTATTCAGAAGGTCGGTAAAGAAAAGGATCCTAACCAGAAGAACCCGAAGGAAATTGATCCTAATTATAACGTCAGAAAGGAAATGCGTCGAAATTGTGAGGCTAGGAAGGAAAACGGGTCATTGTCATAGAGTCAGAAAAGAAACATGTCCTACTTAGAATGCTACACGGGAGAGCCGCAGACCTCCACCAACATTGAAAGGATCCTGGATCCATTGAATCCGGACCTGGCGAGAAATTTGAAGGAGAAAATGGCGCTTTTTGACTGTATTATGTAAGGATGAAGTACGGTCGGGCGGATATGCTTCTTTCCCCATATTTCCTACTTCTGTGGGCAAAGCTGTTCATAAGTGAAAGCATTTTTTCCTTGTCATAGGTAAAAATGATTGCTTCAGACAGCAAGAGCTACCTATCGCGTACATCTTTTTAATGAAATGAAAATATGAATTGTTAATTTTTTTATGACTGAAAATGTTTAGTTTCTATGAAAACATACACCTTTAAAGTTGTTCAGCCGTTAACAGTAACACAACTGTGTTTATGTTCAGAAACATTATTGGTTTTGCCATTGTTTTGCTAGATAAACATGTGGATCCACTGTGTTTATGTTCAGAAGAACATTTGCAGTTGTCTTGCTGAACATGTGTATCCATTCTTTGATTTTGGATCCGCACTATGGAACCTCAAGAGACGGTAATGCCATCATCATGTGGCCACAAAATCATCTTTCCACCAGCTTCGATTAAAATCAATGAAACATGATTTCTCTTTTAACCCTGCTGCTGTCAGGCAGCCAGCCCAACCAACCACAAGAGAAGAATGGAAACCAGTTGAAAACAGACCCTCCTTGGAAAGGGCCACATGTAGTGCTGTTTGCAGAGCAGTGTGATGAGACGTCAGAGGAAGGAAATGGACCGCCTCAATTAGCTCCGTCATGACTCATTAGGAAATCGGCTGTGATTGGTCGAAATTCTCTGTTCCATTTTCTGCCTCCAGGACCCAATGACATCGCTGAAACGAATACATGGCAGAGTTGTGGGTGATCTCAGAGCCAGGTAGTAACTTTCCGTCTGAAGAGAAATTTCTATACTTATCTGATCGTCATTGTTGTTGTTTGTTTTTGTTGCTGTTGCTGTTGTTGTTGTTGTTGTTGTTGTTGTTGTTGTTGTCGTCGTCGTCGTGTTGTTTGTTTGTTTTTTTTTTTGTTTGTGTGTTTGTTTTTGTTTTGTTTGCTTGCTTGTTTGCTTGCTTTCTTCTTTTCAAACCAAAATTGCGAGTTTGATTTTGGAATTACGGATTCTAAAAAAAAAAAAAAATAATAATAATAATGCCACATGACTCATCCACGAGGGAAAGTTAGAACGTTTCTTTCTTTCTTTCTTTCTTTCTTTTTTTTTCGCACCTTTGTCTTTCTTGCCACTTCAGTGATACAAGTTCCATGCCACCAATTCTGCTTCCCTGTCTACAGCCGTCCTAACCTCCGGCTGTTCTCATAACAGCCCTAGCCAGGCAGTCCCAGGAGAGCAGTGGACGTCAAGCCCATTCAGAGATGCCTACTGTGAGAAAAACACTGCACTGCTGCCACGTCCAGTCTGCGGTGCTCGGTGGTGCCTCTTCGGGTCTAACATATTGAAAGCACCACCTATTAAGCCACCATACTCAAGGCAGCTGCTCAGTCATGGAGCCAGTGCAAATGAGTGACCCCTGTGCGAGGCGCCAACACGTGCTTTCGATGACAAATCTTCATGAACTCACCGACCCGGGCATGAACTAATGCATAAAGTCACTGGTTTTGAGTGGAAATAATTATTAGCATGTGGTCTTTTCGCATGTGGTCTTTTCGTTCATTCATTCATTCATTCATTTCTTTCTTTCTTTCTTTCTTTCTTTCTTTTTCTTTCTTCTTTTCCCCTGTTTTTTTTTTTTTTTCCATACGTCATTTTCGTTATTGGTGTATTTACGTATGCATGTATGTACGTACGTACGTACGTACTTATGTATGTATTTATGTATGTATGTATGTATGTATGTATGTATGTATGTATGTATGTATGTATGTATGTATGTTGACGGACAAGGACAGGACAGTTGACGGACAAAGAAGCAGGTGTATCGGATGCCCGAGCTACCACTGCTGTTCCTTTCAGCCCGTTGACGACATTCGCTTAGATCTCGTCTAGCACAGTGGATAGAACGTTGACCTGATCCAGATCAGCAACATGGGACGATCTCGGGTGAAGACGGAAGACGTCAAGAAAGCCGCGGGTTCTCATAACGAGAAAAAAAACCAGGCTCTTCTTACCTCGCGGCCATTCACCGCTACCTCCTCAAAGGCCAGGTCGCCATACCTTCTCGCTCCAAGATTGCTTTGGCGCTGAAGAGAATGTCCAGCCAAGCGTCTCGAAACGCGTCCAGAAAGGCGCCCGCGAAAGCGTCCGTGAAAACAGACAGAAAACAAGCTGAAGAAACTTCCAGAGTGCATGCATGCATGTATGTATGTATGTATGTATGTATGTATGTATGTATGTATGTATGTATGTATGGTATGTATGTATGTATGTATGTATGTATGTGCATGTAGCATGTATGTATGTTATATGCATGTATGCATGTTTGCATGTGTGTATATGTGCATGCATACATTCATTCATTTGTTCGTTTATATATTTTCTTTCGGATCTTTCTTTCTTTCACTCTTTCTTACTTTCTTTCTTTGTTCGTTTTCTTTCTATCTGTCATTCTTTTCTTTCTTTCTATTTTTTTTTTTCTTTCTTCTTTGTGCGTTTGTTAATATACCCATCTTTGACATCATCACCATCATCATCATCATCATCATCATCATCATCATCATCATCATCATCATATCATCATTATCATCATCATCATCATTACTATCATTTTCATTGCTAGTAGTAGTAGTAGTAGTAGTAGTAGTAGTAGTAGTAGTAGTAGTAGTTGTTGTTTATCGGTGGTGTAATCATCATCATCATAATCTTCTTCTTCTTCTTCTTCTTCTCTTCTTCTTCTTCTTCTTCTCTTCTTCTTCTTCTTCTTCTTCTTCTTCTTCTCTCGTCCTTGTTCTTGTTGTGAGCATTCATTTTGGGAAGGAAGTTGCATAGAGCTCTGAGTGCAGCTGGAAGAACGCAGCACTTTGGGTCTGATCTTCATCTGTGGGCTTTCACCCAGAGAGAGTGAAGCAAGGGCCATACTGAGCCATTAATCGCCGGGCTCACAGTCTGATCTCGATCTGTGGGCTTTCACCCAGAGAGAGTGAAGCAAGGGCCATACTGAGCCATTAATCGCCAGGCTCACAGTCTGATCTTGATCTGTGGGCTTTCACCCAGAGAGAGTGAACTAAGGGCCATACTGAGCCATTAATCGCCGGGCTCACAGTATGATCTCGATCTGTGGGCTTTCACCCAGAGAGAGTGAAGCAAGGACCATACTGAGCCATTAATCGCCGGGCTCACAGTCTGATCTTGATCTGTGGGCCTTCACCCAGAGAGAGTGAAGCAAGGCCATACTGAGCCATTAATCGCCAGGCTTACAGTCAGGGCGACGCAGGCAATAAAAGCCGCAAGTCATTAATTACGAGGTCCACCAGTGAGGGCTAACTTCTTCCTTTACACGACCAACATCATTTTGATAGTGGTCAGGAGGAGGGTAAGGGGGGGGGGGGGTGTGGGGGTGGCGGGGAAGGGGGGGGGGGGGGGGGGTGGTTGTTTCAGGTTCTACAGATGGGAGGCCAGCCTGGACTTGAAACAGTCCAGTGACTCAGCTGTCACAACCTCCTGAGGCAACTTGTTCCATTCTGGTATGGTTCTCGGAAAGAACGTCATCTGCCTGTACCGCGTCGTGCATGTGGGAATGTTGTAGCTCAGGTCGTTGTTGATCCTAGAGCTCAGCCTGCTATCAGATGGTTTGGGCAGGTACATGGAGTTAATGGAGATGAGTCCGTGATGGAATTTATAAAACATCTCCAAGCGGGCTTTCTTACGACGCTGTTGTAGGGAAGGCCAATTAAGAGAGTCAAGGATGGAGTCGACGCATGATGTTTGGCGGTGGCATTTGACACCCATCTTGCTGCTCTTCGTTGGATCTTCTCGAGGGCCTCAATCTCGTTTGCAGTGTAGGGATCCCAAACGGTGGCTGCGTACTCAAGAAGCGGGCGAACAAGGACTTTATACGCAGTTTTTCCTTTGTTTTCTTGTTGCCGATCTTGAGGTTGCGCCGGACAAAGCCTAGGGTCTTGCTCGCTTTCTTCGTGATGGAATCAATGTGAGATTCCCACTGCATGTTGTCCTGGATGTTGACACCAAGGTATTTAGTGGTGTTGACATTTTCGATATTCTGTCCATGTAGCTCATACACAGGGGCAGTCTTGTTCCGCTTCCGAGAAACTCTCAGCGTTGAGCACTTCTGTGGATGGAACTCCATAGACCACTTTTCCTCCCAGATGGTAAGGGAGTGTAGGTCTTCTTGCAGCACTCGCTCATCTTTTTTTTTTATTCGTGATGGTCTTGCTGCACATGGTATCATCGGCAAATAGGCGGACTTTCGACTTGATGCCATCAGGAAGGTCGTTTATATACAGAAGAAAAAGACTCGGCCCTAGGACTGAGCCTTGAGGGACTCCGGATTCTACAGGTAGAAAGTCAGATCTTGTTCCCTCCACCACCACAGCCTGCTGTCTGTCCGCAAGGAAGTCCTTGATCCAGGCGTTGGTGCGGCCTACGATGCCATAACGACGTAGTTTGTGGACCAGTAGGGTATGGCTAACTTTGTCGAAGGCCTTTGAGAAGTCAAGGACGATAGTGTCCTCCTGGTTTCCCTTCTCGATCTCTCTGGTCGCTTCGTCCACATACCCTAGGAGTTGAGTCTCACATGACGTCCGCATCGAAAGCCGTGCTGCTCTGGACAGAGAATCTCGTTGTTCTCAAAATGGGACCCTGTGGCAAGGTACCGGAAGAGGATGAAATGCGGTAGAGCAGGGTGAGGGCTGGAGTGATCTCCTCTGCAACCATCTTCAAAAGTCTGGGGGTAATGCCATCTGGGCCACAGGCTTTATTTTTGTATTTAGTCTTGCAATATCAACCGCCTGTGCGATCTCTTTAAACACTTGGTTGTGTGTGTCTATGTCTGCCTTTCCTGTGTAGCCTTTTTTTTTGTTTGTTTTGTTTGTTTGTTTCTTTGTTGTTTTTTTTCTTGAACTGAGGGCATGTTCCAATGATTGTTTGCACTGACAGAGGAGCAGGCACGATTGCCTGATTTCCCCCATGTCACCAAGTTTAGATTTGATGACAGAGGGTGGTTATATAAATGTGATGACAGAGGGTGGTTATATAAATGTGATGGCAGAGGGTGGTTATATAAATGTGATGACAGAGGGTAGTTATATAAATGTGATGACAGAGAGTGGTTACATAAATGTGATGGCAGAGGGTGGTTATATAAATGTGATGACAGAGGGTGGTTATATAAATGTGATGACAGAGGGTGGTTATGTAAATGTGATGGCTGAGGGTGGTTATATAAATGTGATGACAGAGGTGGTTATATAAATGTGATGGCAGAGGGTGGTTATATAAATGTGATGACAGGGGTGGTTATATAAATGTGATGACAGAGGGTGATTATATAAATGTGATGGCAGAGGGTGGTTATATGAATCTGAGGATGAAGGTGATCCAGAGTTGTCATGTGTCATATGTGATTCCAGCAGAGACTGCTTTGGGCTGTGTTTTCCTCTGTAGTCCACTGCTCCCTGGTCTTGCTGGACTGACTTCTGGATTCTCTCAGCACCCTCTTCGTCAATGTCTGTGTGACTTTGTTTCCCTTTGCCTTTCCTTTTGCCTTCCATCGCCAGTTCATTTCTGCTATGCCAGCCCATGTCATTTGGATTGTGTGTCCTGACATGACTGCCACGTTAAAGGTGTCATTGCCTGTGTCCTGACCTGACTGCAACGTTAAAAGGTGTCATTGCCTGTGTCCTTACATGACTGCAACGTTAAATGTGTCATTGCCTGTGTCCTGACATGACTGCAACGTTAAAGGTGTCATTGCCTGTGTCCTGACATGACTGCAATCTTAAAGGTGTCATTGCCTGTGTCCTGACATGACTGCAACGTTAAAGGTGTCATTGCCTGTGTCCTGACATGACTGCAACGTTAAAGGTGTCATTGCCTGTGTCCTGACATAACTGCAACGTTTAAAGGTGTCATTGCCTGTGTCCTGACATGACTGCAACGTTAAAGGTGTCATTGCCTGTGTCCTGACATGACTGCAATCTTAAAGGTGTCATTGCCTGTGTCCTGACATGACTGCAACGTTAAAGGTGTCATTGCCTGTGTCCTGACATGGCTGCAACGTTAAAGGTGTCATTGCCTGTGTCCTGACATGGCTGCAACGTTAAATGTGTCATTGTGTGTGTCCCTGACATAACTGCAATCTTAAAGGTGTCATTGCCTGTGTCCTGACATAACTGCAGTCTTAAAGGTGTCATTGTGTGTGTCCTGACATAACTGCAATCGTAAAGGTGTCATTGCCTGTGTCCTGACATAACTGCAACGTTAGAGGTGTCATTGCCTGTGTCCTGCAATCGTAAAGGTGTAATTTTTTCGTGTTTACTGGCCCTGAACATCCTCCTATTTCTGCTACATTTTACCTTCCGCTGGATTTCTCATAAACCTTTGTCTTTTGAGTCCTCAAGCATAGTTAGTGTCCTGTTTTGCAGGGTAGCTTAATCTTTCTTTGGTGGCAGTACAATGCAACGTCAATGAGAGCAGGTGGGGGATACCCAGGCGTTTTTTTGTGTTGTTGTTGTTGTTGTTGTTGTTGTTGTTGCTGCTGCTGCTGCTGTTGTTGTTGTTGTTGTTGTTGTTGTTGTCGTATATTTGTTGATTTTTGATCCCGTTGATTCGACCGGGTGGTGCTGATATTGTGTATAAGGAGAGAGCAGGAGAGCTTTGGGATCACTATGGACTACAACACCAAACCTTGTATTTACAATATGGCCGCGCTGGTCTTTTATCTGCAGGCTTTCTTCTACCATTTGCTCTTTCCCATCTCCTTGTCATTTGAGAAGTCACCATACCATCTTCCAGGACTCTTGTCTCATTCTTTCATCTCTGCTGGAATGGCTTGGTTGACGACAGTGGACGTAACTGTTTCATTCCGCTACTAATCCTTTCTGCAGCGAGAAGCTCCCTGTTTTCAAAAATATTATATCCCTTTCAATGAAGTGACTAACTGGCAATAGCCAGGCATCCCCAGCATACCTTCTTTTTGGACTGGCAACTTCAAATGCTCATTTTCTATCGGTTTGCTTTTCAGCCTGGCCAGCATGGCAAAGAAGATTTGATCCTCAACATTCAAAAATAATACTGATCTGAACTGGTTGACGTGATTTGAGTTTTCATCTTTTAGGAATGCAGACTCTGTCAGTTATCATCCACTGGTCGCTGATCTTCAGGTCCCTCAATGCCATTCTTTTTATTTTATGAAGCCCTCGAGGACATTGGGGCATTTCTACACAACTCAGAGGTATTCCTTTAGACGCTCGTGGAGAGTTGGCTCTGGCTCTGTTAACCACTAAAGTCTTGATTTACCTAACACAGTGTTGATGGTTTTTCGTTGAACGTGTCCTTTTCTCTGGCGCTGCTGGCCAAAAAAGCTCTAGATTTCAGGTAGTACTTTTGTGCTGAGGATCGAAATATGTTTTCCCCCCAGACGCTGCTCGAGAGTTTCTATGTCCACTGTGAGTGTTCCTGATTCTGAATCCCCACAGGTTTCCAGGCGAACTGGAAGGGGATCGTTGAAGAAGCAATCTAGCCTTTGTCTTCTTTTCACTTCTTGCTGATTCTGCTTTTCTCAGGTCACTCTGCTGCGCTTTTCAGGTCTTCCAGAGCCTCTCTAGGCCTTACTTTTAAGCCTTTAAAACAATCGTCATTATTTCCTGAGATTAACCTCTTTCATTTCGACTGATATCTATTTCTCTCTCTGGCTCCGAAATTTTTGGAGGTGTCTTCCATTTTGGTCGTTTAACCACATAGCCGTCATTCAGGTTCTGTATGCAATGTCTTTAAATGTGTATAGATTGTGCTGTAGTTGCTCTTCATCATCAATGCATCCAGTGTTGTAGACAATATTCCGAATTAAGTCCTTTCATTCCTCTTCTGCACTTCCAGTTGGCAGCTTCAGTTTCCTGCGTTTGACATCAAGAGCCTGCCAAAACTTCACGCGTTAGTCAGCTTTAAAAGAGTATTACAATATTATATAACAGACTATCAACAGAGACTGAGGCAGTAGTAAGAGTAGCAACAACAGCAAAAAACAGTTGTGGTAGTAGTGGTTGTAAGGTTCATGCAATCCTACACTGGTCAAACGTCATTGTGTACAGGCAAATCAAGCGCATATCAGTCAGAACGTAGGTCGAGAGAGAGAGAGAGAGAGAGAGAGAGAGAGAGAGAGAGAGAGAGAGAGAGAGAGAGAGAGAGAGAGAGAGAGAGAGAGAGACAGACAGACAGACAGACAGACAGAGACAGACAGAGACAGACAGACAGACAGAGACAGAGAGAGAGAGAGAGAGAGAGAGAGAGAGAGAGAGAGAGAAGCAGTCAGAAGTAACATGAGAGAGTACTCGCACACATAAAAAAGCAAGACAAATGAAAGAACCACAGAGAGAGAGAGAGAGAGAGAGAGAGAGAGAGAGAGAGAGAGAGAGAGAGAGAGAGAGAGAGAGAGCGAGAGAATTGAATTCACTGCACTTCATTTCCTGGTATTGATGGGTGAAATAAACTCATTTTCTTTTTCCTTTTTCTCCTGGATGCTGGCGTTCCGTCGTTCAACAGTGCATAGAGTCAGCTGGTTTACACAAATTGACCAAAACACTTCACTGAGTAAATCTTAAATAAATGTCAGCGAACCGCCCAGAGAAACGTGGACAAACGAGTCACAAGACACACACACAACGCGTTTCGACCTCTTAAGTCTTCCTCAGGTGAATAAAGACAGACAAAATAACGAAAATGCACTTAGCTTTGATCGCTTCAGATTGCTTCTGAGTTCACGCCTTCCTTGCGCTGATCTCAGAAGCAATCTGAAGCGATCAAAGCTAAGTGCATTTTCGTTATTTTGTCTGTCTTTATTTCACCTGAGGAAGACCTAAGAGGTCGAAACGCTTTGTGTGTTGTCTTGTGACTCGTTTTGTCCACGTTTCTCTGGGCGGTTCGCTGACATTTATTTAAGATTTGTTTAGATTTCCGCCTGCAGTCGTTTCACTTTGCAACTAGATCTACTTCACTGAGTGCCTTTCATGAGGGGAAAGAATGGCAGGAATTGTCCGTGTTGTGGTCAGCTCTCCACGCACACGGCCACAGTCCATGGTGACGGTGCCTCCACTGCAGGGCTGACTCTGGCCAGTATTGCAATTTTCAACCCAGCATGGACAGAGGTTTTTGGCTCAGGTCAAGTACAAACCCATCTTAGTTGCACCTATTTAACAACCATAAACTAGGCGCGTTTGGTTTGTTTATATCTATTTACTAATTTTCAGTTTTTATTTTCTTGTTTAGTTTGTATTGTCTCTCTGCAACATATCTTTTTCACAGTTTGCGAGGCGTAATTGCGAATGCCGAGTGCAAGCGATGTGACTGCTTTCTTTGTGCAAGATAAAGTGCTGTATTGCCATCATCTGTAACACTCTCTCCTTCTGCTGTTAGTCCCATAGTGCTGGCAACGCTTTTGTTGCTGCTGATGCATTGTTACTGTTTGTTTTAATGTTTTAACCAGATCTGTTTCCCTTTCAACACTCTTCACTTGGACTAGCAGCACAACTCTCCTTCTCCCCCCCCCCCCCCCCCCCCCCCCCCCCCCCCCCGCCCCCGTTCACCCGATTTTTCACATGCTAGTGCATGGGCTGAGAAAAGGAGCAGAGAATAATACAATGTCCTACATGACCTAATGCCCTGACAGACAGCATTGGTCTGTCAATTGTTCATTATGAAGGGATTTTACATAGAGAGAAGCTGAACCAAAGGCCAGGTGCTTAGAATGTGCTCGGCGTCTCTGGCTCTTATGAATTCCTTGTTATGATAACGTATGTGTCGGGCTGCACGATTCATTATAGTCCATCAGCTTGCTTCTAAATGGTTCCAACGATCGGCCAATCACACTTGCTGTGCCAGCCACCTGTGAGGACAACTTGCTTTCAAGTCGTGACAAAGGTCAACCAGTCACATGTGTTATGACAGTTGCCTGTGAGGTCAACTTGGCGATACTAACACGGAAACTGAATGGGGAAAATCATGATAATCAGATGAATTCTCCCCCAACGAAGAGAAACACAAGTCCCACCCTACCCACCCCATCCCCCCAACCCCCCACCCACCACTCGTTAACCCCATTTGCAGAACCCACACACCCCACACACTTTCTCTCTCCAACCGCACCCCCCACTACCAACAAAATGTTTCTGAACAAGATTGAGGGAAATCGCCAGGGAGAGAAATCCATCAGCGTTCTTCAATGCCTTGGATGTGAATCAATCATACTGTTAAATAATCAGTGTTCTTCAATGCCTTGCATGTGAATCATCCATACTGTTAAATCATCAGTGTTCTTCAATGCCTTGCATGTGAATCAATCATACTGTTAAATCATCAGCGTTCTTCTATGCCATGGATGTGAATCATTCATACTGTTAAATCATCAGCGTTCTTCTATGCCATGGATGTGAATCACTCATACTGTTAAATCATCGGTGTTCTTCAATGCCTTGGATGTGAATCAATCATACTGTTAAATCATCAGTGTTCTTCAATGCCTTGGATGTGAATCACTCATATTGTTAAATCATCAGTGTTCTTCAATGCCTTGGATGTGAATCATTCATACTGTTAAATCATCAGTGTTCTTCAATGCCTTGGATGTGAATCATTCATACTGTTAAATCATCAGTGTTCTTCAATGCCTTTGGATGTGAATCATTCATACTGTTAAATCATCATTCATACTGTTAAATCATCGTGTTTTTCAATGTCATGGATGTGAATCACTCATACTGTTAAATCATCAGTGTTCTTCAGTGCCTTGGATTTGAATCACTCATACTGTTAAATCATCATGTTCTTCAATGCCTTGGATGTGAATCATTCATACTGTTCAATCCATCAGTGTCATTCAGTGTCATGGATGTGAATCACTCATACTGTTAAATCATCAGTGTCTTCAATGCCTTGCATGTGAATCATTCATACTGTTAAATCATCAATGTTCTTCAGTGCCTTGGATGTGAATCATTCATACTGTTAAATCATCAGTGTTCTTCAATGCCTTGGATGTAAATCATTCATCCTGTTAAATCATCAGTGTTCTTTCAATGCCTTGGATGTGAATCATTCATCCTGTTAAATCATCAGTGTTCTTCAATGCCTTGGATGTGAATCATTCATACTGTTTGATCAAGATTTATCGCCGGGACGGATCTCAGCTCCTTCCCTATTCTGACGATGCCAGTGAGGGGAAAAGAGGTGGCGAGGTGACAGGTAAACGGGCAGATGATGAGGACGATGAGTAACTGATGGCGGAAGCTATGGCAGTGGGTGATTAGACCCTGGTTAGATGAGGATGACAGCATTCACATGAGTGACAGGCACCATCAGTAATGAAAACACATTGCATAGTTAGCCATCAATAATGGTAAACACACTGCACAGTTAGCCATCAATAATGGTAAACACACTGCACAGTTAGCCATCAATAATGGTAAACACACTGCACAGTTAGCCATCAATAAAGGTAAACACACTGCACAGTTAGCCAAAGCTATACGTGGGGTTTGTGAGGGGGGGGGGGGGGGGGGGGGGAGTGAGACGAGGGTTTAGGGGATGAGACGAGAGAGAGAGAGAGAGAGAGAGAGAGAGAGAGAGAGAGAGAGAGAGAGAGAGAGACAGACAGACAGACAGACAGACAGACAGACAGACAGACAGACAGACAGACAGACAGACAGACAGACAGACAGACAGACAGACAGAGACAGAGACACACAAAGAAAGAAAGTTAATTTTGTCTTGATATGAACTGCTCGGAACGATTCTCGTTTAAGAC
>JADBJO010000196.1:637927-640427 GCA_016801955.1 Conus betulinus
CTGCTGTGCTACTCTTTCTGCCGTTTTGCCGTTTTGCTGTCATCTTGCTGTTCCGATCCTGTCACCTTGCTGTTCTGCTACCCTGTGACCCTGTCTTCTTGCTGTCGTGCTTCCCTATGACCCTGTCTTCTTGCTGTCCTGCTACCCTGTGACCCTGTCTTCTTGCTGTCCTGCTACCCTGTGACCCTGTCTTCTTGCTGTCCTGCTACCCTGTGACCCTGTCATCCTGCTGTCCTGCCTACATTAATGCCGGGGAGCACCTTTCCTGAGACTCGTCTTTGCAGCATCCAACAGATGAGTGCAGCGCGAGCCGCTGCAAGGACATTCTGGTCACGCCCAGGAATCACTCACTACATGATGAAAAACAAACCCACTCACACCAGTCAGAAATACAACAGAAAATAAACCATTTGTTATTTGTCAAATCAGAGTTATTTGAGTATCTCAGAGAGGTGAAAAGCATTGGATTTTTCTTTGATCATAAATTTTCTTGTCTGCGGGCATTTTCGTTCTCTCTCTTAGAGAACGTCACGTCCCATTGCCGTGACAAAGAGAGAGAGAGAGAGAGAGAGAGAGAGAGAGAGAGAGAGAGAGAGAGAGAGAGAGAGAGAGAGACGTGCTGGCGTTGACTAAACAGCCTTTGTGACGCAGGGACATATGGTTCAGTGAAAAATGTCAGGAGTACAATGCACCTTAGACATAT
The DNA here is from genome assembly GCA_016801955.1 of Conus betulinus. NCBI lineage: Eukaryota > Metazoa > Mollusca > Gastropoda > Neogastropoda > Conidae > Conus > Conus betulinus. The sequence continues at coordinate 638,631 of JADBJO010000196.1, forward strand.
TGAGTTGAGGATTTCTCTTGAACAGGCATACGTTTTTTCAAACATCCCCAGAAGGTGAAGCATGATAAGCCTCAACGAAATGTGTGGCCTTTGAGTGGCCCGCCTCGTGGCGTGTATGAGTTGCCAAAAGCAACGTCTGGCATTGACTATAGTGAACAGGACCTCTTGAACGTCTCGGGTTACTTTTTTCACTGACATGAACAAAACCTTCATGGAATATATATCACTATCACAGGTCCTTATTAGATCAGAAACAACGTTACTGTTCATGAGAAGGTTAGGATGGAAACAGGTCCTTATTAGATCAGAAAGAACATCGCTGTTCATAAGAAGGTTAGGAAGAAAATAGGCCCTTATCAGATCAGAAAGAACGGTACTGTTCATGGGAAGGTTAGGAAGGAAATAGGTCCTTATTAGATCAGAAAGAACGGTACTGTTCATGGGAAGGTTAGGAAGGAAATAGGTCCTTATTAGATCAGAAAGAACGGTACTGTTCATGGGAAGGTTAGGAAGGAAATAGGTCCTAATTAGATTAGATCAGAAAGAACGGTACTGTTCATGAGAAGATTAGGAAGGAAATAGGTCCTTATTACATCAGAAAGAACGGTACTGTTCATGGGAAGGTTAGGAAGGAAATAGATCCTTATTAGATCAGAAAGAACGGCACTGTTCATGGGAGGTTAGGAAGGAAATAGGTCCTTATTAGCGTGTCAGAAACGAAGTGGGTAGAAGCCAGGTCAGTGAGGAAATGCGTCCTAATCAAAAGACTGAAAGAGAAGGTTATGGAGGAAATGAGTCATCATTAGAAAGTCAGCGAAGAAATGAGCCCAATTATATCAGACAGGAAATGGGTCCTACTTAAAACAGAAAAGAAATGGGTTCTAGTTAGAAAGTCGGAAATGAAAAATGTCGTGTGTGGGAGGCAAGAAAAGAAACAGGTCTTGAGCAGAAGATCACAAAGGATATAGATCCTAATTACAAAGGATATAGATCCTAATTACAAAGGATATAGATCCTAATTACAAAGGATATAGATCCTAATTACAAAGGATATAGATCCTAATTACAAAGGATATATGGATCCTAATTACAAAGGATATAGATCCTAATTACAACGTCAGAAAGGAAATGCGTCACAATTGCAAGACTGGAAGGGAAATCTTCATGATCAAAGGGTCAGAAAGGAAATAGGTCCTACTTTGAATGACACACAGGAGAGCGCAGACCGCCACTAGATCCTTGATCCCTTGGACACGAATCCGATATGAAATTTGAGACCAAAAATGGTGATTTTTACTGTATTATTGAAGAAAGAAATACGGTCAGTAAGTATGCTTCTTTCCCTCTACAACCGCTATTTCTGTGGGTAACTTTCTTCGTTATTGAAGGCAAAATGACTTTCCTTCTTGCCAGAGGATTTGATAATGGGTTCAGACACCAAGAGCTACCTACCATGTACATCTTTTAAATTTGACATGGAAAATATGGAATTTCAACTTTTTTATGACTGCAAATGTTTAAATTCCATGAAATGTTTACTTGCAAGGTTGTCTGGCCATTAACAGTAGCACAACTGTGTTTACGTTGAGAAGAACGTTTGCAGTTGTCTTGCTGAACACGTGGATCCACTCTTTCACTTGGATCTACACCATGGAACATCACCAGACATGCCAGCACCATGTGGCTACGTTCCATCTTCCCACCAACTTCGATTAAAGCCAATTAAATATGGTTTTTCTCTTTTTTAACTCTTGCTGACGGATAGCAAGTCCAACCATCCAAAACAGAACAATGGAA
>JADBJO010000196.1:645427-652927 GCA_016801955.1 Conus betulinus
CTGATTGTGGCTAGTAATGAAATCTTCAAACCAGACAGAGCTTTCCGGCTCAGGTTGAATCTGGTTCTCAACACAACCCATCTTAATGACACATATTCAACAACTATCAACGAGACTTTTTTTGTTTGTTTTCTTTTTGGTAGACTTTGTTGTCTGTCTGCAAGTGTTCTTTTTAAGAATATGGTGTGCGTGTGCGTAAATGAAGAGTGTAAGCACTTTGAATTGCTTTGTTTGTGCAAGGTAAAGTGCTACACTGCTATCATCACCAATACCTTCTCCTTCCTCCTCCAGTCTCCTGGTTGTGGCATTGCTTTTGATGTTGCTGATGCATTGTTACAGCTCGTTTCCAAACAAATCTGTTTTCCACTTTCAAAACTTTAACCAGCACGACTCATCTTTAGCTTCCCCAAAGAGACTGCTGCTGGACTCATATAGTTTGGTCTGATCGGCCCATATGCCAGCACAGCTCCACAGACAGATTGTAACATGTGGAGCAGCACGTGGGAACATTCAGGCAGATGTTTTATTGGTTCATACGCACACAAAACAATCAACGCCAAACGTTGCAGATTGTCTAAACCCACTATGGCGTCAGGCCGCTGCTGAAGCATCAAGGCACAGCTGCAGGCTATGGACATCAGCTGAGATGGTACAGTTGGGGAAAGGGGATAGGGGCAGGGGTTGAGGATCAAGGCAAGGGGATACCATAAGGGCAGGGGTTGAGGATCAAGGCAAGGGGATACCATAGGGGCTGAGATTGAGGATCAAGGCAGGGGAATACAACAGGTGAAGGGGTGAGGATCAAGGCAAGGGGAAACTATTAGGGGCAGGGACTGAGGATCGAGGCAAGGGGATACCATAGAAGCAGGGATTGCAGATCAAGGCAAGGGGATACCATAGGGGCAGGGATTGAGGATCAAGGCAAGGGGACACCAGGGTGAGGGGTGGCTGAGAGCGGAATTAGGGACGGTCACTTTATTGGTCCAGACAGTGCAAAGTTGACAGGCAGGGGGTAAGGCAGGGTCAGGGCGAGTTGACAGACAGAGTCAGGCAGGGTTAGGGCGAGTTGACAGGCACAGTGAGGCAGGGTTAGGGCGAGTTGACAGCCAGGGTGAGGCAGAGTCAGGGCGAGTTGACAGGCACAGTCAGGCAGGGTCAAGGCGAGTTGACAGGCAGAGTGAGGCAGGGTTAGGGCGAGTTGACAGTCAGGGTGAGGCAGGGTCAGGGCGAGTTGACAGACAGGGTGAGGCAGGGTTAGGGCGAGTTGACAGGCACAGTGAGGCAGGGTTAGGGCGAGTTGACAGCCAGGGTGAGGCAGAGTCAGGGCGAGTTGACAGGCACAGTCAGGCAGGGTCAAGGCGAGTTGACAGGCAGAGTGAGGCAGGGTTAGGGCGAGTTGACAGTCAGGGTGAGGCAGGGTCAGGGCGAGTTGACAGACAGGGTGAGGCAGGGTTAGGGCGAGTTGACAGGCAGAGTGTGGCGGGGTTAGGGCGAGTTGACAGTCAGGGTGAGGCAGGGTCAGGGCGAGTTGACAAGCAGGGTGAGGCAGGGTTAGGGGGCGAGCTGACAGGCACAGTGAGGCAGGGTTAGGGCGAGTTGACAGGCAGAGTGAGGCAGGGTTAGGGCGAGTAAACGGGGCAGAGTGAGGCAGGGTTAGGGCGAGTTGACAGGCACAGTGAGGCGGGGTGGGGGGGGGGGGGGGGGGGGGGGGGCGGAGTTGACAGGCACAGTTAGGCAGGGTTAGGGCGAGTTGACAGGCACAGAGAGGCAAGGTTAGTTTCGAGTTGACAGGGATAGTGAGGCAGGGTGAGGGCGAGTTGACAGGCAGAGTAAGAGGTGGTCAGGTCGAGTTGACAGGCAGAGTGAGGCAGGTTCGGGGCGAGTTGACAGGCACAGTTAGGCAGGATCAGGGCGAGTTGACAGGCAGGGTGAGGAGGGTCAGAGCGAGTTGACAGGCACAGTGAGACAGGGATAGGACGAGTTGACAGGCAGAGTGAGGCAGTGTCAGGGCGAGTTGACAGCCAGGGTGAGGCAAGGTTATGGCAAGTTTACAGGCACAGTGAGGCAGTGTCAAGGCGAGTTGACAGGCAGAGAGAGGCAGGGTCAGGGCGAGTTGACAGGCAGAGTGAGGCAGGGTCAGGGCGAGTTGACAGGCAGAGTGAGGCAGGGTTAGGGCGAGTTGACAAGCAGAGTGAGGCCGGATTATGGCGAGTTGACAGGCAGGGTGAGGCAGGGTGAGGTCGAGTTGGCAGGCAGACTGAGAGGTGGTCAGGTGGAGTTGAAAGGCAGAGTGAGGCAGGTTCGGGGCGAGTTGTTGACAGGCACAGTGAGGCAGGATCAGGGCGAGTTGACAGGCAGAGAGAGGCAGGGTCAGGGCGAGTTGACAGGCACAGTGAGGCAGGGTTAGGGCGAGTTGACAGGCACAGTCAGGCAGGGTCAGGGCGAGTTGGCAGGCACAGTGATACAGGGTTAGGGCTAGTTGACAGGCTGAGTGAGGCAGGGTTAGGGCGAGTTGACAGGCACAGTCAGGCAGGGTCAGGGCGAGTTGGCAGGCACAGTGATACAGGGTTCGGGCGAGTTGACAGGCAGAGTGAGGCAGGGTTAGGGCGCTTTGACAGGCAGGGTGAGGCAGGCAGGGTTAGGGCGCTTTGACAGGCAGGGTGAGGCGGGGTTCGGGCGGGTTGACAGGCAGAGTGAGGCAGGGTCAGGGCGGGTTGACAGGCAGAGTGAGGCAGGGTTAGGACGAGTTGTCAGGCAGAGTGAGGCAGGGTTAGGGCGAGTTGACAGGCAGGATGATGCAAGTTTAGGACGAGTTGTCAGGCAGAGTGAGGCATGGTCTGGGCGAGTTGACAGGCACAGTGAGGCAGGGTTAGGGCGAGTTGACAGGCAGAGTGAGGCAGGGTTAGGGTGGGTTGACAGGCAGAGTGAGGCAGGGGTTAGGGCGAGAGTTGACAGGCACAGTGAGGCAGGGTCAGGGTGGGTTGACAGGCAGGGTGAGGCAGGGTCAGGGCGAGTTCATATGCAGAGTGAGGCAGGGTCAGGGCGGTCCAGTCGCCTCTACCAGATCAAAGCCATAGGTCTGGCAGGGGAGAAACAGGCAGCTCCTGCAACTCAACTTGAACTGGCTCGCCGAACTACTACACAGCTGATCAACGAAAACGAAAATGGGGCGCGGGACCGCCCCAAAGGCAGGGGGCGACAGCCGGGGACCAAGCCAAGGGTTGCCAGACAGTGGGTTGGAGAAGCCGTCCACAATCAATCTGACTCACCATGGACAGGATAGTCCACCAGGGTGACTAGAGCATGACTTCAGACTTCAGAAACGCCTATCGATCAGGCTCGACCTTTACCTCCAAAAGTAGGGACAGACTGCGACGTTTGGTACAGCGGTATACCAACTCCTCAACTGGGTACTCCTTTCTGATCCGAAGACCAAACAAGAAGCAGAGGCGTAAAGATCAAAATTGAACCAGAGAAATGAGATCACTCCACCATGATCACACACACACACACACACACACACACACACACACACACACACACACACACACACACACACACACACACACACACACACACACACACACACACACACACACACACACACACACACACACACACACCTCATCACCCTACCACACACACACATACACGCCGCCATAATTTGGCACGATGAAACTGCTGTGAGATTGCGAGCTGAAGAACCAAATCTCCATTTGGAGGTCGGTCTGTCTCTCCCCAGTCACATGGCAAAGCCCTGAAAAGACTCTTTCGTTGTAAACACGACATACATAAAAGAATAACTTAGAAAAACAAGCAGGTTTGTGGCATGCAGAAAAGTGTTAGTACGACAGCCAGCATGGAGCAAATTACAAGATCTGGTCTTGACAGAGCCCATGCCAGTCATTACAGTTTCGTGTGTTTATCCAGAGACCTGTTATCAGAAATCAGAGAGCTATGGTTTCTGGCTGAAAAAGCCAAAAGTACGTCTGATATTTCGTCAAAAGGAAGGATTGTCGCCAACGGGTACAAAATGGTTTAGTATGCTCACACAAATCTGACGTCAAATTATGTAGGCTTTGATTGAAAAAATCTGTTTCCTGCTTATTCAAGTCTGAATTCAAATTATGTAGACATTGATTGGAAACTTATTCCCACATTCTAAATGAAAATGGATGATAATACGACAGAAAGAAGGAGTTGTACTATGAAATGAATAACTTCAAACGAGGCCTCGAAGACAAAGTGAGCACTCACAAGATTTTCCGCAAGATTAGAGCGAGTTTGATCTGAATCTCTAGTCTGCAACTGAGACAATGACGATTTTCATTATTGCAATCTTTAAAGTCTTTGTAAAGGGAATCCAACGATTTCAAAATTCAGTTAAGCGTTTCATAATAAAACTAGGCCTACATTTTTATCCGTCCTTTTCACAACTGCACAAAAATTACCGAACAGGATAAGAATTACAATGAAATTACCTGAAGCCTGCGCGGATATTAACATTTCCAGTGGGAATGCCCAAAGCGTGAGCGGACAATTTGAATTCTAATGGGGATACCCGAAGCGTGCACAGAACGTGAAAGTGTTAACTGCGTTCTTAAAGAATACAACACAAATCAAACTTGCGTAATGGATGGGGTATAGAACATGTTACAAATCAACCCTTGGTGCTAAACTACACAGACAGGCAGACAGAAAGACAGACAGACAGAGTGAGAGACAGAGAGACAAAGACAGAGAGTGGCTGAGAGATAGAGAGGGGCAGAGAAAGAGAGAGCTGGTCATCAGACTTTACACTGCGTTCACTGTAAACACTGTCAATTCCGCAGTATGTGTCTGCCCAATTGGCTTTATATGCATCCCTAATCGCACCGCTTTTTTTGTTTAAATAAATGTTAGCAAACCGCCCAGACAAACGTGGACAAACGAGTCACAAGACAAAACACAACGCGTTTCGACCTCTTATGTCTTCTTCAGGTGAGACACAGACAAATAAAATGACGAAAAATTCACTTAGCTTTGATCGCTTCAGATTGCTTCAGAGTTCAGCGCAAGGAAGAAGACGTTGAATCAGAACGTTCTCATTCAACGCCTTCTGGTGATGATAAAACCCTGTGGTGTGACCGCTGCCCCCAGCACGGATTATTGATATCCACCTGGAGGGTTTAACTAATCTATAATGTAATGAACTGATGTGCACATGATGTATATAAATCTATCTGACATTATTCATCGCTGGGCTTATGGTAACAGCCATGAAATGCGAGAGCACTGCAGTGATTTCCTGCACCAGTCACAACACCTGACTATTGACAGCGTGGGCTGAACATGGACTAAAAACCAGACGATGTCCTGTGTAACCTCAAGCCTTAAAGACAACAATGGTCCTGCAGATGATAAGGAGGAAGTGATTTTAACAATGGTCTTGAAGTAGCCAAGGAGGAAGTGATTTTAATAATAGTCTTAAAGTTGATAAGGAGGAAGTGATTTCACACAGAAAGAAACTAAACCAGAGGGCATGTGGATTAACGTTTTGTCGACGTCTCTGGCCCTTTATCCTTAGGAATTCTTACATACAACATGTGTGCTGGGCTGCACGATTCCTCACAGTCCATCTACTTGGTACAGAGTCGCTCTGCAGACCAACCAGTCACACATCTTGTCAGTCACCCGTGGATCAACTTGCTTCTCAGTGGTCCAAGTAATCAGCCGGTCATATCTTTCATGACGGTCATCTATGAGGTCATCTCGGCGACTAGCTCATGTAAAGTAGCCCTGGCTCAAGGAAGGTATACATGGAGGCACAACCATGTGCTCAAAGAGATTGTACAAGCAATCTGGGCTAGTACCAACACCACAAAAAGGAAAATCAGGACTCCAAAAGCACCCGCAACATTCTTCATGGCTGGAGGTAGCAAATCATGGCCAAGAACAACAGTGCCACTCGGAACATGCAGACAGAGACTGCTGGACGGGGCAGATGACTGGAAGTGCACTGCAGACCTCCCAGAATGGAAGAGTCACCCAGATATCATCAGCAAGAGTGGCATGAGACCAGACATAGTAGTCCACTCTCAGTCAACCAAGCAGCTGATCATGATGGAGCTCAGGTGCATATGAGAATAGAATGGAGGCAGCTCAAATCTACAAGACTGAAAAGTATGCTGATCTGGCAAACAGCCTGAGGAGAGAAGGCTATCAGGTCAAAATCCTCACTGCAGAAATTGGAGCTAGGGGGATTGTAGGAACGTCTGTATACAGCCTCATGAAATAGCTCTTAGTTGCAGGGACGAAAAAAAACAGAGCCCTGAAAGCAATGGCAGAAGCAGCAGAGAGGTGTTCAAGCTGGATCTGGTCAAGGAGGAAAAAAAAGTGAACTTCATAAGGTTTAAATTTCCCTACAGATATCAGGTGGCTCAGTGGTTAGAGTGCGAGTCATTAAGTGGAAAATGAGCATGTCCAGAGGGTCATGGGTTCGAATCCCAGCCATGGCTCGTCCCAAGATGGGAAACAAAGGAGCAGTAGAGGGGCATCCGGAGTCATGAACCGGGTGTGGCCCAACCCCCCTAGAGTGTCAGGAGATAAGGGCCGAAACACTTGCTTGAAGGGGGGCTTCTCTTCTGTGGACTCTCTGCTGTTACGCTCTCCACGAGTTTCTTTCTACCAAAAACTGAAAGATAACAAGATGCAAAGCATATAAACGTACTCTTAGTTTATCTTGAATGTGCGTGAGATATTCCATAAAAGGAAAAAAAAAAACCGTTTTGGTCCGTTATAGCCGTTAGTAACGATTATTCCGGTAAACATCGGCCATCATCTGTGACCCATAATGAACATACCTACAAATTTTCAGAAAGATCGGCCTAGTACTTTCTAAGATTTCCATAAAGAAGAAAAGCCGATATAGCCGTTAGTAACATAACACATTGGGCATGATCCGTGACCCATAATGAACATACCTACAAGTTTTGGGAAAGATCAGCAAAGCACTTTCTAAGATATTCTATAAAGAAGAAAAACCGTTACGGGCCGTTATGGCAGTTAGTAACGGCTATAAAGGTAAAATAACACATCGGGCATGATCCATGACCCATAATAAACATACCTACATATTTTCAGAAAGATCAGCCAAGTACTTTCTGAGATATTCCATAAAGAAGGAAAACCGTTATGGGACGTTATGGCCTTTAGTAACGGATATAACTGTAAAATAACACACATATACCTACAAAATTTTCAGAAATATCGGCCCTGTAGTTTTGTCTGGAGCGAGTGGAACACATTTTGACCACGGACGGACACACACACACACACACACACACACACACACACACACACACACACACACACACACACACACACACATACGCACACACACACACAGGCGCGCGCGCGCGCGCACGCACGCACCTACACGCAGCATACCTTCGTTCCCATTGTAGTAGTAGTAGTAATAATAATAATAATAATAATAATAATAATAATGAATACTTATAT
>JADBJO010000196.1:657927-667927 GCA_016801955.1 Conus betulinus
CACATGTAAAAAGAATCATTTGTTTAAAAGTTGGATGGACATGGGGATAAAACTCTTTTTTGTTCTACACATTCTAAATTTTGGGGTCCTATGACGTCTTCCAGATGGCAAAAGTTCATAACACCGACTACGATTATGGCTGCTGTCGCTTACAATCATCTGTGCCTTTCAAACTGCTCTTTGTTCAAACAACACATTCAAACTACTCTGTCTCTCGCCCACAATCTTGCTACAGACTTTCACCACCTTATTCAACACATTCTTGCTCTTCACAGTTAGACTTCCATACCAACAGATAAAAGAGAAAGTGAAGATGGACTCAAATAAAACATCTGTAAAATCCTTGCAGCACTTTTCTATTTACATTGAGGCTTCTGAGCTTCTGAAGGCAAAAGATCCTTGATTGACATTTCTTGTGGATAAAATTAGTATTTGCTATAAAATTTTAATTTGTCATCAATTATTGTGCCTATATATACACACTCACATGTTCAACTTTCTCACCGCTGATATATAAAGGTCTCTGAAACATTTGGGGGATTTTTTCCCAAAATCGATCAGCAATACTTTTGTTTTTTGAACATTTAGGTTGAGATGATTGTCATCACACCAAGCAGCAAACATATTCACACGATCATAGTACACAGAATGACAGTTTGACAGATCTTGGAGAGCAGAGTCATCAGAATATTTCACAAGAAGAGTAGTAGCATTGCCAGTACAATCATTTGTGTATAGAGTAAACAACACAGGTGAAAGAACAGTACCTTGAGGAGAGCCAGTAGATGTGTTACAAATAGATGAAATAGCTTGCTGAAATCGAACAGACTGTGATCTATTGACAAGGAAACTAATAATCCACAGAACAAGATGAGGATTAACATCATAAGACAACAGTTTTGGGGCCATTAAGTGAGGCTGGATAGCATTGAAGGCAGAAGAGAAATCAATGAGCAATATGCGAACAAATGAACCAGGCATTTCTAAATGAGAGTAAGCATTGTGGAGGAGGGTGAGAGTGGCATCGTCAGTACTTCGGTTTGGGTTGTATGCGAATTATTTGGATCTTGATACGGAGCAGTTTCTAGAATAAATTATCATAGAATGAATCTTTCAAAACATTTCATAACAATAGAAGTCAGAACAACAGGGCGGTAATCATTGAGAGAGAGGCAGGTCTGGTTTTCTTAGGGCACTGGACAAATAAAAGATTTTTTTTTTCCCGCAGTCAGGCACACAACAATCTTCTACAGACCATGAAAACAATATACTAAAAACATTGCACAACTGTGACGCACAGGATTTTAAAAGCCGTCCACCAATATTATCAGGACCTACAGCTTTCTTTGTTTTTAGCTTAAGAAACAGTATCTACTTCTTGTGCCTCAATCTCTACACTTTCATGATCAGTTTCTCTAGAAACACTACTAGAATCATTATGTAACTGTTCATACAAGTTTTCTGTTACTTTCTGTAGTTTATCTTTCAAATCGTCACGTTCAAAGTTGCAATAAAATTTGTTTAGCTTTTCCGAAAACTCTTTCTGTTCTTCTAAAGCCATGACTGATGCGAGATTGTTTTTGTTTGACCTGTGAGAGTTTTCAATCCTTTCCATGCATCAACCATGTTTCCTTGTTGAAATTGAGATTCTACTTTCTCTTTATAAACATTCCGCTGTTCTTTCATTTCTTTAACAAGTTTACTACCAGTCTGTGAAGCAGTTTTCTTTTTGTTATTGAGAATAAACTTTCAGGGATTTTGTAATCCACGGTTTATTGTTAGGAAATATTTTTACTGTCTTTTGGGGATGATCAGATCTTCACAAAAAGATGTGTAACTCGACACGACATCGGTAGCTTCACTAACTGTGTGTCACATGAATTTATAAAAACTTCCCATTCAGTATATTCAAAGCATCCTCTCAATTCTTCTACACTTTCAAATGTCCACACTTTCATACATTTAATAATAACTGGGTCAGTCTGTATTTTGGGTCTTTACTGAGGCAAAAGGAAAACAGTATCATGGTCTGAATTTCCAATGGGAGGAAGAGCTATGGATTTGCTGGAGTGAGGTATGTTGCCATAACACAGATCAATAGTTTTGTTTTGACGGGTGTCACATGTAACATATTGATATAGGGCAGGAAAAGAGGTACATAAGTCACAGTGATTAAAATCACCCAACACAAGATTCAGTGCATCAGGATTGATCAGCTGCAAAGAACGGACAACGTCAGCGATGTCAGCGGCAGCACGTACAGCACAGGCGGAGGGGCTGACATAACACACTGTCACAAGCAGCTGGCCGAACTCACGCGGGCAAGTATCGAGGTCGAAGTAACACAGATAGCAGTTCAAAATCCGGCGTGCAAAGCTGCTTTCGCACTGTCACATGACACCTGTCGCACCACTTCTCGTTTATGTACAGGCACACGCCACCACCACTGTTTTTACCTGTTATTGTTTTATCTCTATCTGTCCTGTAGGGCACACCAAAACCATGTATTCTAATGCTGTCGTCGGTGATATTGTCACAAAACCAGGTTTCTGTAAAGGCCATTACACAAGTGTCTCTAAAATCTCTCATAGAACGGGTACATGCTAAAAATGCCACAAAGAGAACACAGCCGGGAAAAGTAAAAGGGAAGGAAGGGAAGGAAGCAAAGGGAAATAACTCCATCTCACCTTGGCTTGAAGGGGAACGGTCACAGTGCCGAACACAGTGGAGGAAGGGGGGAAGGGCAAGAAAGAGGCGGGCTAGAGCGTGAGGTGAGGGTTCCATCGTTGGACAGAGAAGGTTCGTGTAGTGTGAACGGAGGGATGAGGGGTTTGGGTGGGATGGGGTTGGGGGAGCGGATGGTATTAAAGGAGAGAAAGAGCAACAGGTGTGAATAATGGAACAGAGTGAATGAAGAAAAGGAAGAAAGAATGAGTAAATGAACGGATACTGTAGACAGACAAACAGACAAACAGATAGCTATTGATTGTTATACAGACGCATATTTCACAGACAGATAAATGATCAAACATGACGGTTACAATGCTGATAAAAAATCGCTACATTATAAGCTTTTTTACATCACTTCACCAGCCCTCCCCCCCCCCCCCCCCCCTGCCAAAAAACACCTCCTCCACACACACACACACACACACACACACACATGAGATGCATAGATGTGTCTCTATGAAAAATAAATAAAAACAAGAGAGAGAGAGAGAGAGAGAGAGAGAGAGAGAGAGAGAGAGAGACAGACAGACAGACAGACAGACAGACAGACAGACAGACAGAGAGAGAGAGAGAGAGAGAGAGAGAGAGAGCGGAAAGAGACAGACAGACAGACAGACAGACAGACAGAGAGAGAGAGAGAGAGAGAGAGGGGGGGGGGGAGAGAGGATGGAAGGTGGCAGGAGGGAGAGAGAGCCAGGCGGTAGCACTGTACTATGATGACGTGTTTTCTGTCCAAAGCGAGTGCGTGTCAAACGGAGAAAGAGGGGAATGAAGCTTTCAATACTCTTCCACACACACACACACACACACACACACACACACACACACACACACACACACACACACACACACACACACACACACACACACACACAGAGACAGAGAGAGAGAGAGAGAGAGAGAGAGAGAGAGGAGAGAGAGAGAGAGGAGAGAGAGAGAGGAGGGAGAGAGAGAGAGAGAGAGAGAGAGAGAGAGAGATGCACTGATAGAGAGTATAGATAGATGGCCTGCGACTACCACGAACTACAGAGACCGCTCTGTCACTACTGCTCTGCTGATGTTCCAGAGACCGCTCCGTCACTACTGCTCTGCTGATGTTCCAGAGACCGCTCTGTCACTACTGCTCTGCTGATGTTCCAGAGACCGCTCTGTCACTACTGCTCTGCTGATGTTCGCGAAAGTGGTGTTGGAGGGAAGGCCTACTAGCTGGTGCCGATCTTAACTGAAAGACGAGTGTGGGATCCGTTAAGCAAGAGTATTACATATTTTGCAATGAATACACACAGCATCGACTTTTTGATTTGAACTAATATTCATGACATACCAAGACCGCGCAGTTATGTAAGCGTTGCAATTTTGTATTTTCCAGTGTCGTATGAAAAAAACAGTGCAGGGAAGGAATTCTCTCAGTCCATAACTTCTACCACACAAATCAAAGAAAACAAATAATAATTTGGTGAAGCTGAAAGAACCAACAATCTTCATTTTCTTCCTTTCTCGACAACAGTAGTAGTAAACCATGCACATCTCAACACGCACAAACCCATAGGCAATATGATCACTGGATCAAAAATAAGACTTCGCATAGTTACAAAAATGGATGCTCAAACCCCTTCCCCCGAGAGAGAGGAGAGAGAGAGAGAGAGAGAGAGAGAGAGAGAGAGAGAGAGAGAGTTTGATTTTTTTTTCCCTGTCAAAATACTCACTATATGAGGAGAGAGAGAGAGAGAGAGAGAGAGAGCTGAGAGAGGAGAGAGAGAGAGAGAGAGAGAGTTTTTTCCCTGAACAGAGAGAGACTCGTTGATGTTTTTTCCCTGTCAAAATACTCACTATTATGTTTCCGAGGAGAGACGCGTGATTCTCCTCATTCTTCCGCCTCCGATCCCTTTTCCATGAACACCCCCCTGACCTCGCACTTGTCTCTATCTCCCCGCTGTCTCGTTCTCTCCTCGCCCTTCCTCATCTACTCTTACTTTTATCCGTGCCGTCGTAAGCGGATGGAGAAACACTCGCACTTGTCTCTATCTCCCGCCGCTTCTCGTTCTCTCCTCGCCCATGAAGGGACATAAGTACTGGGACATAAGTACTGTCGACTCGTGCAGGTTCATGTGCAGAGGACTGACTGGAATACTTCCCCTTTGTTGCCAGACTCCCCGGAGTACTTCCCCCGTGCCTGTTGCCAGACACACTGGAGTACTTCCCCCGTGTCTGTTGCCAGACACACTGGAGTACTTCCCCCGTGCCTGTTGCCAGACACACTGGAGTACTTCCCCCGTGTCTGTTGCCAGACACACTGGAGTACTTCCCCCGTGCCTGTTGCCAGACACACTGGAGTACTTCCCCGTGTCTGCTGCCAGACTCACTGGAGTACTTCCCCTGTGTCTGCTGCCAGACTCACTGGAGTACTTCCCCTGTGTCTGCTGCCAGACTCACTGAAGTATTTCCCCTGTGTCTGTTGCCAGACTGGGGCCTAGCATACCCGCGATCTCTCTGGACAAAATGGCGGCGGTTACCGTATGAGATTTAAGCATAACGTGTGTCTGAACTTCACAGAACAATGCCGGGAGGAAAGAACTGTTTGACAGTATTGGGTCAAAGAGGACATTGAATGGCAGCACATCCTGCATACATCAGTGCGGACTATGAGACTGCTGTGCCAAGAAGAGCAAGTAGTGTATTTTATGTGGAAGCATTCGGAGCACTCACTGCATATTCAATTCTTCTCTCAGAAAAAAGGCAAAGAAAAAGAAAAAAAAAAGAAGAAGAAAAGGCATTGCGAGAGTGCAAAGGGCCATAACTTTTCCAGTCGCATGTGTTGATGGGAAGAGTACAGTGGCTTGTTTGCATGTGTTTTTCATTTTATGTTAAGCCCTGAATTCTCTATAGCCGTTCCACACAAAGAAGCGCGCGCAATCTGTGTGTGTGTGTGTGTGTGTGTGTGTGTGTGTGTGTGTGTGTGTGTGTGTTCGCTTGTGTTCTTACGCCATAATTCAGTGGATTCCGCCCACCGGTGTCATGTTACTAGCGAAGGCTGTAAGATTACACCTGGTTCACACTGCTAGTCCATTTTCAAAATAGCATGTCTGGGGCCAGATTAGCGGTGGCAGGTGCTGCGAACAAGGGGGGAGAAGGGAGCACGTCTGACGGGAAAATTGATAGGAACGACAGACGGAGCCTGGCAAAGATTGGTAGAAACAACTGGTCTTCCAGGGGTGGGGATCATTTTGTCAGTTACCATCACGTAGTCAGCAGCCTGTTTTCCAGTAATGTCTCCATCGTGTTTATATGCGTTAAAAGACTCTCATTTCGTTTTTTTTTTTCCTCATGCACTACCATGCTATTGTGCTAGACAGTAGAAAACACTGTAGAAAGACAGAAACTGTTTACGTGGTCTGAGTTTGTCTCCAGTGTGCTGGCACGTTTACTGAGGACTTCACTGCCTAATTTTGATGCTTGTGTGCGTGCGCTGTGTTGCGTCTCTGTGGGTAAGAGTGCATGTGTCATTGTGAGTATGGAGGTGTGACTGTGTGTGATTGACCTCTCTGGCCAAGATTACCGTTACTGGCAGGTGATGCGAACAAGGAGGGAGAACGGAGCAGTCTGATGATGAATAGTAACGGCAAATGGAGACTGGAAAAGACCGATGGAAAGAAACTGCTTTTTTTCAGGACTAAGGATCGTTTTGTCAGTGCCATCATAGAATCAACAGCTGGTGTACCAGTTAACAACACAATGTCGGCAGAAGAATTCTCCTCGATCTTCCGCCTCTGATGCCGTCTCCATTGCACCCCCTAACGTCACACATTCTTTCCACCCCCTTCGTCCCCTCCTCGTCCGTCACCATCCCTCATCATATTATTTTAATCTGTAACGTCATAGGCGGATAGATAAACACCAGCATGAAGGGGACATTACTACTGTCGACTCATGCGGCTTCATTTTAAGAGGACTCACTGGAGTACTTTCCCTGTGTCTGTGGTCAGACCACGGCCTGGCATGGTGGATAGCTTCTTGTATAAACAGTGGTGTTTACTGTGGCGGCAGTGGAGTATAAAATTCAAGCAAAAGTTCATAGAACAATGCCAGGACGAAAAATAATGTTCGACAGTGTTGGTGAGAGAGGACATTGACATGCTGTATAATCAACATGCTGTATAATCAACATGCTGTATAATCGACATGCTATAGAATCGATGTGCTGTATGATCGACATGCTGTATAATCGACATGCTGTATAATCTATGTAATCAACATGCTGTATAATTAACATGCTGTATAATCAACATGCTGTATAATCGACATGCTGTATAATCTGTATAATCAACATGCTGTATAATCAACATGCTGTATAACCAACATGCTGTATAATCAACATGCTGTATAATCGACATGCTATATAATCTGTATAATCGACATGCTGTATAATCGACATCCAGCAGCATGGAAGCCATCAAACCAGCATACATCAGATCAGAACCTGAGGCTGCTATGATGAGGGGAGTAAGTCATGTTGTTTTTTTTCCAATTTTAGCATTTGCAGAACTCACTGCATATATAAGTTTCATTAAAAAAAAAAAAAAGTGGGGGGGGGGGGGGGGGGGGGGGGGGGGGGGGGGGGGGGGGGGGGGGGGGGGGGGGGGGGGGGGGGGGGGGGGGGATAAAAAGATCTGTAAGAGTACAAAGGACTATAACTTTTCTGACTGAAGGTGTCCATAGGAAGGTCACAGCAGCTTGTCTGCATGTATCTGCATACTGTGGTTTCATTTTATGTTTAAGCTCTGTATTCTCAATAGCTGTTCAGCACAAAGAGGTGTGTGGATGAACGCGCGCGCGCACGTGCATGTAAGCGTGCGTGCTTCCGTGTGTGCATGTGTGCGTGCCTGTGTGACTGCATGTGTGTGTGTGTGTGTGTGTGTGTGTGTGTGTGTGTGTGTGTGTGTGTGTGTGTGTGTGTGTGTGTGTGCGCGCGCGCGCGCGCGCACACCCGTGTTCCCGCGTGTTCTAACACCATGATTCGGTGGATCCCGCACACCAGTGTCACTTTTCTATGGAAGGCCGTAAGATTATGCCTGGTTCACTGCTAGTCCATTCTGGAAATAGCGTGTCTGGGCCCAGATTAGCGGTGGCAGGTGCTGCGAACAAGGAGGGAGAAGGGAGCAGTCTGACGGGAAGATTAATGGGAACAGCAGATGGAGCCTGGCAAAGATTGGTAGAAACAACTGGTCTTCCAGGAGGGGGACCATTTTGTCAGTTACCATCATATAGTCAAGAGTCTGTTTTCCAGTAATGTCTCCATCGTGTTTATATGCGTTAAAGGACTATCATTTCGGTGGGTTTTTTTTTTCAGTGCACTACCATGCTATTTTTTCAGACAGTAGAAAACACTGTGTAGAAAGACAGAAACTGTTTACGTGGTCTGTGTTTTGTCTCCAGTGTGCTGGCACGTTTTCTGAGGACTTCATTGCCTGGTTTTGATGCTTGTGTGGGTGCGTTGTGTTGTGTCTCTGTGGGTAAGAGTGCATGTGCTATTGCTAGTATGGAGGTGTGACTGTGTGTGATTGACCTCTCTGGCCAAGATTACAGTTACTGGCAGGTGATGCGAACAAGGAGGGAGAAACGGAGCAGTCTGATGATGAATTGGAACGGCAAATGGAGTCTGG
The DNA here is from genome assembly GCA_016801955.1 of Conus betulinus. NCBI lineage: Eukaryota > Metazoa > Mollusca > Gastropoda > Neogastropoda > Conidae > Conus > Conus betulinus. The sequence goes on from JADBJO010000196.1 coordinate 666,318, forward strand.
AGAAGACAGGTAGAAGAAAAACTGCTTTTCTTTTCCCTCGGGACTAAGGATCGTTTTGTCATTAGCCAGCATAGAATCAACAGCTAGTGTACTAGTTAACACAATGTCAGCAGAAGAATTCTTCTCGATCTTCCCCTCTTCCGTCACCATCCCTCATCTCATTATTTTAATCTGTAACGTCATAGGTGGATAGAGAAACACCAGCATGAAGGGGACATTACTACTGTCTACTCATGCGGCTTCATTTTAAGAGGACTCACTGGAGTACTTTCCCTGTGTCTGTGGTCAGACCACGGCCTGGCATGCTGGATAGCTTCTTGTATAAACAGTGGTGTTTACTGTGGCGGCAGTGGAGTAAAAAATCCAAGCAAAAGTTCATAGAACAATGCCAGGACGAAAAATAATGTTCGACAGTGTTGGTTGAGATAGGACATTGACATGCTGTATAATCAACATTCTGTATAATCGGCATGCTGTATAATCGACATGCTGTATAATCGACATGCTGTATAATCGACACCCAGCAGCATGGAGGCCATCAAACCTGCATACATCAGCTCAGAACATGAGGGGAGTAAGTCGTGTAGGTTCTTTTTTATATTCAAGCATTCGTCGAACTCACTGCATATATAAGTTTCATCTAAAAAAAAGGGGGGGGGGGGGGGGGGGGGGGGGGGGGGGGGATGGGGGGGGTGGGGGGGGGGGGGGGAATAAAAAAAAAAAAAAACGTTCTGTAAGAGTGCCAAGGGCAATAACTTTCCCGACTGCACGTGTCGATAGGAAGAGCACAGCATCTTCTCTGCATGTGTTTGTATGCCTGTGCTTTTCATTTTATGTTAAGCACAAAGACGCGCGCGCGCGCGCGCGCGCGTGTGTGTGTGTGTGTGTGTGTGTTGTGTGTGTGTGTGTGTGCACGTGCTTGTGTGTGTGTGTGTGTGGTGTGTGTGTGTGTGTGTGTGTGTGTGTGTGTGTGTGTGTGTTCGCGCGTGTACTAACACCATGATTGACTGGATTCCGCCCACTGGTGTCACGTTACTAGTGCAGCCTATAGGATTTCCCCTGCTTCACTTCTGGTCCATTCTGGAAATTGCGTGTCTGGGCCAAGATTACCAGTGGCAGGTGCTGCGAACAAGGAGGGAGAAAGGAAGCACGTCTGACAGGAAGATTAATAGGAACGGCAGAAGGAGTAGTCTGGGAAAGATTGGGTAGAATGAAGAACTAGTTTCCCAGGAGTTGGGATCATGTTGTCAGTTACCGGCAAGAGAGTCAACAGACTTTACCGGCTGACGACAAAATGCTTGCAGAGTAATTCTCCTCGCTCGTACGTCACTGATACCGTCTCCATTAACACTCCATACCCTCACACCTTTCTCTCCCACCATCTCCTCCATTTACCCTTCCTCTTCTCCTAACTTCAGTCCATACCATCATAAGCAGAGGACAAAAAAAAAGCATAGAGGGGAAATAAATACAGTCGACTCAGGCATGTTCATGTGTGCGTTCATGTTCAGAGGTCTCAGTGGAGTACTCTCCCTGTGTCTGTTGTCAGACCAGGCCTAGCATGCCAGATATCTTCTTGGACAAAATGTTGTCGCTTACTGCTGCAGCAG
>JADBJO010000196.1:672927-677927 GCA_016801955.1 Conus betulinus
CGCGTGCGTGCGTGAGTGCGTGCGTGCGTGTCGTGTGTGTGTGTGTGTGTGTGTGGTGTGTGTGTGGGTGGGTGCGTGTGTGTGTGCCTGTTGTGTGTATGCCCGTGCCCGTGTGTGTGGTGCGTGCCGTGCCGCGTGTGTGCGTGCGCGCCCGCGCACGCGTGCGTGCGTGCGTGTGCGTGCGTGCGCCGTACGTGTGTGCGTGCGCTGCGTGCGTGCGTGCGTGCGTGTATGTGTGCGTGTGTGTGTGTGTGTGGGTGTGTGGGTGTGTGTGTGTGTGTGCGTGTGTGCGTGTTGTGTGTGTGTGCGGTGTGTGTCTGTGTGTGTGTGGTGTCGTGTGTGTGTGTGTGTGTGTGTGTGTGTGTGTGGTGTGTGTGTGTGGTGTGTGTGCGCGCGCGCGCGCGCGTGTGTGTGGGTTCCATGATTGATTTATTTATTGAAGGTTGAGTTGTTTCGCTACTTGTTTACCTCTATTACTTTTTATTTATTTTTATTTCTTTTTATTGTTTTGCTTGTTTACTTAGTGTATTTGTTCAGTCATGTGTTTATGCGTTTTGCTTCTTTATTTGTCTTTTTGTTTGCTTTCTTTCATTTTTTTCCCCTTGTTTTTGCTTATTTTTTGACACAGTTACTCCTGGAACCTTTGGATCATTTCACATTGCTTAAATGGCAACAAAGCGCAGGCACGCCGTATCACGGCTGTCACTTCGTCAACAAATCCAATCTGAAATACAGATAAACGCATGGAACATGGTGCAGAGTAACGTTTCACTTCATATCAAGGGAGCTGTCAACAACTAGGTCTTCCACGGACGTCACGAGCCACTTACATTACAACAAATTACTTTAAAAAAAAAAAAAAAAAAAAAAACCAGGAAAAAAGGCACCCCAGTAGGAGAACAGAAATATGAAAGAGCAGAAAATGAGGATAGCTCAGAGAGAGAGAGAGAGAGAGAGAGAGAGAGAGAGAGAGAGAGAGAGGAGACGGAGAGAGAGAGAGAGAGGTGGGGCGGTTGGGAACAAAACACGGGGTGGGAGGGGAGCAAAAACAAACACAAAACGAACAAAGAAAGATTTTCCTTTCTTGTCCACAAAACGAAGATACAGAGAAACAAACAAGCAAATAAAACAAACAAACACGCTTTCAACCTTTAATGAGCACACCACTTTGAACACTTCCTCCCAATATTCCCGGAGTAATTCTTCAATGTTATCTGAATCCCCGTCTACCTTCAATACAGGGACAAGGGGGATGGAAACACCTGTTAATACGCGACTGACTGATTGTTTCGAAACACACACACACACACACACACACACACACACACACACACACACAACACACACACACACACACACACACACACACACGTGCGCGCGCGCGCGCACACACACACACACACGCACAGACAGGCAGGCAGACAGAGACAGACAGACAGACAGACAGACACACACACACACACACACACACACCCACACACACACACACACACACACACACACACACACACACACAGAGAGAGAGAGAGAGAGAGAGAGAGAGAGAGAGAGAGAGAGAGAGAGAGAGAGAGAGAGAGAGAGAGAGAGAGAGAGAGAGAGAGACGAGAGAGAGAGAGAGAGAGACGAGAGAGAGGAGAGAGAGGATAACGGAATACAAATACCAATTAAATTAGAATCGGTTGAAGATTTATGACTGGTAACAAGAGACGCCTTCCATGCAGGACTGGCCACAGGAAATACCTGTCAGTAGAGGGCTGGTAACAAGAAAACACCCCTCAACATTGAACTGGTTACAGAAAACAAAGAAACGAAAACCCGTCAATACGGAATGGTCATAGAAATACCTGTAAAGGCAGCAATGGCTACAGGAATCGCCTGTCGGTACAGGACTGGCTGGATTAGAACACCTGTCAACACAGGTTTTACTGAAGGGAAACAGCCGTCAGTGCAATAACGGCTGACAGAAAACATTTGTAAAAACAGGATTTACAGATGTGAAAATCCTGTCACGACAGGTCTTGCTGAAGGGAAACACGTGTTGATACAGGATTCACTGAAGTGAAACAGTCCTTAATACAGGGTTCACTTTTAAGGGAAAATCTTGCCAATGTACGATTGACTGACGGAGGAGAAACTGTCAATACATGACTGAATGAAGTGTTACACCTGTCAATACATGACAGACAGAAGAGGGACGCATGTCAACACGTAACTGACTGAAGATTCACGCCTAACAATACATGACAGACTCAAGAGAGACACATGCCAATGCATAACCGACTGAAGACTCACATCTGGCAATGCAATGATGACTGACTGAAGGGTTACACCTTGCAATACATGACAGACAGAAGAGGGACACATGTCAATATATAATTGACTGAAGGTTAACACCTGTCAATGCAATATCTGACTGAAGGGTACCACGTGTCAATACATAAGTGAACTGAAGGTTAATATTTGTCAATACATAATATGAAGGAAGGTTAACACCTGTCGATACATAACTGACCGAAAGAGAAACACCTGTCGTTATATGACTGACTGAAGAGAAACACCTGTCGTTACATGACTGACTGAAGAGAGACACCTGTCTGTACATTACCGACTGAGGAGTGACACCTGTCTATTCATAACTGTACTGAAGAGAGACACCTGTGAACACATAACTGACTGAAGAGAGAGACACCCTGTCTGTACATGTCTGACTGAAGAGAGGACACCTGTCAATACATAACTGTCTGAAGAGAGACACCTGTCTGTACATGACTGACTGAAGAGAGACACCTGTCTGTACATGACTGACTGAAGAGAGACACCTGTCTGTACATGACTGACTGAAGAGAGACACCCGTCTGTACATGACTGACTGAAGAGAGACACCTGTCTGTACATGACTGACTGAAGAGAGAGACACCTGTCTGTACATGACTGACTGAAGAGAGACACCTGTCTGTACATGACTGACTGAAGAGAGGACACCTGTCTGTACATGACTGACTGAAGAGAGACACCTGTCTGTACATGACTGACTGAAGAGAGACAGGCACCTGTCTGTACATGACCGACTGAAGAGAGAGACTGTACATCTATCAACCCATGACTGATTGAAGAGAGACACCTCTGTCATATAACTGACCGAAAGAGACACACCTTTTCATGACCGAAGACATAACTGACCGACACCTTTTCATATACATAACTGACCGACACCTTTTCATATTACATACTGACCGATACCTTTTCATATACATAACTGACCGACAGATAACAACTGTCAATGCCTAACTGACTGCAGGTGTTTTACCTGTCTACACAGGACTGATTGACGGTAAGCACCCATAGAAACAGACTGAGTGAATGGGAATGGCAAGACAGGACTGGTAAGTAGAGAGAAAACACCTGTCAAAGCAGGGGCTGGATGAATATCATCACCTGCCAGACCAGGAATGCTGAAAGATACACCTATCAAGACAGGGACTGCAAGAAACCCAAACATATCAATACAGAACTGGACGGCCGAAATCACCTGCCAGTACATCAATGACTGAACGAAACGCATATCAATACAGAATACGCGACACCAAAATGCATGTCAATACAGAATTGCACGACACCAAAATCCATGTCAATACAGAATTGCACGACACCAAAATGCACGTCAATACAGAATTGCCTGAAAAGAAGCACCTGTTAGTACAGATTTGACCGAAGGGAACCGTCTGTTATTCCAGAGAAACATCTCTCTATGCAAGACTGACTATATGGAAACACCTGTCAATACGGTAATTAACTGAAGGAAAACACCCTCTCAATACATTATTAACTGAAAGGGAAACACCTGTCATTACAGGATTAACTGAAGGAAAGCACCTTTCAATATATTATTAACTGAAAGGGAAATACCTGTCATTACAGGATAACTGAAGGAAAAACACCTCTCCATACATTATTAACTGAAAGGGAAACACCTGTCAATACAGGATTTAACTGAAGGAAAACACCTCTCAATACATTATTAACTGAAAGGGAAACACCTGTCAATACAGGGTTACACTGAAAGGGAAACACCTGTCATTACATGATTAACTGAGGGAAAACACCTGTAATTACTGGGATTAACTGAAGGGAAACACCTGTCGTTACAGGATTAACTGATTGGAAACACCTGTTATTACAGGATTTAGGAAAACACCTGTAATTACATGATTAACTGAAGGGAAACACCTGTTATTACATGATTAACTGAAGGAGAACACCTGTAATTACATGATTAACTGAAGGAAACACCTGTCATTACAGGATTAACTGAAAGGAAAACACCCTGTCATTGCCAACTGAAGGATTGAGGATTAACTGAAGGAAAACACCTGTCATTACAGGATTAACTGAAGGAAAACACCTGTCATTACAGGATTACAACTGACGGAAAACACCTGTCATTACAGGATTAACTGAAGGAAAACACCTGTCATTACAGGATTAACTGAAAGGGAAACACCTGTCAATAACTGACATTGACAGGAGGGAAAGACCTGTCTTTACAGGGTTAACTGACAATAAAGGATTGACAGGAGGGAAAGACCTGCCTTTACAGGGTTAACTGACAATAAAGGATTGACAGGAGGGAAAGACCTGCCTTTACAGGGGCTAACTGACAATATAAGGATTGACAGGAGGGAAAGACCTGTCTTTACAGGTTAACTGACAATAAAGGATTGACAGGAGGGAAAGACCTGTCTTTACAGGGTTAACTGACAATAAAGGATTGACAGGGAGGGAAAGACCTGTCTTTACAGGGTTGAACTGACAATACAAGATTGACAGGAGGGACAAGGGAAAGACCTGTCTTTACAGGGTTAACTGACAATAAAGGATTGACAGGAGGGAAAGACCTGTCTTTACAGGTTAACTGACGATAAAGGATTGACAGGAGGGAAAGACCTGTCTTTACAGGGTTAACTGAAGGGAAACACCTGCCATTACAGGATTGACATGAG
>JADBJO010000196.1:682927-685427 GCA_016801955.1 Conus betulinus
GTTGTATGTGTGTTTCAACACCTATGCAGCCTCGCTGCAAACGCCCTGAACATGGCATGGCAACCGGATGTATGTAATAGGGGTCTGCATTTGGAGCTAGATTGCCGATACGTAAACACATACAGGCGAAAAAAAAAAAGCGGCGTATAGTTTTGTGCACACACACACACACACACACACACACACACACACACACACACACACACACACACACACACACACACACACCACACACGCGCGCGCGCGCGCGCGCGCGCCCGCGCGCGTGCGTGCGTGCGTGCACAGAGAAGTTTGAAAGAGAGAGATACAGAGACAGAAAGTTCCACTGAGCGGGCCCAAATACAAAAAACTGGACTTGGAAAAAAAAAATCTCCCCCTCTTTGTCTCTGTCTGTCTGTCTGTCTGTCTGTCTGTCTCTCTCTCTCTCTCTCTCTCTCTCTCTCTCTCTCTCTTCTCCCTCTCTCTCCTCTCTCTCTCTCCATGTGTGTGTGTGTGTGTGTGTGTGTGTGTGTGTGTGTGTGTGTGGTGTGTGTGTGCGTGGCGTGCGTGCGTGCGTGCATGCGTGCGCGTGCGTGTGTATGTGTGTGTGTGTGTGTGTGTGTGTGTGTGTTGTGTGTGTGTGTGTGGTGTGTGTGTGTGTGTGTTGTGTGTGTGTATGCGTGAGATTTCGAGAGATCAGTTTGAGCATAGTAAATTAGCATTCTCGAAGTCCCATGGGGTAGACACATCGAATTAGTCATACATCAACTGTATTAGTCATACATCAACTGTATTAGTCATACATCAACTGTATTAGCGAACACGGACGTGGAAAGTAAAGCTTGATTTCAGTGAGATCGTGAAAATGTATGTATGGTTTTTTGGAGGGTTGGGGAGTCACAACACCAAGACATTGCAAGCGGTCGGGTGTCAGCACCTTAATATATGCAACCTATCCGACAGTCATGTTTATGTGTTTATGGCTTATGTGTTTACTGTGCTCGTGTGAGTTTTGTTGTTTTATTTGTCTCAATGTGACACACAGAGATGATTGCTTCTGGTAAAAAGTTTCTGTCTAATGTTTATTTTCATTTATTTATCTATCTAGTTTTTTCATTCACTTTTTTTTTTAGATTTTTGTTTGAGGATGAAGGGCATGAAATTGAGTTCAATTAATATAATGAGTTTTCCTGAGCATTTTCTTGCATCATTTTAAAACTGACACAGAGAGAGAGAGAGAGAGAGAGAGAGAGAGGTCCGCTGGAGAGGGGAGAGAGAGATGAGAGTGAGACTATGGATGGAGAGAGAGAGAGAGAGAGATAGAGAAGACGAACAGCCGAATAACCGAGGAGAGAGAGTCCCGATCGACGGAAAGAAGACTTTGAGAGATAAGCCGTCTCGCCTTAGATTTTGTGCCAAGAGATTTTTCAAGCTCGGGTCTTCGTTCGGTACGTCCTGAGCCTTACCAACAAAGAACAACGACCACCACAGAGATCATTGAGATAAAGAATAAGAGATTATAAGAATGATTCCCTCCTCCGATTCCCTTTTGTTTTTTATTAAGATTAAGAACCCTCGTACAAAGAGGATCCACCCTTCCCTCGAGTTTTGAGGAAGCATGATGATGAAGAGGAGGTGACAGCGGAGGAGGAGGAGGAGGGGAGGCGATCAGTCACCTTTCGCCCCACCAGACTTTTTTTTAGAAGATTCGAAGAAGAAGAAGCCCGAAACGATGAGGAGAAGAGAAGTAGGAGATTTTTCCTGAAGATAATCCTTCCCCAAGAAGAGAAGAGAAGAATTAAGAAGAAGAAGAGAAGAACGAAGAAGAAAGAAGAAGAAGATAGAAAATTTTGAAGAGAATTAAAGAAAAAGAGAGAAGACTAGAATTGAAAGAAGACGGAAGAGGAGAAGGAGAAGACAAAGAATTTCATGTTTCTGGTTTGTTTTGTTTTGTTGTTTTTTTGTTTAGTTTTGTGTTTGTTTTGTTTTTTTCTGATTGTGAACTAGTCTGTGACAGTGATCAAAAGACTGCGAGAGAAGAAGAAGAAGAAGATAGGAAGAAGAAGAAGAAGAACAGAGAAGAAGAAGAAGAAGAAGAAGAAGAAGAAGAGAAGAATGAAGAAGAAGAAGAGAAGAAAGAAGAAGAAAAAGGAAGAAGAAGGAAGAGAAGGCCATTTCTATCATTGAACAGCACTGCAGATAGAGAGAGACCACGCTCATCGTTCTGTCAGTTGACGACATTAACAGACCTTGACTTATTAGTGAAGGATGTTAAAGATCAGTATATAGTCTTGACCAACTTTCACACATCGTCATAATGCTGATTGAGCAACACGAAACAAACTGCTCCTCAAAAGACGATTTACTTTTTCACCCGAACGAAAGACACAAACGATTTACAAGACAAAACCCGACGCGTTTTCGACCTCTTTGGTCTTCTTCAGGCAAGGCAAACGACATTCAGTACAACGAAAAGGAAGAAATGTAAGTCGCTTATCTTAACAAACAATCACTTATCTCC
>JADBJO010000196.1:690427-692927 GCA_016801955.1 Conus betulinus
ATATGGGTCACAGTGGGTGGCGGTATGCATGGTCAGTGAGTGATATGGGTCACTATAGGTGGCAGTGAGTGATATGGGTCACGATGGGTGGCGGTGTGGATGGTCTGTGAGTAATATGGGTCACAATGGTGGTCAGTGAGTGATATGGGTCAATATGGGTGGTCGATGAGTGATATGGTCACTATGGGTGGCCAGTGAGTGATATGGGTCACTATGGATGGCGGTATGGATGGTCAGTGAGTGATATGGGTCACTATGGGTGGTCGATGAGTGATATGGGTCACTATGGGTGGCCAGTGAGTGATATGGGTCACTATGGGTGGCGGTATGGATGGGTGAGTGAGTATGGGTCACTATGGGTGGCGGTATGGATAGTTAGTCAGTGTGGGTCACTATGGGTGGTCCGTGAGTGATATGGGTCATTATGGGTGGCGGTATGGATGGTCAGTGAGTGATATGGGTCACTATGGGTGGTTAGTGAGTGATATGGGTCACTATGGGAGCCGGTATGGATGGTCAGTGAGTGATATGGGTCACTATGGGTGACGGTATGGATGGTTAGTGAGTGATATGGGTCACTATGGGTGGTCAGTGGGTGATATGTGTCACCACGGATGGTGGTGAGGATGTGGGTCACTATGGATGGTAAGTGAGTGATGTGGGTCACTATGGGTGGCGGTATGCATGGTCAGTGAGTCATATGGATCACTATAGGTGGCGGTATGGATGGTTTTGTCAGTGATGTGGGTCACTATAGGTGGTCAGTGTGTGATATGGGTCACTATGGGTGGCGTTATGGATGGTCAGTGAGTGATATGGGTCACTATGGGTGGCGTTATGGATGGTCAGTGAGTGAAATGGGTCACTATTGGTGGCAGTATGGATGGTCAGTGAGTGATATGGGTCACTATGGGTGGCGGTATGGATGGTCAGTGAGTGATATGGGTCACTATGGGTGGCGGTATGGATGGTTAGTGAGTGATATGGGTCACTATGGGTGGCGGTATGGATGGTTAGTGAGTGATATGGGTCACTATGGGTGGCGGTATGGATGGTTAGTGAGTGGTATGGTGCACTATGGGTGGCGGTATGGATGGTCAGTGAGTGATATGGGTCACTATGGGTGGCGGTATGGATGGTCAGTGAGTGATATGGGTCACTATGGGTGGCGGTATGGATGGTCAGTGAGTGATATGGGTCACTATGGGTGGCTTTATGGATGGTTAGTGAGTGATTTGGGTCACTATGGGTGGCAGTAGTATGGATGGTTAGTGTGTGATATGGGTCACTATGGGTGGTTAGTGAGTGATATGGTTCACTATGGGTGGCGGTATGGATGGTCAGTGAGTGATATGGGTCACTATGGGTGGCGGTATGGATGGTTAGTGAGTGATATGGGTCACTATGGGTGGCGGTATGGATGGTTAGTGTGTGATATGGGTCACTATGGGTGGTTAGTGAGTGATATGGTTCACTATGGGTGGCGGTATGGATGGTCAGTGAGTGATATGGGTCACTATGGGTGGCGGTATGGGTGGTTAGTGAGTGATATGGGTCACTATGGGTGTCGGTGAGTTATATGGTTCACTATGGGTGGCGGTATGGATGGTCAGTGAGTGATATGGGTCACTATGGGTGGCAGTATAAATGGTTAGTGAGTGATATGGGTCACTAAAGGGGCTGTTCAATAGAATGGTTTTTCAGACACTCTTTTCAGAGACGCTGACTGCGAATAGCAGTGGTGTGAATGCTGAATTCAAGTCCATTAGAACACGAGATGATGAGAGAGAGAGAGAGAGAGAGAGAGAGAGAGAGGAGAGAGAGAGAGAGAGAGAGAGAGAGAGAGAGAGAGAGAGAGAGAGAGAGAGAGAGAGTGACGGACAGGCAGCAGGGACAGACAGATAGACAGACAAACAAACAGAGAGAGAGAGAGAGAGAGAGAGAGAGAGAGAGAGAGACAGACAGACAGACAGACAGATAGACAGAGAGAGAGACAGACAGACAGACAGACATAAGTTCGTCGATCCCCTCACCACACGGGCCAACACTGGAGCTGGGCATCGCCTGACCACCACGTGACCAGCGCCATCCTCCTCCACCTTCACTCTCCACTACAGTCGTCAACACAGGATCAACCCTGAGTATTGACTACTGTCCACCATACAGGGTCCGCCCTGAGTGTCTACTACAGTTCACCCCACAGGGTCCGCCCTGAGTGTACACTACAGTCCACCCCACAGGGTCCACCCTGAGTGTCCACTACAGTCCACCCCACAGGGTCCACCCTGAGTGTCCACTACAGTCCACCCACAGGGTCCGCCCTGAGTGTCCACTACAGTCCACCACACAGGGTCCACCCTGAGTGTCCACTACAGTCCAACACATAGGGTCCACCCTAAGTGTCTACTGCAGTCCACCACAATCAGTTCACTCTCAAATAGCGCTATAGTCCACCATGTCTAGCTCTCCCTGAAAGTCCGCTCTATTCTGGGTCCATCTT
>JADBJO010000196.1:697927-700427 GCA_016801955.1 Conus betulinus
CACAAAACCAGCTGTTGATGCAATCAGAAAGAAAACGACCAAACCAAAAACATACAGGGAAAGAGAACACGAATTTTTGTTTTCGTTGTGGTGGAGATCCCAAACACACCACACACACGAAATGGAGCTGTCAAGCTATGGGAACTACATGCGCACATTGCAGAAGACTCAACCACTGGAGGAAAGTGTGCAGAAGACGTCGGAATGTACACACTGTAGCTACAGACTCAGAATCAGAATCAGAGTCCTGATGGTCCACAGCACTAAGCTTAAAAGTAGTGACAAATGGAACCAAATTGTGTCAATTTATGAAAAAAAAAGCAACATGAAAAAACATCAAATTCAAGATAGACACGGGAGCAAGGTGCAATACTCTCACAGTCCGAGACTACCAGAAGATATCTCACTGTAGTGAGATCCGCTCCTCTGATAAGATTTGACACGCACCTACTCCAACCACAACATCAAGCCTATTGGTACAGCAGATCTTCCAATCACCCACAATGGAAAAGTCATCAAAACACGGTTCGAAATCCTCAACATAGATCAAGAAAATGTGATTCTGGTACAACTGCAGAAAATCTTGGTCTTATTGCTCGTTTGTCAACAGTGGGGCCTGCAGCTAACAGTCAGACAACGTCTAGTTTCGATGTGTTTCCTGAGCTGGAGCGTACGACTGGAACTCTGCCAGGAGAATACAGCATCAAGCTGAAACCAGATGCGAAAGGAGTTGTTCACCCTGCACGTCGCCAGCCTGCAGCTCTGCGTGAAAAGATCAAAAGAAGCTCCACGAAATGGAAGCAGATGGACACATTATTAAAGTTGAAGAGCCCACTGAATGGGTAAGTTCAATGACTGTCTCTCTCAGAAATGACAAAGTTCGTATTTGTATAGATCCCAAAGACTTGAATGCTGCTATTCAACGTGAGCACTATCCAATGCGTACAGTCGAAGAGATCATAGCAGACATTCTTGATGCAAAAGTATTTTCAAAATTGGATGCGAAAAATGGGTTCTTACAAAAAGTTGGACGAGGCATCATCATTCCTGACTACTTTTAACACCCCATTGGAAGGTACCGCTGGCTACGCCTTCCATTTGGCATTTCCTGTGCTCCCAGAAGTGTTTCAAAGGATCATGGACCAAATGCTAGAAGGCATCAAGGGAGCATATGCAACGATGGATGACATTTTGGTTGCAGGTCGTGACACTGAACACCATGACCAGATACTAAAAAAAAGTGGTGGAGAGAGCTACAAGCTACAAGCCTAAAATTGAACCCTGAAAAGCTGCACATCAGACAGTCCAGCGTGCCATACGTTGGTCATCTTCTCACAGCTGAAGGACTAAAGCCTGACCCAGCAAAAGTGAAAGCCGTTCAAGAGATGCCAGCTCCCCAAACCAAAGATGATGTCCGACACTTCCTGGGTTTTGTCACTTACCTTAGCAAGTTCATACCAAACCTGAGTGAAGAAAGCGCCCCTCTGCGTGATCTTCTAAAAGAAGATGCTCTGTTTGACTGGCAAAAGAGTCATGAACAAGCCTTCACAAAACTGAAAACTCTCTGCTGTCATCCTCCAGTCTTGAAGTACTACGACGTCAAAGCACCAGTTGAAATCCACTGTGATGCCAGTCAGCACGGACTTGCAGCACTTCTTATCCAGGATGGAAGGCCTGTAGCATGTAGCCACGATCAATGAGAAAAGAAGAAACGCGTTGTGTCCATTGTCCATGCCAGCAAGAAATTTCACTGCTACATCTTTCGAAAAGAGGTCACTGTGTACAACGACCACAAACCACTGAGCATTTTTTTTTTTCAAAACCACTTCTGTCAGCACCAATGCGACTGCAACGCATGCTACTTCATCTACAATGGTACAATCTACAAGTGAAATACCGGAAAGGCAGCCAGATGCAGCTTCCAGACATTCTCTCACGTGCATATCTTTCTGGTGAAACTGCTGAAGTAGCACACATAGAGACAGAGAACACGTATGCACCAGCTGCAAAGGAAACGTATGCGCTACTTCAGGAATACTCACAACAAGAACTTGGATAGTTGCAAACCCTGATTCTGAACGGCTGGCCAGACAGAAGAAATAATGTGCCCGTAGACGTGCGGCAGTTCTGGGACTCAAGAGACGAACTGGCCGTCTCTGATGGCATCATCTTCAAAGGATCCAGAATTGTCTCACTTGGGTATAGTGAAATGCAAACAGCGAGCACGAGAGGTGCTGTACTGGCCTTCAATGAACTCGGAAATTGAAGACAAAATCAAGAACTGCAGCAAGTGTGCAGATTACAAAAAGAAACCAGCTGCTGAACCACTACTGCCTACGCCTGTTCCAGATTTCCCATACGCCGAAGTTGGGACTGACATCTTTGACTTCCAAGGCAGAAACTACCTTCTAACGGTGGACTACTTCTCAAAGTTTATCGAAGTAGATGAACTCAAAAACCTGAGCACCGAGTCAGTCGTTGAAAGGCTGAAAAGCCAGTT
>JADBJO010000196.1:705427-710427 GCA_016801955.1 Conus betulinus
CACAAGAGACACAGCAGACAGAGAGAGAGAGAGAGAGAGAGAGAGAGAGAGAGAGAGAGAGAGAGAGAGAGAGAGAGAGAGAGAGAGAGAGACAGAGACAGAGACAGAGACAGAGACAAACAGACAGACAGATTGACAAGCAGACAGGCAGGACATACAGGCTGACAGGCACGTAGAGAGAGAGAGAGAGAGAGAGAGAGAGAGAGAGAGAGAGAGAGAGAGAGAGAGAGAGAGAGAGAGAGAGAGAGAGACAGAGAGAGACAGAGAGAGACAGAAACAGAGACAGAGAGACAGGGAACAGAAGAGACATTCCTACTGGCGTGTATTAGGACCCATCCTTGTCCTCTGTGCAGCTATCAGCGACTGTGGTGTGTCCTCTGTGCAGCTATCAGCGACTGTGGTGTGTCCTCTGTGCAGCTATCAGTGATAGTGGTGTGTCCTCTGTGCAGCTATCAGTGATTGTGGTGTGGCCTCTGTGCAGCTATCAGTGATAGTGGTGTGTCCTCTGTGCAGCTATCAGTGACTGTGTGTCCTGTGCAGCTATCAGTGATAGTGGTGTGTCCTCTGTGCAGCTATCAGTGACTGTGTGTCCTATGTGCAGCTATCAGTGACTGTGCGTCTTCTGTGCAGCTATCAGTGACTGTGTGTCCTCTGTGCAGCTATCAGTGACTGTGTGTGTCCTCTGTGCAGCTATCAATGACTGTGTGTCCTCTGTGCAGCTATCAGTGACTGTGTGTCTTCTGTGCAGCTATCAGTGACTGTGTGGTGTGTCCTCTGTGCAGCTATCAGTGACTGTGTGTCTTCTGTGCAGCTATCAGTGACTGTGTGTCTTCTGTGCAGCTATCAGTGACTGTAGTGTGTCCTCTGTGCAGCTATCAGTGACTGTGTGTGTCTTCTGTGCAGCTATCAGTGACTGTGTGTGTCCTCTGTGCAGCAATCAGTGACTGTGTGTCTTCTGTGCAGCTATCAGTGACTGTAGTGTGTCCTCTGTGCAGCTATCAGTGACTGTGTGTCCTCTGTGCAGCTATCAGTGACTGTGGTGTGTCCTCTGTGCAGCTATCAGTGACTGTGTGTCTTCTGTGCAGCTATCAGTGACAGTGGTGTGTCCTCTGTGCAGCTATCAGTGACTGTGTGTCTTCTGTGCAGCTATCAGTGACAGTGGTGTGTCTTCTGTGCAGTTATCAGTGACTGTGTGTCTCTGTGCAGCTATCAGTGACTGTGCAGCATGTGTGTGTGTCTTCTGTGCAGCTATCAGTGACTGTGTGGTGTGTCCTCTGTGTAGCTATCAGTGACTGTGTGTGTCTTCTGTGCAGCTATCAGTGACTGTAGTGTGTCCTCTGTGCAGCCATCAGTGACTGTGTGTCTTCTGTGCAGCTATCAGTGACTGTGTGTCCTCTGTGCAGATATCAGTGACTGTGGTGTGTCCTCTGTGCAGCTATCAGTGACTGTGGTGTGTCCTCTGTGCAGCTATCAGTGACTGTGGTGTGTCTCTGTGCAGCTATCAGTGACTGTGTGTCTCTTCTGTGCAGCTATCAGTGACTGTGGTGTGTCCTCTGTGCAGCTATCAGTGACTGTGGTTTGTCCTCTGTGCAGCTATCAGTGACTGTGTGTCTTCTGTGCAGCTATCAGTGACAGTGGTGTGTCCTCTGTGCAGCTATCAGTGACAGTGGTGTGTCCTCTGTGCAGCTATCAGTGACTGTGTGTCTTCTGTGCAGCTATCAGTGACAGTGTGTGTCTTCTGTGCAGTTATCAGTGACTGTGTGTCCTCTGTGCAGCTATCAGTGACTGTGCACATGTGGTGTGTCTTCTGTGCAGCTATCAGTGACTGTGGTGTGTCCTCTGTGTAGCTATTAGTGACTGTCTGTCCTCTGTGCAGCTATCAGTGACTGTGGTGTGTCCTCTGTGCAGCTATCAGTGACTGTGGTGTGTCCTCTGTGTAGCTATCAGTGACTGTGTGTTCTCTGTGCAGCTATCAGTGACTGTGGTGTGTCCTCTGTGCAGCTATCAGTGATTGTATGTCTTTTGTGCAGCTATCAGTGACCGTGGTTTGTCTTCTGTGCAGCTATCAGTGACTGTATGTCCTCTGTGCAGCTATCAGTGACTGTGTGCCTCTGTGCAGCTATCAGTGACTGTGGAGTGTCCTCTGTGCGGCTATCAGTGACTGTGTGTCTTCTGTGCAGCTATCAGTGACTGTGGTGTGTCCTCTGTGCAGCTATCAGTGACTGTGGTGTGTCATATGTGCAGCTATCAGGGACTGTGGTGTGTCCTATGTGCAGCTATCAGTGACTGTGGTGTGTCCTCTGTGCAGCTTTTGTTGACTGTAGTGACTGTGTGTCTTCTGTGCAGCTATCAGTGACAGAGGTGTGTCCTCTGTGCAGCTATCAGTGACAGTGGGTGTCTTCTGTGCAGCTATCAGTGACTGTGTGTCCTCTGTGCAGCTATCAGTGACTGTGTGTCCTCTGTGCAGCTATCAGTGACTGTGCACATGTGGTGTGTCTTCTTTGCAGCTATCAGTGACTGTGGTGTGTCCTCTGTGTAGCTATCAGTGACTGTGTGTGTCCTCTGTGCAGCTATCAGTGACTGTGTGGTGTGTCCTCTGTGCAGCTATCAGTGATTGTATGTCTTTTGTGCAGCTATCAGTGACTGTGGTTTGTCTTCTGTGCAGCTATCAGTGACTGTATGTCCTCTGTGCAGCTATCAGTGACTGTGTGTCCTCTGTGCAGCTATCAGTGACTGTGGTGTGTCCTCTGTGCAGCTATCAGTGACTGTGTGTCTTCTGTGCAGCTATCAGTGACTGTGGTGTGTCCTCTGTGCAGCTATCAGTGACTGTGGTGTGTCCTCTGTGCAGCTATCAGTGACTGTGGTGTGTCCTCTGTGCAGCTATCAGTGACTGTGGTGTGTCCTCTGTGCAGCTTTTGTTGACTGTAGTGACTGTGTGTCCTCTGTGCAGCTATCAGTGACAGTGGTGTGTCCTCTGTGCAGCTATCAGTGACAGTGGTGTGTCTTCTGTGCAGCTATCAGTGACTGTGTGTCCTCTGTGCAGCTATCAGTGACTGTGCACATGTGGTGTGTCTTCTGTGCAGCTATCAGTGACTGTGGTGTGTCCTCTGTGCAAACTTTTGGTGACTGTTGCGGAAGGGAAGGGAAATGAACTGAAGACACACCAGTTAGATTCGACACGGGAATTGAATCAATAACTGAACACACACCAGTTAGATACGACACGGGGAATTTAATCAACCACTGAACACACACCAGTTAGATACGACACGGCGAATTCAATCAATAACTGAAGACACACCAGTTAGATACGACACGGGGAATTTAATCAATAACTGAAGACACACCAGTTAGATACGACACGGGGAATTTAATCAATAACTGAAGACGCACCAGTTAGATACGACACGGGGAATTTAGTCAATAACTGAAGACTCACCAGTTAGATACGACGACACGGGGAATTTAATTAATAACTGAACACACCAGTTAGATTCGACACAGGGAATTTAAATCAATAGCTGAAGACACACCAGTTAGACACGACAAGGGGAATTAGTCAATAACTGAAGACTCACCAGTTAGAGATACGACACGGGGAATTTAATCAAAAACTGAAGACACACCAGTTAGATACGACACGGAGAATTTAATCAATAACTGAAGACACACCAGTTAGATACGACACGGGGAATTTAATCAATAACTGAAGACACACCAGTTAGATTCGACACGGGGAATTTAATCAATAACTGAACACACCAGTTAGAATCGACACGGGGAATTTAAATCAATAACTGAAGACACACCAGTTAGACACGACAAGGGGAATTCAGTCAATAACTGAAGACACACCAGTTAGACACGACACGGGGAATTTAATCAATAACTGAAGACACACCAGTTAGATACGACACGGGGAATCTAATCAATAACTGAAGACACACCAGTTAGATACGACACGGGGTATTTAATCAATAACTGAAGACTCACCAGTTAGATACGACACGGGGAATTTAATCAATAACTGAACACGCGCCAGTTAAATACGACACGGGGAATTGAATCAATAACTGAAGACACACCAGTTAGATACGACACGGGGGAATTGAATCAATAACTGAAGACACACCAGTTAGACTCGACACAGAAATTTAATCAAGAACTGAAGACACACCACTTAGATCCGACACAGGAATTTAATCAATAACTGAAGACACACCAGTTAGATTCGACACGGGAATTTAATCAATCACTGAGATCACAAAAACAAGGCGAAAGAGGCAGGCTACGTTAATTACAGTGATAGACACATCTTGACGACGAAAGAGACAGGCTCCGTTAATTACAGCGATAGACACATCTTTGAGGAGAGAGTCAGACGCCATTAAGTACAGTGATAGACACGTCTTTGAAGACAGCAGACTCCGTTAATTACAGTGATAGAAACATCTTTGAGGAAAGAGTCAGGCGCCATTAATTACAGTGATAGAGACACGTCTTTGAAGACAGCAGGCTCCGTTAATTACAGTGATTGACACATCTTTGAGGACAGAGGCAGGGTCCGTTAATTACAGTGACAGACACATTTTTGAGGACAGCAGCCTCCGTTAATTACAGTGATAGACACATCTTTGAAGACAGTAGGCTCCATTAATTACAGTGATGGACACATCTTTGAGGACAGCAGGCTCCGTTAATTACAGTGATGGATACATCTTTGAGGACAGCAGGCTCCGTTAATTACAGTGATAGATACATCTTTGAAGACAGCAGGCTCCGTTAATTACAGTGATAGACGCGTCTTTGAAGACAGCAGACTCCGTTAATTACAGTGATAGACACATCTTTGAGGACAGTTTTTCTCTTTCTGAAGAAGACCAAGGACAGACGAGTTTCCGATAAACAAGATCGCATCCTCCATCCACTCCATCCTCATTCCACCCACCTCCTTGCCTCTCCCCCTCCCACCCACCCCCTCACACACACACACACACACA
>JADBJO010000196.1:712927-727927 GCA_016801955.1 Conus betulinus
TTGTATTGCCTGCTCCTAGGCCTTTCGTCCACTGGATCGGACTCATCAGGAAGACACGACTAGATGTGTCTGTGCTCTTGGTGTCAAATAGGGACACACCACAGTCCATAATTCTGCGGTGTTCTCACCACCAAGGATTAAAAAAGAATCCAACAGCACCCTCAAAGCAGCCAGTGAAGGATAGTAAACAGAATAAATCGAAAGTGTGGAGAGGAAAAAGTTGCTGAAAAAACTAAAAGCATTATGCAAACAGTATAAAATGTAGGGGACAATCTTTGAGCCTATGCCTGAGGATCCATTCAAGGATACAAGGGAGATCAAAAGATATGGAACAGTCTGAGTGCGCGCGCGCAAGGGAAGACGACTCCAGACTCTGGGGACAAAATCTATGAATTGTTATTATTAACATTATTATCATCAATGTTCTTATCATCATTACTATTACATTATTATTGATGTTGTTGCTGCTGCTGTTATCTATTTTCAGTGCATACAGCTGGAGGCTAATGAATTTCTTTGGTTACCATGTCGGACAACAAAAACATTATAATGAATCCAGTCGTTTTATTGGTACTCAAACATTCAACTGGTGAAATGTGTGTGTGTGTGTGTGTGTGTGTGTGTGTGTGTCCTCCCCCTGTATATATATATATATATATATATATATATATATATATATATATATAAACACAAATAAAAGTAGAGAGCCAGCAAGAACTCTAAAAACGCTCAACTGGAAAAGCGAGCGACATAAGTTTAAAATATGATTAAAACAGGAGATTAAAAAACCAACAAAATTGTTTCGAGCTCTTTGCTCTCATCAGGGTGTTCATTTTTGGCACGCTACCGGTGTTATATACTGTGTGTGCAAGTGATTTTTTGGGGGGTGCGTTCAGGGAGGGTGTGTTAAGGAATGGTGTGTTGACAAGGATTTCCATTTGTGCCTGGAATTGTTTATGATCTCTACTTTTGAATTCAGAGTTGCTAGATGAGGTTTGCATAATATCAGCCACTTTTCTGTAGAACATAGGTTGCATTTTTAGAGATATTATTGTATGGTTCTGCTCTTTTTATAATTTTCCATGATATATTGTCATTTTGAAGGACTAGTTTTAAAATGGTTTGCAGTAATCCCTATGTATGTTTCTTTGTAACTATCTGTTGTTACTATGGCTTGGTATTCAATATTATTGTAAAGGCATTTATTATTCAGGGGGCACTGATCGTTTTTAGTGCAGTTACAAGATGTCCTTTTGTTACTCTTTTTGGCTGTGTTGTCTTTAGTTTTGTTAGATGAGTCAATTATGTTTTTGAGGTTGGGCACACATGAATATGATAGCTTGATGGTGTTTTTATTGAATATTTTAGATAGTACATGTTCTTTTGGAAATGATGTTATAAGAATTTTAAAGAATTCTTTTCCTACATTAGTCTTTATTCTTCCATCATATGGGGGATTATACCATATGATCTTCCTTTTCCTGTTTTTCTTATTACTGTTCATGTTATTATCTGGGTTGTATTGTAGTTTGTAGTTGAAGCCACTTTTTTTTCAGCACCTCTTGGTATTCAACTGCTGCACTGTTGAATACTTTCTCGTTGCATGACAGGTTAGATAGTCTTTTGTTTATGCCATTGGGTATGGTTTTTAGGATAGAAGGTGGATGGTTACTTTTGATGTCTACGTAGATGGGTATGTCGTTAGGTTTTTTTTATATGGTTTGTATACATGGTCATTAAGGTCTAATGTTATGTCTAGGTAGTTTACTACCTTCTTGTTGGCTTCTACTGTGATTTTTAAGTTATGGCTTTGGAAGATTTTACAAAGTTCTTTTTTCTTATTTTCAATGGTTTTTTGGTTTATTGTTTAGCGCGGCAAGGTCGTCGTCTCTGTACAAACCAACCTGTTTACCAAGTGTTTTCTCTATTTTGAATAACATGAATAGTCCAACTAGTTCACATGTTTCGGCACCATCATATGAACCCATTGTGACATCAAATGTGGGATTTTTTTTGCTGTTTTTTTTTGTCCAAGTATCATTACTACTGTGGAGTAGGGTTTTCTTAGTGTGGAAGATGATTTCCATCTCAGCCTCTGTTATGTTTGTGTATTTGTTAGCAAATTTTGAAGCTTTGGTAAGCAATTCCTCGTCTATATAGATGGATAAAAATCCACTATGTCAAAAGTGATGAACACTGTGTTTTTCTGTTTGGTAAGTTCCTTGAACCATTAAATAACTTCATAGCTATTTTTCCAAAGGTTGTATTCAGTGTTTGATTTTATGTCCTCTATACCCATCTACGTAGACATACCCATCTACGTAGACATCAAAAGTAACCATCCACCTTCTATCTAAAAAACCATACCCAATGGCATAAACAAAAGACTATCTAACCTGTCATGCAATGAGCAGTTGAATACCAAGAGGCGCTGAAAAAAAAGTGGCTACAACTACAAAACTACAATACAACCCAGATAATAACATGAACAGTAATAAGAAAAGCAGGGAAAAGGATGATCATATGGTATAATCCCCCCATATGATGGAAGAATAGAGACTAATGTAGGAAAAGAATTCTTTAAAATTCTTATAACATCATTTCCAAAAGAACATGTACTATCTAAAATATTCAATAAAAACACCATCAAGCTATCATATTCATGTATGCCCAACCTCAAAAACATAATTGACTCATCTAACAAAACTAAAGGCAACACAGCCAAAAAGGGTAACAAAAGGACATCTTGTAACTGCACTAAAAACGATCAGTGCCCCCTGAATAATAAATGCCTTTACAACAATATTGTATACCAAGCCACAGTAACAACATATAGTGACAAAGAAACATACATAGGGATTACTGCAAACCATTTTAAAACTAGATATGCAAACCATAAACAGTCCTTCAAAAATGAAAAATATAAAAACCAAACAGAACTAAGTAAACACATTTGGAAACTTAAAGATAAAAAAATAGACTACAATATATCATGGAAAATTATAAAAAGAGCAGCACCATACAATAATATCTCTAAAAAATGCAACCTATGTTCTACAGAAAAGTGGCTGATATTATGCAAACCTCATCTAGCAACTCTGAATTCAAAAGTAGAGATCATAAACAATTCCAGGCACAAATGGAAATCCTTGTCAACACACCATTCCTTAACACACCCTCCCTGAACGCATCCCCCAAAAAAAAAATCAAAATTGTAAAAAGCTACAGGCCACGTGAAACACATGCAGAACTCACGTTTGTACACACAGTATATAACTCTGGTAGTAGTGTGCCCAAAATGAACACCCTAACGAAAGCAAAGAGCTCGAAACAATTTTGTTGGTTTTTTAATCTCCTTTTTTATCATATTTTTAACTATATATATATATATATATATATATATATATATATATATATATATATATATATATATATATATATATATATAAAATACTGCTAAAAACGCCTAATAAAATTCTTAAAATGTTCAACCCCTTGGGGAGCAACATCTGTTAAAAGTAGGATGATCCTCCTACAAAGATCATCCTACTTTTAACAAATATATATATATATATATATATATATATATATATATATATATATATATATATAAGTTAAAATTTTTTTTTTCCTCTCAATTTTTCAAATCTTTGCCAAGTGATTACTATAATGATGGAAGAATATTGTTAACCTGCACTTGTTTTTCCCCCACTACTTAATCGTTCAGCATTATATTGTTTGGCAATCAGTGGGTGATTGCATCTCTTACGAGATCCAAGGAAAGGTTGTTCTGCACAATTCTTAGCCGCTGACAATGCTTGGGTTATTGAACAGCAGAGCTGACCACTCAGACTGTTCCATATCTTTTGATCTCCCTTGCATCCTTAAATGGATCCTCAAGCATAGGCTCAAAGATTGTCCCTTACATTTTATACTGTTTTTGTAATGTTTTTAGTTTTCAACAACTTTTTTCCTCTCTAAACTTTCGTTTTGTTTAATTCTACTACCTTTCGCTGGCTGCTTTGGGGATACTGTTGCATTCTTTTTCGAACCCTTGGCGGTTGGAAACACCACAGAATTATGGACTGTGGTGTGTCTGTATCTGACGCCAAGAGCACAGACGCAATTAGCCGTGTCTCCCTGATGAGTCCGATCCAGCGGACGAAAGGCCTCGGAGCAGGCGACACGTATAGATCTGTCTTCGAGAGGAATTGCGATACTTTCCTCATGCAGCTAGTGAAGGGGTTTTCATATTTAAGATATATATTTTCCCATTTATTTCATTTTCAATTTTTTTTTCCTCTCTCAATTTCAAATCTTTGCCAAGTCATTACTATAATGATGGAAGAATTGTTAACCTGCACTTGTTTTTCCGCCACTACTTAATCGTTCAGCATTATATATATATATATATATATATATATATATATATATATATATATATATAATATATATATATATATAAAAATGAAGGTAAAACCCTGGAATACGCTGTACACCGCTCAATGATGTGTGTGGGTGCACCGCTGCTCCAGAAACTGGCCAGTCAACAAGTACAAGAATAAAAGCAGGCACACCAGCCACACGCTCTTCATGTTTTTCTAAAAAGCTTTCGCCTTTTATTTAGGCTTCGTCAGTATCAGAACCCCTTGTTTCACATTGCACACTCTGTGAATAAAAGGCGAAAGCTTTTTAAAAGAACATGAGAGTGTGTGGCTGGTGTGCCTGCTTTTATGCTTGCTTTTATATATATTATATATATATATATATATATATATATATATATATATATATGTTTTCCCCCCACTACTTAATTGTTCAGCATATATATATATATATATATATATATATATATATATATATATATATATATATATATACACACAGACACTCATGAAAATGAATAACAACACTTTCCCCCTCTCACACAATCGAAGACCGAGCATATCCTACGTATGCAAGTCTCATCCACGTTCATTTCTCATCCACATCCATTTCGCACATAGTTTGAAAAAAATAATGATTGTGTTCGTTCTTCGTTTCCATTGACTTGATTGTTGTTTTTCTTACCTGAAGAAGGCCAAGGAGGTCAACGCGCGTTCTGTTTTGTCTTGTGACTTCTTTTTTCTCTTTTCGTTCGTGTGGACAGTAAACTTTGATTTCAGTTTGTTTCAGTTTCTACCTGCAGTCACTTCACGTTGAAGCCAGCTAACTGTTGTAATTTGGAACGGGCTGAATGAATGGTCATGATTAATTTGTATCAGGCTTACCTTTGAATAAGATATATCCACACGTTGTCATTGTGTGCTTTTTTGCTTCATTCCTTCCGGTATTTCTCCCTCTTTTTTTAGCTTGCAATCCGCGCGATGACACTATTGAGACTAGTGCACATAGATACGATGCATAATAAATAATCCGTTTTCAAGAACCACAACATTTTTTTGCCAAGAGTCAGCATACAATGTTCATGGTTAAATCTTTGACATTCAGTCAAGCCGAAACAATTAGCAGTTACGAATGGGATCATTACTTGTGTGTTGTTCTGATTTTTTTTCTGTTTGCTTTCGGACAGTTTTGACAAAACACAGTGGTTATGAGAGGAGTAGCTGAGTCATTAACTCCCATATTGTTTTCCACGATAACTGCAGAAGCGAACCATTTTGTTTGCAAGGGCAGTGGTGGTAAATGCGGATGCATTTGAAGACTTAAAGGTTAGATAGAATGTGCAATGAACTCGTGGTTATAAGTCCCCATGTTATTTAAAGATAAAGGCGCAACCTGTGTGTAGTCTGGGGACAGTCCTTTGCCATCTTGAACAATCTGGATTTCTTTAAGCTGGGAAGCACGTGCGCCCAGTGCACCTGCACCCTTCCCCGTCTACCCCCGGCACAGTCAGCGGCGTTACCTGGTGATGTTTGGGGCAAGACGGTGCACCAGCGCTGGCATTTTCAAAGTATGACGCACCAGCTCATCCCAAGACCCTTCCCCCCCCTCCCCCATCATCACAACCCCCGACTCAGTCTCCTTCCCTTCCCTCCTCCCCACCTTCTTCCCTCCCCTCCTTCCATCTGATCAGGTTCCCTCTGGCCTCTTCCATGACATGTGGTCAGATGCTGGAATCATCGGGTCATTAGCTGGCCCTCATTTCCGCCCCCTAGTATCAGGATAATAACTTGGTGAAACGTGACGACGACATGAAGTAACCAGGACTCAGGGGGAGATCATTGTTCCTACACACGCCAGATTTGTCCGTTGGATCTTCGATGTTGTTGTACTGTTTGAATACCTCATCATCATCATGATCATCATCATGATCATCATCATCATCACTGTTATAACCAGTAGTAGTAGTAGTAGTAGTAGTAGTAGTAGTAGTAGTAGTAATAATCATGACGATAATGATGACGATTATTATATCATTATTATTAAATCATCATCATCCTCATCATCATCATCCTCATCATCAACAACAATAATAATAATAATAATAATAATAATAATAATAATAATAATAATAATAATAATAATAATAATAATAATAATAATAATAATAATAATAATAATAATAACAACAACAACAACAATGATAATAATGATAATAATAATATCATTATTGCTGTTGTAGTTTATATGGTTAATATTGTTATTATTATATGCACAATTGATGACTGACAATAATGATGAAAATGTCATCATCAGCATTATTGTTATTACTTTTAACGGTGCACTGCACACACTAATTCGTGGTGAACAACGCAGCCGACAAAAACGTTTGTAAGACAAGCGAGAGAGAGAGAGAGAGAGAGAGAGAGAGAGAGCAACAAAAGAAGCATGCAAAAAGTGACTAGAACTACAATACGATAAAAAAAAAAAAAAAAAAAAAAAAAAAAGTAAAATGGGAGAGAGAGAGAGAGAGAGAGAGAGAGAGAGAGAGAGAGAGAGAGAGAGAGAGAGAGAGAGAGAGAGAGAGAGAGACGAAGGAGCGAAAGGAGTGCAGGGAAGGGCGACAGAGAGCGAGAGGGAGAGAGAGACAAAGAGGGAGAGAGAGGGTGGGTGCGGGAAAGAGCGTTAGAACAATCTGACAATCAAAAAACATTCCAAGGAGATGCAAGACAAGCAATTTGAAGCACCAGGGGGAAAAATGAAAATAAGCACAATCGGGGGGGGGGGGAGATGCATAATGATGGCCCAGTCACCACGTCCACGGGGGGGGGGGGGGGGGGGGGGGGGGGGGGGGGGGGGGGGGGGGGGGGGATGTCATATAGATAATAAATCAAGTCATTCCAACAGAACTGTGTATGTGTGTGTGTGTGTGTGTGTGTGTGTGTGTGTGTGTGTGTGTGTGTGTGTGTGTGTGTGTGTGTGTGTGAGAGAGAGTGTGAGAGAGAGAGAGAGAGAGAGAGAGAGAGAGAGAGAGAGAGAGAGAGAGAGAGAGAGTCGCATAAGAATACAAGCATACAAGCATAACAACATAATGAAAAGATTGCAGGTAAAAGTAGAAAACACACACGTGCGCGCGCGCGCACACATACACACACACACACGCGCGCGCGCGCGCGCACGCAGGCGCGCGCGCGTACTCGTATACAGCATACTTTATTAAACGGAATAACATGTGCATTTCAAGTACAAAACACTTTCTAAATAGTCAGGGTCATACAAAAGGCAAAGAGAGGGTGTTGGTGGTTGGTGGTGGATTTATGGCGAAGTATGCAAGTATTGGCACATAAGATGGTTGAAATAATGGTGTTTGAAGGTTGCTATGCATGGTGTTGTTTGTTTGGTTGATTCAGGGAGCGAGTTCCATTGACAGGAACCTGAATATGTTAAACTGGATTTGAATAAATCAATTCTAGAACAGGGACATGAAGTTTGGGTAGAGTCCTTGAGGAATTAATTGAGAATCTGTGAACTAATGTTGAGGGTGCCTTCCCAGACACAATCTTGTGCATTATGATCCCTTTGTTGTATTCTAATCTCAGACTTAAGGGGAGAACTTGAATCTTTATATAGTCCGAGTCCAGAAGACTACTGCTTTTTAGGAGGACTAATTTGAGTGCTCGCTTGTGTAGGCTTAGCAATGGTTTGAGGGTGTTAGCGCTAGCAGAGTCCCATAGAGTAGATCCATAGTCTATGTATGATTGGATATGAGACTGGAAAAAGAGAGCTTGCGTGAATGCAGGTCGAGGGAAGCGTTTGATTCTGGAGAGTTGATAAACTTTCTGCGAAATTTTTGCTGCACAGTGAGGTTATGTGAGTTTGCCAACTAATATTGTTATCAATTGTTATTCCTAGCACTTTGAGGAATGTAACCTGTTCAACTGGTACATTTTTAAGATGTACAGGAGGGAACTTAATAGTGAGATTTTCTTTTTTGCCTAGTTGTGATAAGCATGGATTTAGTTTTTTGAGGGTGAAGTGACATGTGATTTAATTCAGTCCATCTTACGAGGTCATTTGCACTTTCTTGTAAAGTTTGTGCAAGAACAGTAACATCAGAATGATTTGTGTGTATTGTTGTATCATCAGCAAAGAGTTCACAGGTGGATGTAATATAGAGAGGTAGATCATTGATGTAAATGGTGAACAGTAAGGGACCCAGGATAGAGCCTTGTGGGGACGCCATAGGAAAGTGTTTGAAATGAAGAGAAATTTGTATTAATTTTCACATTGTTGCCTATTTGTGAGATATGAGCAAAAAAAGCGTAAGAGTTTTTGTGGATAAGCCATACAATTTCAATTTTCTGAGAAGAAGGTTATGGTCTATCACATCAAATGCTTTTTTGAAATCAATAAATAGGACACCACAATATCTGTGTTGTTGTAATGCTATTTAGCCAGTCATCAACGAGGTTGATTAGGGCTGTGTGGCATGAATGGTTGTGTCGGAACCCGGACTGTCTTGGATGAAGCAAGTGGGTAAGTATTAAGGTGGTGTAATGTGTGTTTGTTTATGTGTTTTTCCAAAGGTTTGGAAAGAGTGGAAGTGTGATTGAGATTGGTCTGTAGTTTGCAGGGTCTGAGTTGTCACCTGATTTGTAGATAGGTATGACTTTCGCTTTTTTTAAACTATCGGGGAAATGATTTTTGTCGATGCATAAATTGAAGATGTATGTTAACGTATCTGTAATTGCTGGAGCTGCTAGTTTGAGGATTTTGCCATCTAGGCCATCCACCCCGCAGGCACCCTGACTGTTTTAGGTGCGTTAGGTAGTGATAAACTTAAAAGACTGTTACTGTGGAATATAAAGTTCAGACGTGATGTTTTTATCTTGGCAATATTGTTTCAGTTTTTTGAAGTCGTTTGATCTGGAAGAATCTGTCGTGACAATGTTACTGGCTATAGTGCAAAAGTGGGAGTTCAGCTGTTCGACAGAGATGTCTTTAATTACAGTTGATTTGGGAAGAAGATTTATTGTTTGTAAGTTCGTTAATAGCTCTCCATACCAATTTTGGGTTCTGGTTTGATGATATTAGTTCTCGATAATATTTCGTTTTTTTTCTCTGCGCTTCTGTGAATTTATTGCATTTCTCAGTTTTTTTAGATTCCTCTTCATAGCCATGTTGTTTAAGCATATCTCTAAGGTAACCTGCCTCCTGTAACTCTTTAGTGTACCATGCCGGCTTAGGATCATGTCGTACTCTAATCGTTTTTAGAGGGGCGTGTTTGTCATATATTTCTGTAAATGTTTTAATCCAAAATTCAACAGCAAGATCTGGATGAGTTAAACTGAAGAGAGATTTGAGTTAAGCAAGTCATGCAGAAAATCTTGTTGTTAAAGTTTGTAAAGCAAACGGTAGGTTATTGTCTTGTGTCCCGTTTTGGGAATTTTTACTCCTTTTTTGGACCATGTGATACAAATGGGTAATGATCACTACAGTTTAGAACAGGGACGCAGGCTTCTGCTACGTTAGTTTTATCTGAAATATAAATATGGTCGATAAGTGTCTTCGAGTTTGGTGTGACTCTCTTGTTGAGAATCGATGATGAGTTGATGCAAATTAAATAGGTTGAATGCTTGTGTCCATTGGTTTTGCATTTTCAGAAGATCTATGTTAAAGTCTCCAAGTAAAAATGATTTCCTTGGATTCTAGCGAGACTGCATAGAGAGAGAGAGAGAGAGAGAGAGAGAGAGAGAGAGACAGACAGACAGACAGACAGACAGATAGATCGATAAGCAGATAGATAGATAGATAGATAGATAGATAGATAGATAGATAGATAGATAGATAGATAGATAGATAGATTTATTAATTAAGCAGGAGAGCAGGAGAGCATGAAGGTAATCAAACAAGTTTCAGTATAGTGGCGACGGCTTCAAACACCAACACGGAACTGGCTTCATTCTGAACCAGTGTACATTCTGTAATACACGAAACTGGCTTTATTCTGAACCAGTATACATTCTGTAATACACGGAACTGACTTCATTCTGAACCAGTGTACATTCTGTAACACACGGAACTGACTTCATTCTGAACCAGTGTACATTCTGTAACACACGGAACTGACTTCATTCTGAACCAGACAGTGTACATTCTGTAATACACGGAACTGCTTCATTCCAAACCAAACAAGTGTACATTCTGTAATACACGGAACAGACTTCATTCTGAACCAGTGTACATTCTGTAATACACGGACCTGGCTTCATTCCGAACCAGTGTACATTCTGTAATACACGGAACTGACTTCATTCTGAACCAGACAGTGTACATTCTGTAATACACGGAACTAACTTCATTCTGAACCAGTGTACATTCTGTAATACACGGAACTGACTTCATTCTGACCAGACCAGACAGTGTACATTCTGTAATACACGGAACTGACTTCATTCTGAACCAGACGGTGTACAGAACTGGCTTCATTCTGAACCAGTGTACATTCTGTAATACACGGAACTGACTTCATTCTGAACCAGACAGTGTACATTCTGTAATACACGGAACTGACTTCATTCTGAACCAGACGGTGTACAGAACTGGCTTCATTCTGAACCAGTGTACATTCTGTAATACACGGAACTGACTTCATTCTGAACCAGTGTACATTCTGTAATACACGGAACTGGCTTCATTCCGAACCAGTGTACATTCTGTAATACACGGAACTGACTTCATTCTGAACCCAGTGTACATTCTGTAACACACGGAACTGACTTCATTCATTCTGAACCGGACAGTGTACATTCTGTAATACACGGAACAGACTTCATTCTGAACCAGTGTACATTCTGTAATACACGGAACAGACTTCATTTCTGAACTGGACAGTGTACATTCTGTAATACACGGAAACTGGCTTCATTCTGAACCAGTGTACATTCTGTAATACACGGAACTGACTTCATTCTGAACCAGACAGTGTACATTCTGTAATACACGGAACTGGCTTCATTCTGAACCAGTGTACATTCTGCAATACACGGAACTGACTTCATTCTGAACCAGACAGTGTACATTCTGTAATACACGGAACTGGCTTCATTCTGAACCAGTGTACATTCTGCAATACACGGAACTGACTTCATTCTGAACCAGACAGTGTATATTCTGTAATACACGGAACTGGCTTCATTCTGAGCCAGACAGTGTACATTCTGTAATACACGGGAACGGAGACTTCATTCTGAACCAGACAGTGTACATTCTGTAATACACGGAACTGACTTCATTCTGAACCAGACAGTGTACATTCTGTAATACACGGAACTGGCTTTATTCTGAACCAGGCAGTGTACATTCTGTGATCAGCCACATAACATGACCAGTATGAAAGAGCATGCTTCAACTCAAGTCGATGATAACAAAGAAGTTGAAGAAGTCTACGAAGCGCTGAAAGACACCTTTGAGACCCAAGAAAGACCATCTTACTGCACTACGAGACTGGAATGTCAAATTTGGACCAAATGTACATCTCCAGTGGATTGGGATAGTGCGGTGCGCTGGAGCAGGAAAAACCGACGGCGGAGGCCAGCGTTTAACAGAATTTGTCAGCAGTGTCACGACAACCACGCTGTTCCCACATACGGAATCAAGGAGAACAACAAAATGCGCACCCAAAAAAATTGTGTTGCGCAAAAATCGACAACATCCTCGTCACCAAGAGAGTATAAATCCAACTGAAATATACCCCAAACAAAGCTGATACTGGACGCCACCAATGCGAGGTCCTTCTCCCTTGCTGGCGCCAGTAAAGATGTACGCAAAGCATAGCATAGCCCCGGTTTAAGATTTGAATCTGACAAAATGAAAAACTCAGAGATCGCAGCGGTCTTTGTCATCTTTAACTTACTGCAAAAGGTCATCCACACACTCCCTTAATCTGATAGAAGCACCTCAGAGACAGTCATTGAAGTGCTAGGGAAGAAAAGAAATAGAAAGAGTAAACGACGAATTGCAGGGGACATCCTTGACGAACGTGACAATAAAAGGAATCTGAAATAAGCGCTAACATGGTGATAATTACAAGGAAATAAACTAGGACAGCAGATGATATAAGGAGGTAAAGACTAGTTAAAAAGAGTGAAACAAACAAACAAACAAACAAACAAAAACAAACAAACAACTTGAGGCAGAAATGAAAACAGGAAGTCGCAAGACAGCATTTGACACATTCAAAAACTGCTAACCAAATTCCAGCAAAACAAGTGATTTGGTTACCAGCTTTAAGTTGTTAACTGCTGTCTTGCTGTTAAAGCAGGATAAGCATCGTAGAAAACAAAACCAGGAGTTTTCTCGTTGAAGTCGGATTGCGCATTGATGACTTCTTCTACAACTGTGAAACCAATCCTGAGACGTCAGAAGACTGGACGATGACGTAAACACCAACCGAGAACCAGGTGATAAACCAGACCTGAGACATCAGCCGACTGGACGCTGGCGTAAGCACCAACCGAGAACCAGGTGATAAAGCAGTCATAGAAGTCAGCAGACTGAACGATGGCATAAGCACCAACCGAGAACCAGGTGATAGAGCAGTCATAGACGTCAGCAGACTGAACGATGGCATAAGCACCAACCGAGAACCAGGTGATAAACCAGTCCTGGAAGAGGAAGGTGTGAGGAGGCAGTTCAAACAGGGAAGTCAGGCAACTGAACAGAATTACACAACATTACAGCACAGTGCAAACAGGGAAGTCAGGCAACTGAACAGAATTACACAACATTACAGCACTGTTCAAACAGGGAAGTCAGGCAACTGAACAGAATTACACAACATTACAGCACTGTTCAAACAGGGAAGTCAGGCAACTGAACAGAATTACACAACATTACAGCACAGTGCAAACAGGGAAGTCAGGCAACTGAACAGAATTACACAACATTACAGCACTGTTCAAACAGGGAAGTCAGGCAACTGAACAGAATTACACAACATTACAGCACTGTTCAAACAGGGAAGTCAGGCAACTGAACAGAATTACACAACATTACAGCACAGTGCAAACAGGGAAGTCAGGCAACTGAACAGAATTACACAACATTACAGCACTGTTCAAACAGGGAAGTCAGGCAACTGAACAGAATTACACAACATTACAGCACTGTTCAAACAGGGAAGTCAGTCAACTGAACAGAATTACACACAACATTACAGCACAGTGCAAACAGGGAAGTCGGCAACTGAACAGAATTACACACAAACATTACAGCACTGTCAAACAGGGAAGTCAGTCAACTGAACAGAATTACACAACATTACAGCACAGTGCAAACAGGGAAGTCAGGCAACTGAACAGAATTACACAAACATTACAGCACAGTGCAAACAGGGAAGTCAGGCAACTAAACAGAATTACACAACATTTCAGCACAGTTCTTGAAATACGCTTGACAGGGTCTCACCGAGCACAAACATCGGCCAGAAGATCTGGGTGATCAGGAAGTGGGCGAAAGACTGAACCCAGTCCTAAGAATCTGCTGTTAAGGAAGGGAATCTTAAACAGTGCCAGAAATGCATCACAATTAGAATAATTAGTTACAGCAGCAAAGCGATGCTAAACGTTCTGCTAAAAAGGCCCGTGGGGAGGGCAGAAGAAACTTTAGGACACAATTAGCAGGACTGCTACACAAATCGGGTACATCAGAACGGATGTTTAACATCAGACTCCTGATAAAGAAGCACCTACAGCACCGGCATGATGGCTACCACAACATTGTTGACTCATAACAGAGTTTGAACCCGTGCGGCACGAGAGGCTGTGGCACGTGCTGAAGAACTACACCTTGGACATCAACCTCATCGAAGTTATCAAGGCACTGTATGAAGACTCAACCCCTGCAGGCTCCTTAGTATCACTCGCAGTAACATTTTTCAAGGCCACATTTGCGTTCAACAGGGATGTCTACTCTTCCGACTACTTTTCAATATCTTCCCAAA
Organism: Conus betulinus; assembly: GCA_016801955.1. Lineage (NCBI taxonomy): Eukaryota > Metazoa > Mollusca > Gastropoda > Neogastropoda > Conidae > Conus > Conus betulinus. The sequence continues at coordinate 727,314 of JADBJO010000196.1, forward strand.
AATCACGATCCAGAAGACACACTGCATGACTTATGGACACCATTTCCATCAAGGGATGCTGCTGTGAAACCTGCGAGTTTCAGGCAAAATCGACTCCACAGAAGGCAATTAATGAGAGCTTCAAGACCTCGCCAACCCAGAATGGAAAAAGCAGAAGGCATAAATTGAACAGAAGTTAACTCGGGGAACAAAGTAAAACCATAGTGGACTGCTGCACTTAAAAAAAAAAGAAAGAAAAGAAAAAAAAAAATCTACCATAATCCTCAAGGAATAGAAATTCAAAATCAACAGTTTTAAATATTTTGTGTTCATACTCAGCAAATATGGCAGGTTAGCGAAATAGGTTACATCTTGGCCGCATCTCTATGATCGAAACTTGATCTGAAGGAATAAAAATAGGATACGAAATCCAGACACTTACTGCCGATTTGGAGACAAGTACGCAGACATTTGATCTCAAATATTTCAGGAAAACGTTTGAACCTCCCTCAGACAGAGCACGGGATCAGCACCTACGTCAGACAGAAAGTCATGACATATGCTGGCAAGCAAGAGCCACTGCTTCTAACGGTGAAACGCCGGACACGTGTCTGGTCTGGCCATGTCTTAAAGCG
>JADBJO010000196.1:732927-735427 GCA_016801955.1 Conus betulinus
CTCTCCTCTCTCTCTCTCTCTCTCTCTCTCTCTCTCTCTCTCTTTTGTTCACGAGATCCCATGGACAGATAAATCTTAAAAGGCATTTTTTCCTACAGAAATGATGGGAATGGAAATCGCTATGGCTGACTGTTTTGCAGATGGAGTCAACATTGATGTTTCTGGGTTCGACACTTGGATATACAGCATGAGTGCCAGCAGAATATGCTGAACACCGAATATCGCTATTCAGAACAACACACATGTGTTGCCCCCATCCTAAAGCTAACAACAGCTTCCTCCCCTTTACGTATTTCAGTTTGAGAAAAATAATAACGTACGGTGTCAGGAGGGGAGTTTGACAGAAGTGTGTTTTTTCTTGATGCTTGATTTTCTCAACATGGTAGTTCGACAGAAGTGTTTTTCTTAATACGTGGTGTTCCAGTAGAAACCTGGTCTGAAGACACGCCACAGAAGGAAGCGTTTCCTGCGCATATGGAAAAGCCCCAGTGGAAATAACCATCATCCACAAGGGTTCCTTGTCTGAGCGAACGTTGAAATAAAATGGTTGCTAGATGTGAATCGTACTTTAAGCAAGCAAAAAGCAGAGCTGCCAGACACAAAAGCAGACAGGAAATTGACCCCTTTGATGACCATCATTCGTGGCCTCTGCGTCGTGCTGACCACAGCTGGTTATTACTGTCGCACCCTAGCAGGTCATTACGATCAGGGGCTAAGAGTGAAAGCGCCGTCTAACTACAGCAAAACAACTGCTAGTTACATGCATGACAACAGCCGGACGTACTCAGCTCTGGTCACTTAAAGGGTCTAACGGTGACGGAGGTGACATGTCTTTAAGTTGGCAATGCAGCTCCCATTGTCAGGCTAACCGGATGCTTTTAGTGAGTGAGGTCATGACCTATAGAACCGTGATATTGATGAGTAGTAGTAGTGCCTTCCCAGGCTGGTAATGATCTCTGCGTGGTGCTAACGTCACCATTCCAGGCTCTTTCCAGACATGTTGACAACAACCACTCCTGGCTCTTTCCAGACATGTTGACAACCATTCCTGGCTCTTTCCAGGCATGTTCACAGTAACCATTCCTGGCTCTTTCCAGGCATGTTGGCAACAACCACTCCTGGCTCTTTCCAGGCATGTTGACAACAACCACTCCTGGCTCTTTCCAGGCATGTTGACAACAACCACTCCTGGCTCTTTCCAGGCATGTTCACAGTAACCATTCCTGGCTCTTTCCAGGCATGTTGACAACAACCATTCCTGGCTCTTTTCAGACATGTTCACAACCATTCGTGGCTCTTTCCAGACATGTTCACAACAACCATTCCTGGCTCTTTCCAGACATGTTCACAACAATTCCTGGCTCTTTTCAGGCATGTTCACAACCATTCGTGGCTCTTTCCAGGCATGTTCACAACAACAATTCCTGGCTCTTTCCAGGCATGTTGACAACAACATTCCTGGCTCTTTCCAGGCATGTTCAGAAAATCCATTCCTGGCTCTTTCCAGGCATGTTGACAACCATTCCTGGCTCTTTCCAGGCATGTTGACAACAACCATTCCTGGCTCTTTCCAGACATGTTCACAACCATTCCTGGCTCTTTTCAGACATGTTCACAACCATTCCTGGCTCTTTTGCAGACATCTTCACAGTAACCATTCCTGGCTCTTTCCAGGCATGTTGACAACAACCATTCCTGGCTCTTTCCAGGCATGTGTTGACAACAACCATTCCTGGCTCTTTCCAGGCATGTTCACAACATCCATTTCTGGCTCTTTCCAGGCATGTTAACAACAACCATTCCTGACTCTTTCCAGACATGTTGACAACAACCATTCCTGGCTCTTTCCAGACATGTTCACAACAACCATTCCTGGTTCTTTCCAGACATGTTCACAACCATTCCTGGCTCTTTCCAGACATCTTCACAGTAACCATTCCTGGCTCTTTCCAGGCATGTTGACAACAACCATTCCTGGCTCTTTCCAGGCATGTTGACAACAACCATTTTCTGCAGTTTCGATTACAGGTTTGCTGCCATGTAGACTAATGAGATTAAATTGATGACGATGATGATGATGATGATGATGATGATGATGATGATGATGATGATGATGATGATGATGATATGTGTGTGTGTGCGTGCGTGCGTGCGTGCGTGCGTGCGTGCCTGTGTGTGTGTGTGTGTGTGTGTGTGTGTGTGTGTGTGTGTGTGTGTGTGTGTGTGTGTGTGTGTGTGTGTGCGTGCGTGCGTGTGTGTGTGTGTGTGTGTGTTTGCTTGTTTTTTTGTTTGTTTGTTTGTTTGTTTGTGTTTGTTTGCTTGTTTGTTTGTTTTTTGTTTGTTTGTTTGTGTGTGTGTGTGTGTGTGTGTGTGTGTGTGTGTGTGTGTGTGTGTGTGTGTGTGTGTGTGTGTGTGTGTGTGTGTGTGTGTGTGTGTGTGTGTGTGTGTGTGTGTGTGTGTGTGTGTGTGTGTGTGTGTGTGTGTGTGTGTGTGTGTGTGT
>JADBJO010000196.1:740427-750427 GCA_016801955.1 Conus betulinus
GAAAATGACATTGCATGATATATAAGATATTAGACAGATAGAAGACAGACGGACATACCGACAGACAAATAGAGAGAGGGAGATAATAGAGATAGATAGATAGATAGATATATAGATAGATAGATAGATAGATAGATAGATAGATAGATAGATAGGTAGTTGGGTAGACATATTGATTTACTGAATGATTAATTGATTGGTTGATACATAGATATAAAGATAGACACGTATAGACATATTCATCTAGATAGATAGATAGATAGAGATAGATAGATATAGATAGATAGATAGATAGATAGATAGATAGATAGATAGAACTGTCTCTCTGTGTCTCCCTCCCTATGTCAGTCTGTCTGTCTCTGTCTCTACCTCTCTGTCTGTCTGTCCATCTGTCTGTACACGAGAGAGAGCTCTAGAGAGACAGACAGACAGACAGACAGACAGAGACAGAGGCAAAAAAGCCACACAGACAGACAGACAGACAGACAGACAAACAAAAAGACAGACGAAAAGACAGACAGATAAGGGGGTGGGACATGAGCTGAGCATCACCTAGGCATGAACTGTTACACACACGAGAGCATTGTCGTGATGATTGACTGAAGAAGGTCGTTTCCAACTGTGTGTTACATCACTCTATTCCATTATTCTGATCCGCATCCCCCCACCTGAGCTGTATGGACATACTGGATCTCAAGTTTCATGCATGCGGGACATCATGTCCCAAACAAGGGTTTGTAGAAGTTCATATACAACTCTCTCTCTCTCTCTCTCTCTCTCTCTCTCTCTCTCTCTCTCTCTCTCTCTCTCTCTCTCTCTGGAAGCAATGTTGGGGGATTTTCTACCTTCATTTTTCTTAAACCAGTTAAGGAAGTTTGACCAGATTTCTGGTAAATCCAATCAGGCATCAAGTCTTCAGGGAATCTCTGGAGGAAATTTGAACTCAAACCGTTCTACGGTTCAAGATTAAGACTGTAAGTCTGCCTGCCTGTCTGTCTGTCTGTCTGTCTGTCTGTCTGTCTGTCTGTCTGTCTGTCTGTGTCTCTGCCTGCCTATCTGACAGTTTGTGCCTCTGTCACTCTGTCTGTCAATCTGTCTGTCTGTCTGTGCATGAATAGAGAGAGAGAGAGAGAGAGAGAGAGAGAGAGAGAGAGAGAGAGAGAGAGAGAGAGAGAGAGAGAGAGAGACAGACAGACAGACAGACAGACAGACAGACAGACAGACAGACAGACAGACAGACAGACAGACAGACAGACAGACAGACACAGACACGAGACAGAGACAGAGACGAGAGACGAAGACGGAGAGAGAATGGAATGAAGACAAAGAGGGAAAAGAACGACAGGAAAGAAAGATCCGTCGTGGGGCGCTTCTGAAGGCAGCAGACTCCGGGCTTGGGAGATCGTGGTTTCGATTCCCATAATGTCTTTTTTTTTTGCCTCGACCGGCTCCTTCCCAGAGTGGATTTTGCTTATGGCTCAAGGGTGTAGACTACAATCCTACAGTCAGATTCCATCCACTTCATTGGATGCGTTTCAAAGAGTGCTGTTTAAGTTTCCTGAGAAACACTGAAGAGTCTCCATCTATGTCGGCCTGGTTACTATCACAACATATAACTAGCGTGGATTAAAGCCCAGTTATGCAGTCTCAGTCCAGAATGGACTTTCCCGAGCATAATCTTCATCCTCCCCATCCTCACAGATCAGCATACAATAGTCTCTAGTTCTGTGCTCCTTCATGCCATGCTCCCGTGATGACCTCAGTTTTCGATGTCCTCTCCACATACATGCCTGTATTTAGTTCGTGTTGTTGTTTGTATCGGCAAGGTAGTGACGTCATCCTGAGGGCTTACGCTCATTCACGCTCATTTCACAACTAAGCAACTATCGTCGTCAGGAGTGGACTTGGTGTGTGTGGTGCGTGTGCTGGTTTAGAACAGGCACGTCAAACATAAACGACGTGACTCGTCAAAAACACATGACAACATGATGACGGATTGCTGGGACTAGTACGGCGATAACACAAGCCAAGGAAGGCTCTGAAGGAGTTATCAGGAGTGGTGTGGGGGTGACACCAATGAGATGGTTCGGAAGATGGGGAAAACCTGTAAAGGAGAAGCGAATTACATAACACCCCAAAGAAACAAACAAAACTACTGAACAACAACAACAACAACAACAACAACAACAACCACCCTTGGCTTAAATTTCGACCTCATCTATCCACTCACACTGTTGCCTGCATTCAAAACAGCCAATAAAGCTTACCAATTCATGTGACGTTAAATAGACGGGACATTGTGAACAGCATTCAGCATCAACACCATGTTCACAATGTCACCACGATTCACAAATACTACTCCGGCGCAAACAGCCACACAACAAAGTCTGTTGATACTTGAATAACTAAATGAACATCTAAGACAATCCTATATCTCCTGAAAGGCGACACACATTTCCCAACCAATCTTGTTTCCATCACAAAGGCTGCAGCAGAGAGCTCTTGACATTCCGATCTCTGACCGATTAAGTGATAGACTAATTACCGGGAAAATCCACTAGCCTACCATCACATCGGAACAGCTGGAGGGAAGAGATCTAGTTGAAAAGTGAAACGACTGCAGGCGGAAATCTAAACAAATCTTAAATAAATGTCAGCGAACCGCCCAGAGAAACGTGGGCAAACGAGTCACAAGACAAAAACAACACAACGCGTTTCGACCTCTTAGGTCTTCTTCAGGTGAAACAGAGACGAACAAAATAACGAAAATGCACTTAGCTTTGATCGCTTTCAGATTGCTTCTGAGTTCAGCGCAAGCAAGAAAGCGTTGATGAGAACGAGGCTGTCGGAAGGGAAACAATGTGTGAGTCAAAGTCGTAATGATGATGATAATATTACTGATAGGAATACTAATAATGGTCAAAATATTAAAAAAAAAAAAAAACAAAATTAGACAAGATTACTACCAATCTTGGTGTCAATAAGTATGGGTATGGGAGAAACGGCAACCCTGCTGTTTAAGAATCCTCTTACCCACTCTCCTTTCTCCCATACCCATACTTATTGACAAGTAGCTTATTTTGTATATGTAGTTATCATCGTTTCTTATCAGGAAATAAAATCTACAATATTTGAAATCCTTTATAGACTGTTCTCTCGAGTTTTCAAAGTTGAACGACAGGCTTTTTAAGGTACCAATCGTGACGAAATTTACATTAATTCCCAGATCGGGCAGCCCTACATATCACTTAAATAAAAGACATAAAAACGACATGATGTTAAAACGTTTAGTCCTTGATGTATCGTCTTGCTCTACTCAATCTACAACGCAAATGTTATCGTCAAGGGATAGAGGTCAGAAGCAACAATTATTTTCCGATTCTGCACCGCCGTCATTTAGTTCACAGACTATGCAGATAGCTGTCGCTAATTGTTGCATAATTGGAATTCTGACTGTCCATCAGTCATCAAGCACCGGACATGTTGGGGCACAAATGACATTTGTGGATGTTAAAATGAAAATGCATTCTCTCTCTCTCTCTCTCTCTCTCTCTCTCTCTCTCTCTCTCTCTCTCTCTCTCTCTCTCTCTCTCTCTCTCTCTCTCTCTCTCTCTCTCTGTGTCTGAGTCTGATCTTTCTGTTTATCGGTTTGTCTCTTTGTCTCTGTCTGTCTGTCTGTCTGTCTGTCTGTCTGTCTGTCTGTCTCTCTCTCTCTCTCTCTCTCTCTCTCTCTCTCTCTCTCTCTCTCTCTCTCTCTCTGTCTCTGAGTCTTTCTGTTTATCGGTTTGTCTCTTTTGTCTCTTTCTTTCTGTCTGTCTATCTGTCTGTCTGTCTGTCTGTCTGTCTGTCTGTCTCTCCTCTGTCTCTCTCTCTCTCTCTCTCTCTCTCTCTCTCTCTCTCTCTCTCTCTCTCTCTCTCTCTCTCTCTGTCTGGATGCAAGGAAACGGTCACATGGAAGGGTGGATACAGAGGATGGTGAACACCTCGGTGACGTTAAATGCTAACCTCTAAAACAGTGATTGGTTGTGAACGATGGACTAACTATATGGACTAGATCACCGATATATAGCCAGCGCCATAGCTACATCTAAAACAGTAACTGGCTGCGAATGACGGACTAACTATGCGGGTTAGGTCACCGACATATAGCCAGCTCCATAGCTAACATCTAAAACAGTAACTGGTTGTGGATGACGGAGGAACGATATGGGCTAGGACACTGATATATAGCCAGCTCCATAGCTACCCCAGCGTTTATAGGCAGAATAGGTAGGTAGAGAGAGGCAGGCTTGTTCCTTCGTATTTCTTAAATCGGTCAAAGAAGTTTGGTCCGTCTTCTGGCAAGTCAGCTTTGGCAACCTCTCTGAGGAATCTGGAGCACATGTGACCTTACTCAGCTTATCGGTCACAGATACAGACCATCTGAATGTCTGTCTCTTTGTCTGTCTGTCTGTTTGCCTGCCTGACTGCTGCCTGTGTCGGCTAGAGATACAGGCCATCTGACTGTCTCTGTCGGTCTGTCGGTCTGTCTGTTTCTGTCTCTGTCTCTGTCTCTGTCTGTCTGTCTGTCTGTCTGTCTGTCTGTCTGTCTGTCTCTCTCTCTCTCTCTCTCTCTCTCTCTCTCTCTCTCTCTCTCTCTCTCTTTATCTCTGTATGTCTCTGGATTAAAAAAAAAAACCTTTTATCAAAGTATGTAATTCTTGTAATACCACTATAAAATCTTCATTTTGAATTTCTGTTAAAAATAAACAAACGAAAAGGAATACATCGAGGGAATGTCCATTTTTCTAACGAGAGAGAGAGAGAGAGAGAGAGAGAGAGAGAGAGAGAGAGAGAGAGAGAGAGAGAGAGAGAGAGAGAGGAGAGAGAGAGAGAGAGAGAGAGAGAATACAGACAAGGGGGAGCAAAAAAGGAAGAAAAGAGAGAAGTCATACAACAAAGGAAACGATTATTCAATAACAACAACATCAACGACCACAGCAACCCATACTTTGAACTCTCACCTCATCAGTTAGTTCAATGTGTCTGTATTAAAACGCACAACGAGGGAAATCGGTTTTGAAGCACATAAGAAGCAGTAAAACAAAACAAACAAATGACAACGTTCAGTTTCCACACAATGATCACATTGGTCCGTTCTACAAGCACTCTGGCATAAACAGTCACACACCAAATTCTGTCGATAAATCAATCAGTGACTCGCTAAGGCAGTTCTCTCTCCTTTATCAAGCAGAAAGCTACACACACCATCACGTTACCATCACATTATTTGCCTTAGGGAGCTCCTCACATCCTGGTATCTGACTGATAATCTAATAGATTTGTTGGCGAAAACACACGGAAAACACACGAGAGAGACCAGAGAGAGAGAGAGAGAGAGAGAGAGAGAGAGAGAGAGAGAGAGAGAGAGAGAGAGAGTTTCTGCATGCTAGCTTGTGGCACACACGCTCTGGGTGCTTATCTGAACTGTTGTCCTTAATGAAAAGAACGCTTTTTTGATAACTGTTTGCAGGACTCAATGCTGTGATATCAACTGTTTCGATTGAACCCAGAGTGTTACCAGACTTGTTCAGTGGAAAGACCATCAAGTTTTCAGGAAAAACGTTTTTTTTTAAAGCGTAGATCCCAACTGTGTCCACACACACACACACACACACACACACACACACACACACACACACACACACACACACACACACAAATCTATATGTGTGTTGGCCATACTAACCTGTTGCCTCTCCGGTAATCAGTGCAGTGTTAGACAGGTTCTCACATTCCCCTCTGACATTTCACCCTCTGATGATGTGGGGTTTTTTTTTTTTTTAATCTAGACTGAAATCAATTGATTAAATATAGCGCAGATGAATACCTCTGCCACGCCCCTTCCAAACATTCATCTGCAGCCCCTACTGCAGCTCCATAACAACCCCTCCGAATCTTCCAAGTTGTGGGAGGAGACTGGGAGTGGGAGTGGGGGTGGGCTTGGGGGGATAGGGGATACTACTTATTCTCCCATCCCCACGCCCATCCCTTCCACTACCTCCCTGTACTGTTATGAGAAGAATGACTAAAAAACAGCATTGTGACCAAACTAAGACTGGGCAGAGTCATCTAGTCTAGGCTACGTATGTTTGGTGGCGATAAAAGGTGAGGTGTTATTTATTTATCTATTTATTTATTCATTTATTTATCTATGTGTTTTGTTTATTTATCTATTCATTTATCTGGTTTTCGCTCCTGTTTCTGTTTCCATTTCCGAGATGTGTTCTCTGAAATAATGGAAAAAGGCTCATATCGGTCTCTGACCAGAAAGTTCGTAAGTCATCGAAAAGTTGCGATTTATTGTGAGGCAATTATTTCTTTTCATATTTGTGCTAACTTTTCTGTGCAATATAGTGATGTACATGAAAGTCAGTTCTCCAGTTTTTGATTTACTAAAAAAAAATGTTTCTGCATTCAAAATTTCAAAATGGAGCGACGATGATGGCGGAGAACGAAGCAAAGTTTAGAGAGAGTGGGGTTAGTTTCCGCCGAGGACATTGACGAACAAAGTACACAAGACACGATGCATTTCGACCTCTTGGGTCTTCTTCAAGTGAAAACAAAATAGGTTACATTTTAAATTTAGGACAGTACAAAGCTCTTCGTTCTTTGTTTGTACTGTCCTAAATGTTAAATGTAACCTATTTTGTTTTCACTTGAACAAGACCCAAGAGGTCGAAATGCATCGTGTCTTGTGTACTTTGTTCGTCAATGTCCTCGGCGGAAACTAACCCCCCACTCTTCTAAACTATGTTTCTGCAGCAACAACTGGTGCCAGCTGCAATGAAGTCTACAGAGTTCTCTAAAAATTATCTTGTAAACAGTTACAAGAAAAGACAATGTCTAAACAATTGTGTATCTGATTCAGTTCCTTTCTGTTACAAAAAAAAATAAGCTGACAGACATTTGTCACTTGTCGCTCAGGGATACACCTCGGACACAGCATTTCCAATTCTGTGCGCCATTGTTTTGTCCATATACCGTAGAAAGCAGCTTTCTTTCTGACTGGAACATGGGAGTATTGAAATTCTGGTAGTGAAGCACTGGACAATTTTGGAGAAAAAACAAACAAACAAACAAACAAAAAAAAACCTTCATGGATGGTGAATAAAGCCCCTCTCTCCTCTCTCTCTCTCTCTCTCTCTCTCTCTCTCTCTCTCTCTCTCTCTCTCTCTCTCTCTCTCTCTGCAAAGAAGAAAGTACCACTGACTAGCGCCTACAGAGCAGGCAAAAGGGAAGACATAGAAAGTGTTCAGCGCTTCAGTTACGTGAAGTGTGAATTGTTTGAAGGCCAAAGGTCTTACTAGCTGTCTCATAAGATAACAGTCAGGGCCGGGTCACGGACTTAAAGGCAGCTCCATAACAACCCCTCCGAATCTTCCGGGTTGTGGGAGGAGACTGGCAGTGGGAGTGGGGGTGGGCTTGGGGGGGTAGGGGCTAGTTTTCGTTTCCTGTTTTTTCATTTTCTAAAGCTAGACACGGAAGTTTGACGAGTCTCCAGATAAATCCAATTTGGCATCCCTCCAAACAAGTCTCTTGAGCAGCGGTGAACTCAGTCATTTTACTGGTTAAATATTCACCATCTGTCTCTGTGTTTCCTCCTCTGTCTGTCTGTCTGTCTGTGTTTCTGTATGTCTGTCTGTCTGTCGGTCTGTCTCTGTCTGTCTGTCTGTCTTTTTCTGTCTGCCTGTCTGTTTCTCTTTGTATCTCTGTATCTGCCTGTCTGTCTGCCTGTATATGTCTGTCTGCCCATTTTCTGTCTGTCTGTCTGACTGTCTGTCTGATTCTTTCTCTCTCTATCCCTCGCTCGCTCAGAGAGAGAGAGAGAGAGAGAGAGAGAGAGAGAGAGAGAGAGAGAGAGAGAGAGAGAGAGAGGGGAGGCAGAAGTGTGTGTGTGTGTGTGTGTGTGTGTGTGTGTGTGTGTGTGTGTGTGTGTGTGTGTGTGTGTGTGTGTGTGTGTGTGTGTGTGTTTTAATCGAGAAAATAGCCGTCTCAGTCTTAATGCAATATTAGGCCTAATAAGTCCACCATGGCTGGCTGATCTATGAACATCAAGACTTAACTCCCTGTTATCTTGTCATCTTGATGTTTCAGCACAGCTGCGTGGACGAGAGGTAGGGAGACTTGCAAGTACTGCCTGCAATTTTCAGCATGGAATACTTAAAATGTTGAGCCTTGAGTCGTGTAAAAATTGCATGGAGACTATCTGTCTAACTATCTAACTATCTATCTGTCTATCTATCTATCTATCTATCTATCTATCTATCTATCTATCTATCTATCTATATCTTTCTCTCTGTCTCTCTGTCTATCTCTCTCTATCAATCTACCCATCGGTCTATCTGTCTCTCTCTATCCATCTATTTATCTATCTATCTGTTTGTCTGTATTCATGTCTGTGTGTGTATCTATCTTGCCATATGCTAGTTTGACTCTATGAGATTAGACTCAAAACTGCTTCTTAGGTGGCACCTTTGGTTAGTTTTTTGAAAACTCAAGAAACATACTACGGTATTGCACACCAGCCTTTTTCTGGTATAGCATTCTTCTTAAAACCGAAAAGGCAGAGGAGTCAAATTACCACTTTCCGCGGTCACTGAGGAGAAACAATCAGGTTTCGAAATACCGGTATCTGACCAGGAGTTATATGTTAGTGAGCTTTCTCCCCATTGGAGACTGTCTCCCGCTTCGGAGACTATAAGCTTGCTGAAGGTTCATTTTGAGAAGCATTTATTATTTCCCATTCACCCACTCAAGCACATACTGTCAGTTAGGCAGAATCATCTACCACTGCAGATATGAACGCTCATCACCCCCTATTTCTACAATCTAAGACATAAGAGCAAGCTTTGTTTACAATTCAATATTTCTTGCAGTCATTGCAACACCAAGCTGCTCTGTAAGTTGCTGGAATGGTGCTTGGTACTTATCCTTGGAATTTATGAGTTTATTTTTATATATATATATATATATATATATATATATATATATATATATATATATATATATATATATATATATATATATATATATATATATGAAATTACGTGTTTTCCTCAGTTATGAATTTTCAAATAAAATAAACCACATGCTATTAAATTACAAGGAAAGTAATTTTTCCCAGTACACACACACATACACACACACACACACACACACACACACACACACACACACACAGAGAGGAGAGAGAGAGAGAGAGAGAGAGAGAGAGAGAGAGAGAGAGAGAGAGAGAGGAGGAGAGAGAGGGAGAGAGAGAGAGGAGAGAGAGAGAGAGAGAGGAGATGAGAGAGAGAGAGAGAGAGAGAGAATCCTCGGTATAGACCTGAAACCCTATAAAATGATCTTGATTCTTTTTGTTGTCGTTACAGAGCATTTCTTGTCTTATAATATGAATGATTCACTAATATTAAAAAAGGGGTGGAAGCTAGAGAATGGGCAGCCATTCATGAGAGAGAGAGAGAGAGAGAGAGAGAGAGAGAGAGAGAGAGAGAGGAGAGAGAGAGAGAGAGAGGAGAGAGAGAGAGAGAGAGAAGCAAAACTAACAAAAACAAAAACAAAAAAAGAAGAAGAAGAGAGAACTGGAAACACAAAGAAAACCATTCTACAGCAAGAACAAAACGAAACCAAACAATTTCTGACTGAACTGTCTTTCTGTTATGAGTTCATTATGGCGTACATGAGAAACACGAAGTGAGGCGCACTAAACCTGTGGCAAACAGCAGGTGGTCGTAATGCACGGCGTTCAGCATACACTGAGAGACCTGCATCAGTGGAGGGACACACACATACACATCACACGCTGCATCAGAGGAGAGAGAGAGAGAGAGAGAGAGAGAGAGGAGAGAGAGAGAGAGAGAGAGAGAGAGAGAGAGAGAGAGAGAGAGAGAGAGTTGTTATGCATGTTACGTTTAATATCCTTATCTAGACCATTGTATTCAACGCAAACAAATAGAAA
>JADBJO010000196.1:755427-765427 GCA_016801955.1 Conus betulinus
GACAAACAGACCTTGGCGATGGATACAAGATGCTCCCTCTCAAGGCCTTTATGGATGACACTACAGTGATTTCATCCAGAGAAGACGAGACACGTCATGTGCTGGAGAGGCTGGCCGACAGAGTTGCCTCATCCAGAATGAAGTTCAAACCAAAGAAATCATGGAGTCTCTCACTGAGGAAAGGAAAAGTGGCCGAATCTGTGGTCATCAGTGTTGCCAACCACGCCATTCCAACCGTCACAGAAGAGCCAGTCAAGAGCCTTGGAAGATGGAATGATAATACGCTGAAAGACACACAAAGAGCAAAAGAAACCAAACAGATGTCGGAAGAAGGCTTGGAGACCATTGACCAGTGTGGGCTCCCTGGCAAATACAAGGTCTGGTGTCTACAGTTCATGCTGATACCAAAACTCCTATGGCCTCTGATGATATACAACATCATCTGCACCAGCATAGTGGAGGCAATGGAATCCCAAATCAACAAGTTCATAAGGAAATGGCTTGGTGTCCCACCCTGTCTGACTGACATAACGTTGTACTGTCGCCAAGCAAAGTTGAAACTACCACTGAAATCCAACCTGGGGGATTACAAAGCAGGTAAGATCAGACTTCAAAGCATGCTGGAGGACTCAGGAGACAAGGTGGTAAAAGCAATCAAGCCCCAGCTGAAGACAGGCAGAAAATGGAAAGCTCAAGGGGCGATGGATTCTGCAAAAGAAAGTCTCAAGATCAGAGAAAAACAGGACACATACAGACCAATAGACAAGGACTGGGGGTGACCAAAACTGAATGGTGGTCAAAATCCAAAGGAAAAGCCAAAAGAGACATGACGATTCAGGAGATGCGAAAAAAAAAGAAGACCAAAAAAGACTCCAAAAAGCAGTCCAGCAGAGCCAGCAGGGGTAATGGACAACGTGGGAGAATGCACTCCAAAGAAGTCTCACTTGGAATGACATTTGGCACATGGCCCCTCTCAGGATCAGCTTTCATTCTCAGATCTGCATATGACATTCTGCCCTCATATGCAAACCTGGTGAAGTGGGGAAAAACAGACGATCCTTCATGCCCCCTCTGCCATGAAAAACAAACAGTGGAGCATGTCATAAACTCATATAAAGTACCCTGGCTCAAGGAAGGTACACATGGAGGCACAACCAAGTGCTCAAAGAGATTGTACAAGTAGCCTGGGCTAGTACCAACACCACAAAAGGGAAAATCAGGACTCCAAAAAAGCACCCGCAACATTCTTCATGGCAGGAGGCAGCGAATCATGGCCAAGAACAACAGTGTCTCTCGGAACATACAGGCAGAGTCTGCTGGACGGGGCAGATGACTGGGAGTGCACTGAAGACCTCCCAAAATGGAAGAGTCACCCAGAGATCATCAGCAAGAGTGGCATGAGACCAGACATAGTAGTCCACTCTCAGTCAACCAAGCAGCTGATCATGATCGAGCTCACAGTGCCATATGAGAACAGAATGGAGGCAGCTCAAATCTACAAGACTGAAAAGTATGCTGATCTGGCAAACAGCCTGAGGAGAGAAGGCTACCAGGTCAAAGTCCTCACTGCAGAAATAGGAACTGGGGCGGGGGGGGGGGGGGGGGGGGGGGTTGTAGGAACGTCTGCATACAGCCTAATGAAACAGCTCTCAGTTGCAGGGAGGGAAAAAACCAGAGCCCTGAAAGCAATGGCAGAAGCAGCAGAGAGGTGTTCAAGCTGGATGTGGTCAAGGAGAACAAAAGTGAACTTCATAAGGCTTAACTTTCCTACAAATATCAGGGTGTCCCAGTGGCTCAGTGGTTAGTGCGCAAGTCATTAAGTGGAAAATGAGCATGTCCAGAGGGTCATGGGTTCGAATCCCAGCCATGGCTCGTCCCAAGATGGAAAAAAAAAGGGGGGCAGCAGAGGGACATCGGAGTCATGAACTGGGTGTGGCCCAACCCCCTACAGTATCAGGAGATAAGGGCCGGAACACTTGCTTGAAGTGGGCTTCTCTTCTGCTGCTGCCTCGCTCTCAACGAGTTTCTTTCTACTATATCTGTATTAAGGATGTGAGTAGTTGAGCCATCACTGAATAAATTGTTGTCCACATTTGGTAAATAGCTCCATGGTATATTATTGCCTTGTTTGAAGAGAGGACGTGTGTGTGTGTGTGTGTGTGTGTGTGTGTGTGTGTGTGTGCGTGTGCGCTTTAGCTGTGACAGTCGTGAATGGTCCCATGTAACTGGCATGGCTTTAACAACTCTGAAACTGAAATTGTGCCATTTGACACTTAGCGATGCACGTCGTGCAGTAGAGCATGAGCTTGTGGGATATGGACTGATGTTTTGGCAGCTCCTCTGACGACCTAACCCCCCTCATACCCACACACTAAGCTCTCACATTTCTCTGTCCGTTTTCTGCTCCCTGTGTATGTCCTGCTTGTGTGACCCAATGAAGAGCAGACTCTGAGAAGTATTTATCTTGGAAACCCCCCCCCCCCCCCCCCCCCCCCCCACATTTTCTTGTGGAGGTAGGGGGCGTGGGTGTGGAGTGGATGGGCATCAACGAAGAACAAATCAACAGTGAAAATCACACGGATACAGCGCGCATGTATTAGCGTGCAAAATGCAGTGTGGTAGTTTCTAAGCAAAAAATAAAAAAAAGAGAGAGAGAAGAAGAAGAAGAAGAAGAAGAAGAAGAAGAAGAAGAAGAAAAAGAGGCTGAATGCCACATGGAAATAGATTGAGTGACAGAGATCTTCAGAGTTCAAAGACTGTGTTGTTTTACATTTAGGAACACCCTCTAACCACCTGAATGAATTTGCCCTCCATTCCCAAAATTACTAACTAAATGAACAGACAAATAAACAAATAAATAGATAAATGAATAAATAAACAGATGAATGAAAATAAACAAATACTAAACAAACAAATAGGCAAAATTATCAATCAATCAATCAATAAAAGCCGGCTCGAGGGGCACCTTTAAGCCATGGAGCAGAAATTAGCTATTTACTATTTTTTTTAATTCTACATCGTTCGCGTCACGTGCAAAGATCAATTACCTTATTTTTCATCCCAGTTCTGCAACAACAACTGTTTTATCGAGCAGATTTTAATTTCTTTAATTCCATCCCAGTTCCGTTACGCGAAGTGCACATAAAGCAAGGATCAATGTGTGTGTGTGTGTGTGTGTGTGTGTGTGTGTGTGTGTGTGTGTGTGTGAGAGAGAGAGAGAGAGAGAGAGAGAGAGAGAGAGAGAGAGAGAGAGAGAGAGCACACACACACACACACACACACACACACACACACACACACACACACACACAGAGTGAGAGAGTAGAGAGCGAGCGATTGTGTGTGTGTGTGTGTGTGTGTGTGTGTGTGTGTGTGTGTGTGTGTGTGTGTGTGTGTGTGTGTGTGTGTGTGTGTGTGTGTGTGTGTGTGTGTGTGTGAGAGAGAGAGAGTAGTGGCAGGCTTATTTACTGTGACTTGAAACGCCACGACGAGATTGGAGAGTATTGGTGGTCGACTGGCGTGAGACAAGGTCTCTTATTTCATTTGCTTTTTTTCTATTCGTTTGAGGATAGGTGTGTGTGTGTGTGTGTGTGTGTGTGTGTGTGTGTGTGTGTGTGTGTGTGTGTGTGTGTGTGTGTGTACTCTGTTAGAAAAATTTAGCTTTTAGTAGTCCTTTATGATGATGATGATGATGATGATGATGATTGTCATTATCATTATTGTAGCTATCATCATCATCATCATCATCATCATTTTCATTTTATTATTATTATTATTATTATTATTATTATTATTATTATTGTTGCTGTTATTATTGTTATCATCACTCTCATTATATTATTATTATTATTATTATTATTATTATTATTATTATTATTATTATTATCATCATCATCATCATCATCATCATTTATTTGCTTCTTTACTTCTTTTCCACAACGTATAAGACGGTGACAGGGAACACCCTGGGGATGTAAAGGGTTTCCCTATTTAAATCCTCCCTCCCACTAACTAATACTAACACGCACTGCAAAACAAATACCAATCAAACGAATACAGGGTGCACAAACATCCAATTTTATTTACAATCACTCCCATAATCATTCACAATCACCCATCAGCACATATACCTTAACTTCCACATTACAACCCATGAACACTCAAAGGACAGGCATATAAACCCCAGCAAATTCCTTCGCCACAGCACCCAAGTGCACAGCGGTCAAGTACAGACCCAACTCCAGTGCATACAAACACCATCTAATAGCAACTTGCCCTCCTGTCGCTGGGAATCTCAAGGGATCCCGACTCACCCAGAGTCCAACCTAGACAAGGGGCACCACTGGCGGAATCACATGGTAACCAAGGGCTGGACTGCCAGGCAATTAGACAGCGCGCCACTGAACCCTTGGTGCCCATGCGATACCCAGCCGCTCAAGACAACCTGACCAACCTCCGCTGGCAATTTGCTCACCCAGGAGCACTTCTTTACCAAACACCCCACCATTTCTTCCCTCAAATAATCAAATTACTCAGAAACACATACATACTTGTCAAACAGTTTCCCAACTCACACATTCGCACACCCCCGCCCACACACACATCCGCCAACACCATCAACGGCGGCTTCACCCTAGCAAGTCTCCACAACCATCAGTAGTCACAACATCACCACTGGTTAATCAGACGGGGATGAAGAAGGACGACAGAGTGAGGCGCAACTGTCGAGACCCAAACGATGACGATGACATGAAGCTTACCAGATGATGAAGACTGAAGACTAATAACACAGAGACTGAAGATGATTGAAGATCACCAACCGATGAAAGTGTAGAGTGCACTACCTATCACAAAGTGTGTGTATGCAGTATGTAACTATCACACCCTACGTGTGACACACCTGAGGACCACAGTGGAAACAACCTTGCAGTCACAGAGTCGCAGACTGGAAGCTGGCGGTGAGGACACACGTGACCTGGACAGGTCACGCACGTAGGGCTCTCATTCAATGGCAGATGCAGGTGGCAGGTGACACACCACACCCACACCCCTCGCGGCCTCACTTAGCGCCCGCCCCAGGTCGGTTCCACCTCGGACTGGTACAGGTGGTGGGCGCATCAGAGCCAAGCCAAGGCGGAAGTCAGGCGACCATCAGAGCAGACATCACAGTGGATGACAGGACAGCTGCCAAGGTAGATCCAGGCGAAAACCAGGAGCGACAGCCCAGGCGGGAGTCAAAGGTGAAAGCCAGGGCGGTCTGTCTGTCAGCACCTGGATCAGAAAAAAAAACAGCACACACCAACGCCTGGAAGCAGGACCCGACCTTGAAGACCTCCGTCTCCCTCACAGGATGGTCGACACCCAGGACAGGACAGGACAAGCACCCGCGCTGCAGTGTACCAGTGGACACCTCTGCACCACTGCTCAACGTAAACAGCAGACGCCACACCGAAACATAGAAACAAACGCTCGGAAGCCAAGCCAACACACAGTCGACCGAGAGCTCACCGTGACACCCTACCAAGTGAGGTAGCAAGAGTGTCAGACACGATACTGCAACCGCCGAACCTTCGTGGACGGTTCCAGAATTACAACGGCTATAAGGAATATCATTTCCACTTCCCAAATCCTGTATTCCAATGACAATGCCTTATGCTCAAACTAAAAGACATAAAAACAAGACATTTCAAGAGTTTAGAATTGATTCATCTTTTTTCAGTTTAAAATCTCTAATCCAAACCGCATATGAGAAAAATGTTGATGTCAGGGGATAGAGGTCAGAAGCAATTTTCATTTTCAAATTAGGCACCACAGTCATTCAGTTCATACAGCAACCAAAGAGACTGACTCCAAATTAGGCAACACAGTCATTCAGTTCATATAGCAACCAAAGAGATTGTCTCCAAATTAGGCACCACAGCCATGCAGTTCAGTTTACATGGAATTATTGTCCTGTTAAAAAAGATGTACTGTTAGTTGACAGGGTGAGTGAGGAGCGAGTGGTGTGGACAGAGGAAAAAATGCAAACGTTTAAGAATGAATTGAATTCTAATTTTAGACAATGTTTAGTTACAGCTATGAACAACATGATAGTTAATGTAAATAAGTGTGTGGATGTTTTTGTTAATGCTTTTATATGGAGCTGCAGCATGTCTGGTAAGGAAAGTAGGAGGGAAGAAAACACAAATGAAGGTTGGTTTGACGATGAATGTGAGAAAAAGAGGGAAGTAAAGAGATTACTACAAATATTAAGCAGGGCTAAATCAAATGAGACAAAAGAAGAAAAGGGTGATTTATATACAAAAGAAAGAAAAGAATATATTGATTTAAGAAAAGAAAAGAAAACAAAATTTAATGAAAACAGAATACTAAAGCTTAAACAATCAGTAAATGATCCCAAATTGTTTTGGAGTACAGTACGATCAGTTAACAGGAAATTCGTCATTTACAATTAAATACATCACAGCAATGGTTTGACCATGTCCATAGTGTATTCAACTCTCTTTGTAATGGTCAAAGTGATCCAGCGGGTAGATGAAATAGAAGATGAGCAAAATGATGAGCTCTTGTTTGATGACCCTAAAACTACAGATGAAGTAAGAGCAAGTATTAGAGTTTTTGTTTGATGACCCTAAAACTACAGATGAAGTAAGAGCAAGTATTAGAAATTTGAAAACTGGTAAAAGCCCGGGACCAGATAGAATAATAAGTGAAATGCTAAAACATGCCAATGACTATGTGATTGATTTCTGTGTTTCTTTATTTAATCATTTGTTTAATCATGGATTGTTTCCCCTGTCGTGGTCAACGTCCATTATTGTACCCATCCATAAAAAAGCAGACCCAAATACCCAGACAATTATAGAGGTGTAGCTCTCACATGTATAATTAGTAAAGTATATACTCATGTTTTGAACAGAAGATTGACATAGTGGGCTGAAAAGGAGAGGAAATTGGGGAAGAGCAGGCGGGGTTCAGGTCAGGGTACAGTACAGATGATCATATTTTCACATTATATGCTTTAGTCCAAAAGTTCCTAAAGAAAAATACTAAACTGTATGTTGCTTTTATTGCTTTTAAAAAAGGCTTTTGATTCTGTTAATAGAAATGTGTTGTGGCAAGTTCTTAGAAAATCAGGGGTTAAAGGAAAATTGTACTGTGCTCTTCATGGTGTATATATAATTCAGTGTTAGCATGTGTGCGTGAGAAAGGATTGTACAGTGACTTATTCAACTGTCCTAGAGGAGTTAAGCAAGGTTGTCCTTGAGCCCTCAAATGTTTGCATTTTTTAATCAATGAGATAGCTTTAGAAAATGTCACATAAAGGCAAACATGGTATACAGTTGATTGCAGGTGCTGTTGTTTAACTGTTACGCTTTTATTTGCAGATGACGTAATTTTGTTCTCTAGTGCTGTTGTTGGGTTGCAAAATCAAATAAAATGTTTTAAAAAAATGAAGCAGATAGACTGCAATTAAGTGTTTATCTAAAGAAAACAAATATTATTGTCTTTCGTATGGGTGGTTATTTATCCCAGCATGAAAAGTGGTGGTATGGAGATGTAGAAGTAAAAGTAGCCAATAGTTACAAATATTTGGGGATGTTATTTACAACTCGTTTAAGTTTAAATGCAGGGTGGCGTGAAATCGGCAGAAAGGGTAAGAAGGGGGTTGTAAAAATTCTAAGATGCACGAAAACACTTAATAGCATTGACCCTTCTTTGTTCTGGAAGTTACTTGACTCACAAATAGCGCCTATGCTAACTTATGCTGCAGACGTTTAAGGATTAGAAGAAAAATTAAAAATGGAGAAGGTACATACTATGGCTATTAAAAGATTCATGAACATTCCACTGCATTCATCAAAAACAATGGCTTATGGTGATTCTGGAAGATATCCTTTATTTATTCAAACGTTTTTAAAATCTATTTAAATATTGGGTTAAAATTGACACAACTTCCAACATCAAGGTTATGTAGACAAGCATATGATATGTTATATTTATAAATAGAAAGTGGACACTGTAACTGGGTTAGTAAAGTAAAACATGTTTTAATTATTAATTGGTTTGGTATTGTGTGGCTTAGCAAAGAGGTAAGGAACGAAAGGGAATTTATGTCAGAATTTAAGGATCGCTTGATAGCCTGTTACTAACAGAATTGGCATTCAAAAATTGAAGAAAATGACAAGTATTCGTGGTTTTATTTCTTTAAAAGTATTCTTCAGCCGAAAATGTTTTTGAAACCTGTTACTAATAAATGTCCTAGAAGCATATTGGCCAGATTTAGAAGTCGGACCCTTGGTGTTAAAGCAAATAAGGAATGGTTTTGCAATGAAGTTTCTGTTGATTATGTTTGTGTGTTGTGTCCAGATAACAGTAAGCAAGATGAAGAGCACTTTTTTTTCAATGTAAAGCATATGAAGATAAAAGGAAAAAATCAAAAACTGTTTAATTTGATGTCAGAAAGCCATATACTTTGATCGAACTATTATCTTCTGATTATGGAAATATTGTTCGTCTGTTTGCTAAATATATTGCTGAATGTTATGATATCAGAGAGAAAAAAAAAATGTCTGCTGCTGTTTTCCCTGTGAAACAGTGCTTTGGTTCTCTGTATATCATAGCTGGCCATTTAGGCCCACGTTTGGTGATCTTTTGTTTGTCTTTAACTTTATTATTCCTAGATATATCAATACCGGAAATTATGTTTGTGATGCATTACACATTTTTCGTTTCAGAAATTCTGGACGCTGCATTAATGATAATCCCCTTCACATGAAGACAGTATTTTGTCATTGTCAATAAAAACGATTTTGAAGTGTCTGAAGCGTCTCTCTCTCTCTCTCTCTCTCTCTCTCTCTCTCTCTCTCTCTCTCTCTCTCTCTCTCTCTCTCTCTGGATGCACGGAAACAGCCATTCAATACCATGTACAAAAGGAAAGGAAAACGGCGAATACAGAGGATAGTTAACCTCTCTTCCGTGACGTGAAGTGCTAACCCGTTAAAACGTTCTAGTTGCAAAGTGAAACGACTGCAGGCGGAAATCTAAACAAATCTTAAATAAATGTCAGCGAAGCCTTGCGCTGAACTCAGAAGCAATCTGAAGCGATCAAAGCTAAGTGCATTTTCGTTATTTTGTTCGTCTCTGTTTCACCTGAAGAAGACCTAAGAGGTCGAAAAACGCGTTGTGTGTTGTCTTGTGACTCGTTTGTCCACGTTTCTCTGGGCGGTTCGCTGACATTTATTTAAGATCCGTTAAAACGTGCCTGACACTAAATAACAGACTGACTATCTGGGGCAAATCACCAACATGTAGCCAGCTACACTTTCTGTAGAAATGGTAGGGGTGCTGGCAGGTTTGTTTGTTCGTATTTCTTAAATCAGCTGAGAAGGTTTGACTTGTCTTCTGACAAATCTAATTCGGCATCCTGTCAAGGGGATCCTACGCAGTTTTGAACTCATTGAAGTCAGCGGTTCAAGATACAGACCAGTGACTGTCTGTCAGTCTGTCTGTCTGTCTGATGTCTGTTTGCCTCTCCCTCCCTTCCTGTCCTTTCTCTGTCTCTAGGAAAAGCTTAGTTCACGACTACAATAAGAACGACAACAACAAAAGCAACAACATCAACAACAACACAACAACAACAACAACAACAACAACACTTCACATGTTGAGCTCTCTCACCCCATCAATCAGGTCACTGTAGCCTATATTAAAAACACCCAATGAGGCACATCGATGTTGTAGTGCTCAAGACTGTGGAAAATGTAGACAACTTTTCGTTTCAACACAATGGTCACATTGTTACCATGTTTCACAAGCACTCCGGCAAATACAATCACACACCAAAATCTGCCGATCAATCAATCAGTGACTAGCTGAGACAAGTATCTATCTCTGATCAAGCAACACGTTCCACACACCATGATGTAATATCACATTAGTTGCAGTAGAGAGCTCTTCACATCACAGTAGCTGACCGGTAAACTGATAGCCTTGTTGG
>JADBJO010000196.1:770427-772927 GCA_016801955.1 Conus betulinus
TTCAGATAATGATGACACCCCCGTGGTGGCTTCAGCCTCAGCCAGCACCATCTCACTACGTCCACCTGGGCTCTGTTCCTTTTGTTCTTTTCTTCGTCTTTTTTCGTCTTCTTCCCATTCCATCTTCTCTTGTTTCTTTATCCCTGTTCTTTCTTTTTCTGCTCATGGTCCCTCAATGTTATTACCCCTGTGTGTGTGTGTGTGTGTGTGTGTGTGTGTGTGTGTGTGTGTGTGTGTGTGTGTGTGTGTGTGTATGTATGCATGTGTGTGTGTGTGCGTGTGTGTGTGTGTGTGTGTGTGTGTGTGTGTGTGTGTGTGTCTGTCTCTGTTTCTCTCTCCCTCTCTCTCTGTCTGTCTGTCTGTCTGTCTAACTCTGCCTATCTGTCTCTGTCTGTTTGTCTGTCTGTCTCTGTCTCTGTCTGTCTGTCTGTCTGTCTGTCTGTCTGTCTGTCTCTCTCTCTCTCTCTCTCTCTCTCTCTCTCTCTCTCTCTCTCTCTCCTCTCCTCTCTCTCTCTCTCTCTCTGCTTTCCCTATGGTGGTATGGAGGATGTCATGGGAAAAAAGTCAACAATGAAATCACAAAATATACTAGTCATATATAATTGAGCATAGTGCCATGTGGTTGTCTCTCCAAATGAACGGTTGGATGCCAAATGAGAACATACTGAATGACATATATCATCGGAGTCCAAGGACTGTATTTTACATCTAAAACACCCTTCAACCACCAGAAAATTAATTTACAAACAAATATCAACTGAAGGTCACGTTTCGGCGACCGAGCAGAGATCAGTCATTCAATTCTTCATTCCAGTTCCTCTGCCTGAAGTGGTTACTGAGTAGGGATACATTACTATATTTTTCTTTTATTCAATCTTGCTACAGTGATTTTTTTTTATTAACAGAGAGCAACTACTTTTGTTTTCCGGCTAGTCCTGCAACGTTAAGTGTTAATTGAGCAGATCTCTCTCTCTCTCTCTCTCTCTCTCTCTCTCTCTCTCTCTCTCTCTCTCTCTCTCTCTCTCTCTCTCTCTCTCTCTCTGTGTGTGTGTGTGTGTGTGTGTGTGTGTGTGTGTGTGTGTGTGTGTGTGTGTGTGCGTGCGAGCGTCTGTCTGTCTGTCTGTCTGCATGTCTGCCTGTGTCTGTGTGTCTGTTGTTTACTCTGACTCCATCTGTTTGGCTTTTTTCACTCTCAAGTTTCAGACTGTATGCGTGCAGTACTTCGCTGAGAGAGACGCTTCAGACATATTTGTATTATCATTGCCCTATACAGTCTTTGTGTCAAGGGGGAACAACTTCATATTTGCAGCACCAAGAAAGAAAGAAAAAAAATCTGGAATGAAACAGGCAAACTGAATGGCTCAGTAAATGTGGACAAAGCATTTCGAAATAAAGTAAAAAAAAAAAATAAAAACAAAAATAAAAACGGGATTCGTCTTGATAACAAATCAAATACGTAGTAGAAGAAAGAGAAAACAAAACATTTTATATATTCAGCTGAGAGAGAGAGAGAGAGAGAGAGAGAGAGAGAGAGAGAGAGAGAGAGATGCAGCAGCAGCACCGGGTACATGGTGTAGGTGAGCGGTGTTATAGAGGGGTGTGTAAGGGGAAGTGCGGGGTTTACTCAGAACTAAATCCTTTCATTCAGAACTCGCAGTCTCCATCCATCTAACCATCTACTGACAACTACAAGTAGATTGTAAAGTGAAGCCCTAGACGAGAGCGCTTTGCCCCTGTCTGTGGGCTCCAGCATATTCCTGGGGGGGGGGGGGGGGGGGGGGTCTGGTTGGCCTCAGCATCAACCCCACCCCATCCCACTCTTATCTGCCTCATAAACCTCGCTCAGCTCACCCTCCTCCCCACTCCCTCCCCCCCATAACTCACTCTGTCTCCTTCCTTTTTCTATCAGTAGTCATCCATCGAACTGTGTTACCCTGATCTTACTGTCTCATTTATTTTCACCCGCTGACTTGGGGAAGGCAGGACAGAACTACCAGACCAGAACAGATTGTGTTGACTGCCCTTTTCATCAGGTTAGATCGCTACAAAATCAGAATATAAAACACAAAACAAAAAATTCAGATCACTCTCCAAATGGTGGGAGATGCCCCAGTCACCTGATGTGGAAAGGATTTTAAACTCGATTGTTTACAGCTGGGGTTGTTTTGTGGCTGTTCTTTGGGTTTTGTTTTGTTGGTTGTGTGTTTTGCATATTTGTTTGTTTGCTTGTTTTAATGAGTTTTTTTTTTAACATTTTTTAGGATTAAAGAACTAATTGCTGTTTACTAAAGTGAATGATTCCTTGTCCCTGAGGAATGCCTAAGCCGACATACTGAAGGGAATAATGGTGTTCACCAAGCAGTTAATTTCCAGTTCTGCTTGCACCCTTCCTATGTCTATTACTGTTCCCTTCTCCAAATCACACTTTGTCTGTCTGCCTGTCTGTCTGTCTGTCTGTCTGTCTGTCTGTCTCTCTTTCTCTCTCTGTCTCTCTCTCTCT
>JADBJO010000196.1:777927-797927 GCA_016801955.1 Conus betulinus
ATCCTTGGAATAGTGTATCTCTGCAAGGTGACCATCTCCTACACCATGAGCTCAAAGTCGTCTTCGACAGCAGTAATAACAATATAATAAAGTATCCTATATGACGTCATTGTGAAAAATATATGAAGTATTTTGAGATTTGGTCTTAGTTCTATGATTGGAAATCAGCTAACAAAAAAAAGCACAGTCACATCTGGATATAGTGGGTGATGGCGGGAAGCTGTTTTAATGATTGAATATTATCAAAGACAATAAAAACATCGGCAAAGGGTAATCAGGTAATTCATAGAGATTCATATGAGGACAGTATGAGGGGGTTGTTTACTCCACAATAAAATCCTTTCAAAACTACCAGACTGCGCCTACCTAGCCGTCTACTGATAACCTGCAAGCAGATAGTAAAGTCCAGCCCTGAACGAGCGCTGACAGGACAATTAGTCAGCCCCGTGGGGGGTCCTGTGTTTTTCCTCTCTGGAGTCTGGCAGACCCCAGCATCAACTCCCCGTTATCTCCCTCGTAAACTTCGGTCAGATACTCCCCACCCCCTAGCCTCTTTCTCCCCTTCCTCTCTCTCCTCCCCCTGCCTGTTATCACTCGGTGAATGTGTGCTGCCTTGATCCTACCCCGACTCATTTGTTTTCTCTGCCTGGCTCGTGGAAGACAGGATGGAATGATCAGGCTAGAATAGATTGTGTTCACTACACATTTCATCAGGTCAGATAGCTGTAACTCAAACATACAATTTACAAAACTTTCAATTCACAGTCCCAGTGCTGAGAGATATCCTGTTCACGTGATGTGGAAAAGAACTTAAACTTGATGGCTTACGAATTTATTTTTGTGGATGTGTTTTGCTATCTGTGTTCCATTGTCTTGTTTTGATTCGGTTTGCTTGTTTGTTTTGAATGAGATTCTTTTTATTGTCTGGCAGGATTAAAGAGTCAGTCAGTGTCTACTGAAGTGGATGATTCCCCGTCCATGTCTCCGTCATTATCATGATGATGCTGATGCTGATCACGATGATAATGATGATCATGATGATGGTGATGATAATGATGATGATGATGATGATGATGATGATGATGTGCTCAGCTCTGCAGACCGTCATGTGGACATTTCCAAGACAATCTAAGGTTAATATATATATATATATATATATATATATATATATATATATATATATATATATATATATATATATATATATATATATATCACAAATAAAAGTAGAGAGCCAGCAAGAACTCTAAAAATGCTCAACGGGAAGGGAGCGACATAAGTTTAAAAATATGATTAAAAAGGAGATTAAAAAAAACACCAACAAACTTGTTTTCAAGCTCTCTGCTCTCTTCAGGGTGTTTATTTTGGGCACGCTACCGGTGTTATATATATTGTGTGTGTGTAAGCGTGAGTTCTGCATGTGTTTCACGTGGCCTGTATCTTTTTACAATTTTAGTTTTTTTTTTTTTTTTTTGGGTGTGCGTTCAGGGAGGGTGTGTTAAGGAATGGTGTGTTGACAAGAATTTCCATTTGTGCCTGCAATTGTTTATGATCTCAACTTTTGAATTCAGAGTTGCTAGATGAGGTTTGCATAATATCAGCCACTTTTCTGTAGAACATAGGTTGCATTTTTTAGAGATATTATTGTATGGTGCTGCTCTTTTTATAATTTTCCATGATATATTGTAGTCTGTTTTTTTTTATCTTTAAGTTTCCAAATGTGTTTACTTAGTTCTGTTTGGTTTTTACATTTTTCATTTTTGAAGGACTGTTTATGGTTTGCATATCTAGTTTTAAAATGGTTTGCAGTAATCCCTATGTATGTTTTTCTTTGTCACTATCAGTTGTTCCTGTGGCTTGGTATACAATATTATTGTAAAGGCATTTATTATTCAGGGGGCATTGATCTTTTTTAGTGCAGTTACAAGATGTCCTTTTGTTACCTTTTTGGCTGTGTTGCCTTTAGTTTGTTAGATGAGTCAATTATGTTTTTGAGGTTGGGCATACATGAATATGATAGCTTGATGGTGTTTTTATTGAATATTTTAGATAGTACATGTTCTTTTGGAAATGATGTTATAAGAATTTTAAAGAATTCTTTTCCTACATTAGTCTTTATTCTTCCATCATATGGGGGATTATACCATATGATCTTCCTTTTTTCTGTTTTTCTTATTACTGTTCATGTTATTATCTGGGTTGTATTGTAGTTTGTAGTTGTAGCCACTTTTATTCAGTGCCTCTTGGTATTCAACTGCTGCACTGTTGAATACTTTCTCGTTGCATGACAGGTTAGACAGTCTTTTGTTTATGCCATTGGGGTATGGTTTTTAGGATAGAAGGTGGATGGTTACTTTTGATGTCTACGTAGATGGGTATATCGTTAGGTTTTTTATATGGTTTGTATACATGGTCATTGAGGTCTAATGTTATGTCTAGGTAGTTTACTACCTTCTTGTTGGCTTCTACTGTGATTTTTAAGTTATGGCTTTGGAAGATTTTACAAAGTTCTTTTTTCTTATTTTCAATGGTTTTTGGTTTATTGTTTAGCGCGGCAAGGCCGTCGTCTCTGTACAAGCCAACCTGTTTACCAAGTGTTTTCTGTATATTGAATAACATGAATAGTCCAACTAGTTCACATGTTTCGGCACCATCATATGAACCCATTGTGACATCAAATGTGGAATATTATTGCTGTTTTTTTTGTCCAAGTATCATTACTGCTGTGGAGTAGAGTTTTTTTAGTGTGGAAGATGATTTCCATCTCAGCCTCTGTTATGTTTGTGTATTTGTTAGCAAATTTTAAAGCTTTGGTAAGCAATTCCTCATCTATAGATGGATAAAAATCCACTATGTCAAAAGTGATGAACACTGTGTTTTTCTGTTTGTTAATTTCCTTGAACCATTGGATAACTTCATAGCTATTTTTCCAAAGGTTGTATTCAGTGTTTGATTTTATGTCCTCTATAGACTTTTCCAGAATTTGTTTTGCTTATTTTGCCTAATTCAGACTTGGATGGGTTTATTAATCTACATGTTGGGTTATTGGGAAATTAGGTTTGTGGTCTTTAAGTGTTATAAAAGCTTCTTTTATTGCTGTTGTTTCTATCCTATCATTTAGATCCATACGGTGCACAAGTTCTTTTTCTTTTTTACAAATGTTGTCATATGTGGTTTTATCAGTTTTTTTTGTAGTTTTTCTGAATATTTTTGTTGAGGAGTTGAGAGTATTCATTAGGTTCCATTTTATAGAAATTGCTTGTCTTATCAGCCTTTACGAATACCTTTTTGTCATTTGAATTTGTTTTATTTCATTTTGTAATTTTGTTTGGAAATTGTTGTATGAGTTTCTGAATTCAATATTGGCTATTAGTCTTTTCATATTGTCTTCAAAAGGTTTCATTTCCTCTATTATAGGTGGCGATCTCCATGACTTAAAACCGTATGTTTTTTTTTATCTTCACATTTTGCATCAGGGTTCAGAAAGAAGAACGCCTTCCATCTCATGTTGCGCACAAATTTTTCAGTCTGCTCTATTAGTTTTTTTGATGTAAGATTGTGGGTTAGAAAACGGTATATTTTTAGTGGACTGCCCAAAGTTGATTTTCTCCATTTTAAATTTAGGTTCTGTCAGGCTACAGTGCTCAACGTAAGGAGCGATTATCACAAATAAAAGTAGAGAGCCAGCAAGAACTCTAAAAATGCTCAACCGGGAAGGGAGCGACATAAGTTTAAAAATATGATTAAAAAGGAGATTAAAAAAAACACCAACAAACTTGTTTCAAGCAAGCTCTCTGCTCTCTTCAGGGTGTTTATTTTGGGCACGCTACCGGTGTTATATATATATGTGTGTGTGTGTAAGCGTGAGTTCTGCATGTGTTTCACGTGGCCTGTACCTTTTTACAATTTTGTTTTTTTGGGGGGTGCGTTCAGGGAGGGTGTGTTAAGGAATGGTGTGTTGACAAGAATTTCCATTTGTGCCTGCATTGTTTATGATCTCAACTTTTGAATTCAGAGTTGCTAGATGAGGTTTGCATAATATCAGCCACTTTTCTGTAGAACATAGGTTGCATTTTTTTTAGAGATATTATTGTATGGTGCTGCTCTTTTTATAATTTTCCAACTTTCGTCTTTTTTTTTTTTTTTAACTGCAGGCGCTACTATGAATAGACACATGAAATACATTTTTTTTTTTTCGAATAAACTAAAAGATGGAGGGGGAAAACACCTTCATTTTCACACCACACTGACAAAAACAAAGAAAATGAAATAAAAGATGAATTACTTTAAAATGGATAAACTGTAGCAACAAAGCAATACGCACTGTAGTATATCTTCAACGGACAACAGAGAGAGAGAGACAGACAGACAGACAGACAGAGCGAGTTCAGCACCATAGAATTTATTGCACACTGGCCGTCAACAAGTACACTAACCACTCATGGAGAACACACTCCACAAAGGTCACACGAAACATTCTGACGAGACAGACGGAAAGAGGCATGGGAAGGAAATAGAAGAATTGACTACAGAAGTGGAGAAGCGAAAAGGGAGATAGGGCTGCCATACCCTTGAAAATGTGGCTGAAGCTCGTATAATGGCCTCAAGGCAATGCTTCTCTACACGCAGTGAGCAGACAGTAACCGGCTTACCGGACAATGAACGATGACAACGAGCCATCTGTCCTTGGGGCATTCTGTCGGTAAGGTGACCACCCCCTACACCATGAACTGAAAGTCGTCTTTGAGTGCAACAACAACAACAACAACAACAACATAAACAGTCACTCATGTAACGTCAGCAAAGTATTTTGGGATCTGTAAATCAGTTAAAAGCAAAGTCACGCCAAGGTGATTATAGATGACAAATTAGATACGTTTTAACTGATTGGATATTATCAAAGACATGAGAGAGAGAGAGAGAGAGAGAGAGAGAGAGAGAGAGAGAGAGAGAGAGAGAGAGAGAGAGAGAGAGACAGACAGACAGACAGACAGACAGACAACAGACAGTCAGACAGACAGACAGACAGAGACAGACAGACAGACAGGCAGACAGGTGAAATCACTCCAGTACACAAGAGGTTCAGAACATTAGCAATGCTTTATTGGACTGCATAGAAACTGGCTGCTAAATCAGCTGAAGAAGAATATAGAATAAAACAAAAAACCAATTTGAACAACTTTGTAAACAATAACAAAACTTTGTTAAAATGTGTGTAGGGCAAGAAGGCATACAAACAATACATGTTGAATGCAGAAATCACTGACATGAATATATTTAACATCACAATAGTATTCTCTTGATAGCGAACTACATTAAAGGCTGCATAGGTGTGGTTCTGAATCTGCTGTCGATAATGTCTTACATAATGAGATAACGGCCGCAGACTGTGTCTGGAAATGTGCTTTAGATTTTTTCTCAGAGCAAAGGTCTCGTTTAGAACCCCAAGATACTGGAGCCATGATGTCTTGAAACTATTTGTGGAGAGGGCGTTGAAAAATGTGTCCTTGTGTCCAATCGAGGAGGGTTGAGAGACTGGACCTCTGGCACTGTGCTGTGTGTGTGTGTGTGCGTGTGCGTGTGTGTGTGTGTGTGTGTGTGTGTGTGTGTGGTGTAGTGTGTGTGAACAGACTAGCTTTCTCATTAGATGTCTGGGTTTGGAGAAGATATCATTTAAAAACATGCAACGCTGGCTCTGTCCTTTATTTTGTGTGTGTAAAGTGTGTTTTAGCAGACTGGTGCTCTCGTGCTGTTTGTCTAATTGTGGAGCTGGATATCCTCCTCAACAGGTTGAAACAATGGCGCTTAATATCTTACTATGGGGCAGGTGTCTTCTGTAATTTACAGCATTTCTGACTCCGGAGCTGCTACCTCCTTTAACAGACTGTAACTCGGACATTGCTGATCTGAATGTGTACTGGGTGTTTTTTTTTTCCAATACACTGGCCCTATTGGTCTTAAGGAAATGTTATCTCCTGTTACATCCTGTAGCCCTGGTGCTGTTGTCCTGTTTGTGGAGAAAGTGTCCTCTTTCACAGGCAATAGCCCTGGTACCGTGTCTGATTGTGGAAAAGATATTTTCTGGATTGTGTAATTGAACAGTTGTAGACAGTGTTACAAATGAAATTAGACATTTTTCTCCAAAATATGTGACGGTGAAGCTGGTACAAATAACTAAATAGCGATGTCAGAGTCATGTCCATGTGGGAGGGTCGCCGACAACCCTTTAGATGATCAGTCCACTGCATCCTAAACCTCTGCTGGCCAGGCGCACTGCTGCTGGTGGTCATTAGGGAATGAACCAATCGCAGTCTGCTTCCGACTTTGGAAACGTAATGACGTCTCAGCATAAGCGGGACAGGGGAATAAAACTTTGTTAAAAATCTGACACTGCATTTAACCGATCGATATCTTCGTCCTGACTGAAGAAGGTCATACTGATTTGCAAGGACGTGGGTCTGGTCACACGTAATCTTCTTCGCTTTACAACTAACACGGCACCTATATAGCTCACTCAGACTTTTTTGTCTCTCACCAACGATTTTTCCCACGTTTCACCTTTCTCAAGCACATTTCTGCTCTTCACAGTCAACCCACCATACCAACACATAAATGAGAAAGTTAGAACAGATTCCAAGAAGCATGAATAAAATGTCCGAAGAATGTCAGTATTCACATGAAATGATCGCAGCTTGCGAAGACAATATAATCTGGTTTGACATTTTTTTTTGGACATACTCAACATGGGATTTAAAATTCAGCTTATTATCTATAAAAGTTCCTAAATATTTGTATGATTCAACACGTTCTACTTCAGCACCTTTGATAAAAAGTGGTGGTACAGCTTTTGGATTCTTTCTAAAATCAATCAACATTTCTTTCGTTTTTGTTACATTCAGATCAAGATAGTTATGATCGCACCAGTCAACAAATCTTTGAACCTCCTTGAAGTAAACAGAATCAGAGTTGGAAAGATCTACAAGTGCTGAGTCATCTGAATATTTAATGTACAAAGTTGAATCACTTCCTGAACAATCATTTGTGTACAGAGTAAAAAGCACTGGTGATAAAACAGTACCCTGGGGTGCGCAGTTGAAATGACTCTGGAAGACGAAACAACACTTTGATATCGAACAGACTGTGTCCTCTGTGTAAGAAAATCAATTATCCAAAGAATGAGCTTGTTACCCACATTTATGTTAATGAGTTTCTTTGCCATCAGATGTGGTTGTATGGTGTTGAATGCTGATGAGAAATCAATAAAGAGAATGCGTACAAAGGAGGCAGGTTTTTCGAGGTGTGAAAAAGCATGATGGAGAAGTGTGAGTGTGGCATCATCTGTTGATCTGTTCTGTTGGTATGCGAACTGAAACGGGTCTTGGTACTGTGTAGTATCTTTTAAAACATAACTGAGGACAATTCTTTCAAGACATTTCATTGCAACAGATGTGAGGGCAACTGGTCGGTAATCATTTAAACAGCTTGGGTTGCGTTTTTTTTGGGAAGGACATACAGTGGCATTTTTCCATAAAACAGGAATTATACATTCTCTAAGTGACCAGGTAAACAAACGACTGTAAACATAGGAGAGCTGAGAAGCACACACACCTTCAACAATTTTCCACAGATATTATCAGGGCCCATTGCCTTTCTCACATTTAAACGTTGAAAAAAACAACTGAACATCATTTTCCTCAATCACAACAGAATCACTTCCATCAACATCGTTTTTTTTAACATTGCTTTGGAGTTCTTCCTTCACTTCCTTTAATTCTTTACTAAAATCTTTATCATCAAATCTACAGTAAAAATCGTTCAGCTTTTCTGCAAATTGCTTCTGTTCTTTTGCTGTTTTTTTTGTTATAATTTTGGTTTGAACATTTACCTGAACCCTGATAAAACCTTTATTCCTTTCCATGCATCTCGCATATTTCCATTCTGGAACATGTTTTCAACTTTTCTCTTGTAAGCTCTCTTTGATTCTTCAATCTCCGTTTGCAGTTTTTTTTGTACAACCTTACGATCGCTTTTATTGCCTGATTGAAAAGCTCTTTTTTTTCTCATTTAGAGTTATTTTCAGAGATTTTGTAACCCAAGGTTTGTTGTTGGGAAATATTTTGATAGTTTTAGTAGGTACAATCATGTGTTCACAGAAAGAAATGTAGCTGGAAATAACATCGGTGGCTTCTTCGTTAATGTCAAAACTAGAATTCAAAAACAAATTCCAATCTGTACATTCAAAACAAGCCTGTAATTCATCAACACTTTCTTGTGTCCAACACTGCACTTGCTTTTTAGTGATAGGTTGTGTTTTCACTTTTGGTCTGTAAGCTGGCAAGAGATGAATGGCATTGTGATCAGACTGACCAACAGGGGGGAGCTGAACACACTTGTATGCAGATGGTATATTACAGTAGCATAAATCAAGTATTTTATCCTTTCTTGTAAAACATGACACATACTGTTTAAAAGAAGGCAGGCTTGAATTGAGGTCACAGTCATTATTAAAATCTCCGAGGATAAAGCACGGTGCGTCGGGTGACATGACATGGCCTGCAGAGAGCGTGAACAGAGTCCGTGATTTCTGCAGCTGCACGTACAGTATTTGCGGATGGTGGCACGTAAACAACAGTCATGAAGAGCTGTCCGAACTCACGTGGCAGGTATTTCGGTCGCAGTGACACTGCTAAAAGTTCCACGTCACGCGTACACACTTGACGACGCACTTTAACGTTCTCACTGTTACACCACTTCTTCTCGCTCACGTACATACACACACCCTCCCCCCCTTGATTTCTCTGTCACGCGCTTGTCTCTGTCCATTCTCAGTGGCACACCAAATCCGTCCAAAGCTAAAATGTCGTCTGCTATTTCTTCGCTCAGCCAGGTTTCAGAAAAAGATCATTTGTATTTAAGTTTGGAAATAAAACAAACAAACAAGCAAATGTGTCTTAAAACAAGCTAAAAATACACATAAAAACAAACATAACTTTTTGTCACTTAGTAGTCATATTGTTATTGTCATTATTGTAGTTACAGTTGTTTTTTTATTGTGACAGTGTTGTTTTGTTCAGGTTTACGCTAACCATGACTTCACCTTCCCCACATGTCAGTTCTGCCTTGTTTCCCTACCCATTACCCTCTCTTCCTTTCGCCTCTCTTCTTCCTTACAAATGTGCATATGACTTCTTGAAAAAAATCATTAAAATTCTTATTATTGTAATAACAATAACAGAGCACGGCAAGACTTTATCATAAAGAACAGCCAAAGGTGGTACGGAAGCCGGTGTGCTCCAGATGTTTACAGCCTGGTTATTTTTTGCACCAGTGCCAGAACATGGTCACCTGCAGAGTGTGTCATCAGAGTGGACACAGACGTGGGGACCCGGAGTGTGGTGCTTTTCCTGATCCGGTATCCTTGGAACCTGGTCTGGAGGAGATGACTACAGACCGCGCAGTAATGCTTCTTCCCTGCACTTTACCCCTCCGATCCAGGACGTCGACCTTGCACCGTCTACCTTTGATGAGACAGAGGACGTCTTTGAAGACTCTCATACAGACATTGTACCTGAGACTCAACTCACTCAGGCTGCAGATGCAGAGTTTTCTGCTATGGGAAAGGCAAAGGCAGAGGAGTCACCTCGTTCGGTGCCAGAGGATAGTAATTCAGTTACACCTCACCTTAAATCTGGCCGGGTAAACACCGTCAAAGAAAGAGAAACAGTCAGACCTGACACCGGTTTGAATCAGGTGCAAACGGACGGAGATTCCCCAACAACAATGAACTGGTCACATCACTTCACACCATACTCACGCATGTCGCGTGCATCCACCCTGTCCCACTCTCAAAAAGACGTGGGATAGGCAGAATGTGTTAATACATGCTTTCCCTAACGACGACCGCTTTGGCTTTACAGACTTCAGTTTCGGATTAATTCTCGGGTAACGGACTTTGTTATGGCAATCGGACTTCCTCATGGCTTGCGACTCAAATTTTCGTCTGTTTTCGCTAAATGTACTAAAAGGACTGCAGTCTCGTTTAAAAAGAAAAGCGTTGTTCAAATTAATAAAGGGAGAAAATATGATATTATATGTTTACAGGAGACTTACATCACAGAAGATGTACATGATCAATGGAAAAAAGAATGGGGTACAGGGGAATTTCTATGTAACACTTTCACAGCTCATAGTTGTGGACAGGTAATCTTGTTCCGTAAAAACGTAGTTGACAGTCACGTAACACTACACAACTCAAGAAGAATTTTGGCCGTTGAAGTGGAAATATCACAGAGAAAGATAGTTTTAAATGTTTATGCTCCTAATACTGCTCAAGAGAAAACGTTATTTTTTTGAAGAATTAGAAAAAGTAATGTCAAATATAATTTCAGATAATATATTAATATGTGGTGATTTTAACTGTGTTAGATAATGATTTAGATATTTTTTTCCGGGGAAAAACATGCAGATAACGCAGTACAGAGATTCTGTGACTGGGTAGCAAACCATAACTTGTTCGATGGCTGGCGATTATTTCATCCAAACGAAAAAGAATTTAATTGGAGTAAAAAGTCACTATTTATTGCAAGAAGACTCGATTCTATCTTTATGAGTTCCGAAATGTTCGATAAACGTTAGAATGTTATATTCACTCTATGCCTTCCACTGACCACAGAGTATGCTCTATTACTGAAATTTTCTAGAACAGAAAGAGGCCCTGGATTGTGGAAGTTTAATAATTCATAACTAAACGATCTAGAGTTTGTAAATGAAATGAATGCTTTAATAGATGATCACATTTCATACATAAGTGAACATACAGACTATCAAATGGAATGGGAAGTTTTGAAAATAAAGATTAAAACTTTTTCTATGAACTATAGTAAACACAAAAGTATGGTAAGAAAAAAAATATGTTGATAGATTTATATAATAAACTAAACGAGGTAGATGTTCTGCTTTCATCTGAGCCAGACTGTACTCAGGCTCAGAGTGAACGCACACACTTGGCACAGAAAATTGAAATACTGGAGAATTATAAGGCACGTGCTGCACGGGTCAGAGCAAGAGTAAAACGGGAAGAAGAAGGGGAGACAAATACTACATATTTTCCAGTCTTGAAAAATCAAGAGCTAATTCTAAATAATGGAAGGTGTTTTAGATAAAAGTAATGTATTAAGAAACTAATCAGACCGAGATATTAAAAGTTCAAAAAGATTTCTTTGCTGATTTGTACACAAAGAAACTGTCATATGCTAACATGTCTGAGCAAGTAGATAACTTTTTGGCAGACGCAAGTGTTCCTCATATTTCTGAGATTCAGAAAAACTGTTGTGAAGGTACGGTGACAGAAGACGAACTCCTTGAGGCACTAAAAAAAATGAATAATGGAACATCACCAGGTTGGCGGTCCTTTTTTTTTTTTTTTTTTTTTTTTTTTTTTTCTTTCCCTTTATCTCTCACGCACCATGCGGGTCTGTATGATGTATTGCTATCAATGGACATTAATTTGCTGGTTTTAATGTTTTGGCGTTTGTTACAGCGCGTCAGGGTTTATTTCTGTACTAGTGTTTGGTGCAGTGACACTCTCACACTGTGTTTCACAACAAGATACAAGAGTATATATATAAAAAAAAAAAAAAAAAAAGGCTCGGACATCTTCCGGGAACCATCCTTGAAACGAAAGACGAAAATAAGTATGCAAGGGTGATACCAGAAGAGCGCGAAGGAGAGGAGAGAGGAACAGAAAATCAAAAGAGAGAGAGAGAGAGAGAGAGAGAGAGAGAGAGAGAGAGAGAGAGAGAGAGAGAGAGAGAGACGTAGTAAGAGAGACGTAGTAAAGAAAACGTACAGCTCGTCTGGCAAACCGGCCTGTTCCCCCTGAAGGCTATCCTTATAGTCTGGCAAACCGGCCTGTTTCCCCTGAAGGCTATCCTTATAGTCTGGCAAACCGGCCTGTTTCCCCTGAAGGCTATCCTTATAGTCTGGCAAACCGGCCTGTTCCCCTGAAGGCTATCCTTATAGTCTGGCAAACCGGCCTGTTCCCCCTGAAGGCTATCCTTATAGTGAAAAAGAGAGACCACAAGGGAGACACAAGGAAATCATGGCAGCGAGACAAACAGTATCGATGTGAGAGCGAGCGAGCGAGAGAGAGAGAGAGAGAGAGAGAGAGAGAGGAGAGAGAGAGAGAGAGAGAGAGAGAGAGAGAGAGAGAGAGAGAGAGAGAGAGAGAGAGAGAGAGAGAGAGAGAGAGAGAGAGAGAGAGAGAGAGAGAGAGAGACAGAGACAGACAGAGACAGAGAGCGAGAAATTCTATCCTCCTATCCTCCTTTTTTTTTCTGCTGTCATTCATTTTCAATTCCCCCCCTGTTATATTGACTCATACTCACCATGCAACGTATCTCTCTCTCTCTCTCTCCCCTCCCCCCCCCCCACCCCCTCCGCGTGCGCGTGTGTGTGTGTGTGTGCGCGTGTGCGCGCGTATGCCTGTGTGTGTGTGTGCCTGTGTGTCTATGTGTGTGTGTGAGTGGCTGTGTGTGTGTGTGCGCGCGTGTGTGTGTGTGTGTGTGTGTGTGCGCGCGCGCGCGCGCGCGCGTGCGCGTGTTTTAAGTGATGGACATTCCATTGCGGATCTTAATATTTTGGCGTTTGATACAAAGCGTCTGGGTTTATTCATGTACTGATGTGTGGTGCGTTGACCCTTTCATTCTGCTGTGTTTGCTGCATAGTATACTTTTAATTGAATTAAACACACATTTGCACCCCCCCCCCTCCCTTCCCTCATATCCCACATCCACTGTTTGTGTGTGCGTGTGTGTGTGTGCATGCGTGCGTGCGTGTGTGATAACAGCATTCGCAAAAGATAAAGTTAACATTATCTACAAAGCCATTAGAAACATTACATAGCGCTCATGGACATGAATTATTCGTTAACTAAAAAGAACATGCACAATTGCGGTTGAGCACAAAACAGTGTGTGGGTGCCTGCTTTTTACAGTGTGTGCTATTGTCTGTGTGAAAAGGAGAGCTGGAGCGGCGCAAAATTTATGCTTGTGTGTCTTTGTGCGCGCATTTGTGTGCGTGTGCGCGCGTGTGTGTGTGTGAGCGCTCAAGCGTGCATACGTGCGTGCCTGCGTGCGTGTTATATTAACTTCCTTAACTGTGCCTCCTGCTCAAAAACCACTTCATATGGTATCGATGACTTAGTCTTCTTAATCTTGCTTATGCACATTTAACCCACTAGCAAAATGTTATTGATGCATACACATAATTATGTGAAGATTTCTTTTCATATAAACCGAACAGCACGTCTGTTACAGACAAATGAAAATTTCATGCCTACCTTTGAGAAAATAATGTTTTCAATTTCTAACCAAAACTGTCTCACTGATGGACATTCAAAAAAAAAAAAAAAAGTGCTCAATGGTATCCACAGTGTCCGGACAATAATCACATGAAATAGATTGGCACACGCCCATTTTGTGTAGCATAATATTTGTGGGATAGATATTATGTAACAATTTCCATTGCAGCTCACGTAAGCGTACTTCTTTTGTTGCCAGTCTTGGCGTCAGCCACATCTTTTCACTCAATTCAATGTTCAGTTTTCTGCTCTCAAAAATCTACGGCGTGTGGAGTTAACGGTTTGTTGTTACTCTTTTTCAACAGATATTCTTTAATTTGTTTTGTTTTAGCATAGAAACGATTTGCTTCAGAGAGGTACCATGATTCTCCATTTCAAATCGTCTATTCCTATCTTTTATCAAGTCAATCCAGGTTTGTGGTATGGCATTTAGTAGAGCATTATATTGAAACATGGTTATTGCCCTGTTTTGGTTAAGTAGGTCTTGTACTTCCACTAAAGTAAAAAACGCCCTTTCCTGCGTTTTTAATATCGTTTATTGTGATGAGGCCTTTCTCTCGCCATTTTTCAAAATTGAGGACCTTACTTTTATATTTGATTAACTTATTATAAAAGAGACATTGTATACCAATATATTTTGCAGGTACACAATCGCTTTCTACTTTAGTTTTGTTATCTAGGTAAGTTAATAGAACTTCTTTCCAAAAATTATTTTCGATTGTAGAGATCCCTGGTATATCTTTAGGAGAACAGTTTATTTCAAATATTTCCTCAGCTGAGGCTATTCTTTTCAAGTGCCAAAAAGGAATGAAGCACCATGTCTCAGTTCTTTGGTTGTATAATCGTCCAATCCATTGTAGGTTAAAGGTATTTTGCAATTCAATCATGTCAACCATTCTTAACCCTCCTTCGTTATAATCTGCTTTCATTACCTTTCTTTTAATCTTTTCAAAGGCTTTTTGTTACTGTGTTTCCTTTGCCAAAGAAATTTATATAAAACTGTATTAACTTTAATCAGTATTTGCCTTGGCAGTCCGACCGACTGCATAACATAAATAAATTGGCTGGTCAAAAATGTCTTTATGATCACTATTTTACCATGTATGCTAAGGTCTCTCTTACTCCATTCTTTTATCATAGCTGTTAGAGTTTTTAGCCTACTTTTCCAGTTGTCTTCTATTTCTTTGGCCATTTTGTCTTTTGCAAAGGATATTCCTAAGATTTTTACTTTGTCCACTATTTCAAAGGGTATGTTAAGAACTCTTTCATCAACATCACCTATTGCCAAGACTTTAGTTTTGCGTATGTTTAGTTTCAAGCCAGAGAAACATGCAAATTGTCTGAGAATATTTGTTGCTGTTGTTATGTCATTCTGGTGTTTTAGAAAAAGGGTTGTATCGTCAGCCATCTGTTGAATTTTGATGCTTGCATTTCTTTCATTTCGCATCTGTATTCCTTCAATGCCACTATTTCTAATCTTAATAGCTAGCAGTTCTACAGCCAAAACGAAGGCTAAAGGGGAAAACGGACATCCTTGTCTAATACCACAATTAACATCAAAACTCTCCGATATCCAGCCCCCATGATTTATGTGATTCACAGCCTTTTTTAACATAATTCGAATCCACTTCTTAAAATCGGGACCAAATCCAAAAACATCGAATGCTTTCAATAAGTACGTTTTTGTTATGGAATCGAATGTTTTTGAATAATCAAGCGCTAATATAAAACCTGATTTACCTGTTTTGTTAACGTAATTGATTGCATCGTCAATTGTACGAATGACTGTAGATATATTTCGACCTTTAATGTAACCAACCTGGTCTTCGCTTACCAGATGCTGTATAACACCACTTAGTCTTTGTGCCACAACTTTAGCTAGAATTTTATAGTCGGTGTTTGTTAAGGTAATAGGTCTCCAGTTTGTTAGATTTCTTTATCCAGATCTTTGCCTTTATGAATTAGTGTTATCACACCTTGGTATTGAGTATAAGACAGCTCATCTTTCTGAAAGGATTCATTGAAAGAGGCGGTTACAATATCTTTTAATTTAGGCCAGAAAAATTCCTGGGGAGTCGGTGAGTAACACTCGTGGCGTGCGGTCACGGATTTGTTCGCTCTTCGCCGTGCCGATTCGAGCTAAGCCTACGCGAATTTTCAACTTAGTGCTTTTCTTGTTCGCTTTTCAGTCTCAGTGTTTTTCCTTCCTTCCTTTTTTCCGCTCTCTCTTCGTGACCGTTTAACACGGTTAAGAGCGAAATGTCTTCCGTCCAGCCCGTTTTTCTAAAAAATCGGGACATCCCGGACTCGGCGGAAAAACCGCGTAACAGGACTGGAGCTGTGTCTGGCTGCAGAGCGTACGGCAGGCAGTGGCAGCATCGTTGGTGCCCAGGACATCAGAGGCCTTTGGAGGATCTACCCAGCTATAAGACAGGCAAGGAACGATCTTCTGGTCAAAGGTATGACTGTCCGAAATACTCTGATCCAATTAGCCAACACCAATCCGTTTATTCTGAGAGAGGATTCCGGGGAAGAAGAAAAACCTGCTACGAAGGTGTGGGTTGCAGACATCCCTATGTCGGTAGCCAACAGTGAAATAGAACACTCCTTAACTAAAATTGGATGTGAACTCCGATCTGATATAAAAATGGAACGGTACAGGGATGCAGACAATAAACTTACTCGTTTCGAAACGGGGAGAAGATTCGTCTTCATAACCCTCCCCGCTAACCCTCTCGAAAAAACATTAAAAGTAGGTCCATTCACTGCCAAAATTTTTCCACAAAGAATAGAAAAATGTTATGAAATCCGTTGTTTGCTCAAACTGTCTACAGCCTAACCACCATGTGTCTGTGTGTGTGAATGAGATTGTGTGTCGTGAGTGCAAGGAACCAGGGCATAAGAGAGGAGATGTCCGCCGTAAAGGCCGGCCAAACAGTCAGGTCATGGACAAGGAGAGTTTACCTCCCTCTGGTTCTCCTCAGACTCCTCAACCAGGCCACCCTGGAAGCAAGTTTTCCGACCCATCCTCCACCTCTCCTGCCTCCAAATCAATTGGTAAGGGAGACACACGCGGCGGGAAAGGTAAGCCTGCTACCAGTGACAAAAAAAAATCAAAGAGAAAAGTCTGATCGAGGACGGGCGGTTTCTAAACGCCAAACAACCCTGCATTCTAGTATGGGCCCCCACTCAGACGATCTCAGGAACCGCTCAGAAACTCCAAAGCGCCTGCGATGTCGTGAGCAGGACAGCCCTTCAGCACCAAGAGAAAAACAGGCTAAATGCGATGCAGGCACTGAAGAGGAAAGATCAGATGTTTCCGATTACGAAAAATAACCTGTTTGAATGTCAGTGTCATTCTTGATTATGTGTCGGCATTTAGGCTTACTGTGTATTTTGGTCTTTTGTCTGTCTGTCCATTTGTCTGCATGCCTGTTTTTGCTTCCTTCTGTCTACCCCCACCCCCCTCCACCCCCCCAACAATCCTCCCCCCCCCCCCCCCCCCCCCCCCCCCTTCTCTTCTCCTCTCATCCATGTCGAGTATTACTTTCTCTCTCTCTCTCTCTCTCTCTCTCTCTCTCTCTCTCTCTCTCTCTCTCTCTCTCTCTCTCTCTCTCTCTCTCTCTCTCTTTCTTGCCCGCTTTTCTTATTCTACAAATGTCTCCTTTTCCTCCTCTACGTCTGTTCTTCTGCGCTCCCTCGTATTATATCCCCCCCCCCCCCCCCCCCCCCCCTCACTTTTTTCTTTGTTTGTTTGTTTGTTTATTTGTTTTTCAGATAGAAATGCCTTTGTTGACTTTTGTGGGAGCTCAGTACTTCGTCTTAGTCAGACATTTATCTTTCTTAGTAGATAATGGAAAAGTTTAGAATTTGTTCTTTGAACTGCCGGGGACTAAAAAATAAAATGAAGCGTAATAGTTTGTTCAAATACTTTAAAAATCAAAAGTTTGATGTCATATGTTCGCAAGAAAGTCAATTTGTAGAAAAGGAAAAATTGCAATGGAAAAAGAAGGGGGAAGGATTTTTGCAAAGAGGGTACGTCCCGAAGAAAAAGGGCGAAGTGATACTGGTTTCCAAATATGTTAATGATGACATTGTACTTGTTTTAACAGAGGATCGCACTGTTGCAGTTAATATTAAATTTGAGCAAATCCCGATCACCATTGTAAATGTGTATGCGCCTAACGATTCTATGGACAAAAGGCGTTTCTTCCACAACCTGTATGTGAAACTGCAAGATTTGGAAGCTGAAAATATCATTTTATGTGGTGATTTCAACTGTGTCTTAAACAACAAGCATGATGTTATATCCGGAAATCCTTTTAATGAGGCCGAAGTTGAAGCTTTTAAGACCTGTGTACGTGAGCTCTCTTTGACAGATGTATGGAGGATCTTCCATGAGAATGATCAAGAATATACCTGGAACCGCTTTCATCCTTTCATCGCTCGTCGTTTAGATTACTGCTTTGCTTCAGAAGATATTA
The DNA here is from genome assembly GCA_016801955.1 of Conus betulinus. Lineage (NCBI taxonomy): Eukaryota > Metazoa > Mollusca > Gastropoda > Neogastropoda > Conidae > Conus > Conus betulinus. The sequence continues at coordinate 795,772 of JADBJO010000196.1, forward strand.
TTTCCTTTATTGCGTCTTGCGAACATTATACAGTCTCAAATTCGGATCATAAAGCTGTAGTCACAGAATTAAAAACAGCAAGTTCATAAGAGGTCCAGGGTATTGGAGATTTAATAATAGCTACCTCAGACATGAAAGTTTTGTAAAAAATGTGAAGCAATAATAGATCATTGTGTAAATAATAAGGAACTTATAAATTCTGTTGATAAATGGGAACTTACGAAATCCGAAATACGTAATTATTGTGTTGATTTTGGCAAACGATTAGCTTGTTGTCGAAGAAACGAACAGTTAGAACTGCGAAAACAACTTCATGACATCGAATTCGCATAACAAAAGACCCTGGAAATGCACGCTTACAGAATGATTTATTAAGTACTAAACATAAATTAGAACTACTAGATATGCAAAAAACGAGAGGAGCCCAAATTAGATCAAGAGTGAAATGGATTGAAGAAGGAAAAAAAAAAACACCACCAAATATTTTTGTAACCTTGAAAAAGTAAGGAAAAGAAAAAATGTAATTACTCGTCTTGTGTCAGATTCTGGGTTTACTACCACTGACCAGACCAAAATAATGGAAGAAGAGGTTACCTTCTATAGAAATCTTTACAATCAAAAGACTGACGTTGCAAATGTGACTGAAGCTACGCACGACTTTATTGCTGGAGAAGATATTCCTCGCCTTAGTGACACTGACTGCAACTCATGTGAAGGTCTTGTCACTGTCAATGAAACATCGTGCGCTTTACAAAGCATGAAAAACGGATCAGCGCCAGGTATGGACGGAATTACTGTTGAATTCATGAAATTTTTCTGGCCTAAATTAAAGCAGGCAGATCTACAATTGAACACTTAGTAAAACTTACAACACACGTAAAACATCAATTTGCACGTCGTAAGAACATCCTTGCTACTTTTTTTGACATTCGTAAAGCCTATGAACAAGTGTGGCACAAACTACTAATGTACAAATTAAAGAATATCGGAATCAGTGGGAACATGTACAATTTTGTTCAAGATTTTCTACAAGGTAGGCACATTCAAGAACAAATACGAAATACGTATTCCAACCGAAGACCTTTACAAATGGGTTTACCCCAAGGTTCAATAACTTCCCCAATATTATTCAATATTTTGATCTCTGACCTCCCTAAAGGTCTTTTCTAAAGATACTGAAGCGGCTCAATTTGCTGATGATATATGCCTATGGACAAAAGTGACAATGAAAAGAAATACACCATCAAGATCACCAAATTACATCAAAATAAAGTATCAACTTGAATTAAACAAGATCAATGACTTTTTTAAAAATGCAAAATGGTCTTTCTCTTTCCCAGAAAAAAAATGATTCTTTTTAATGCTGGTTGCGATCCAGGACAACTTCCTACTTTCACGTTGGATGGCAGTGTGTGTCGGTGTGTGTGTGTGTGTGTGTGTGTGTGTGTGTGTGTGTGTGTGTATGTGTGTGTGTGTGTGTGTGTGTGTGTGTGTGTGTGTGTGTGTGTGTGTGTGTGTGTGTGTGAGAGAGAGAGAGAGAGAGAGAGAGAGAGAGAGAGAGAGAGAGAGAGAGAGAGAGTTTAAGATTATCTGAGAATTTGCAATTGTTTCACTTCCTTCGGAAACAAAACGAGCTGGTTTTGTCTCTTGTATTTCTTCATGATAATGGCTATGATCTAAGCCTGTTTTCTGTGTCTCCCGTTCCACCACCTCCCATTCACATCACCAGCGCCATGTTATCGTCGTCGTGTTTCCAAACGAACAGCTCTGAGGGACTCAGTATGACTAGAACAAAGACCGCGATAATAAGCTTAGTTCATGAGCTTAACGTTCACCAGGGAGTGAGGAGTAAACGAAAGGGGGCGGGGAGGGGGGCGGACTCAAGGGCAGAGCATGGAGTATGCATTCAGTTATTGCCATGTCCAGTCCCCTGTGCGCCAAGTATTACAATGGCTGTGTTCTCTTTCCGTGTTGTGGAGGTTATGCAGTGGTCCCTTCTCCACTTCCACCCCCACCCTCATCGCATTTCTTCGGATATGGCTGTCCCCATTTATTATCCCACGTTGCGGTAGTTAAACGTCAGTGTAGCGACCGCTGGGTGAATGTCCACTGCTCACGAGTGGGCGAGTGTTGCAGTCCTGAGCCCAGTAGACAAA
>JADBJO010000196.1:802927-805427 GCA_016801955.1 Conus betulinus
TTCCCGTGCTGCTAAGCGAGTGTCTCTTCGAACTAAGAGAGACCTTTCTGCACAGTCTGTCTCCAGGCTGACCGTTCGAGGGTTGTTTGCTCCCAGTTGTTCTGGTCAATGTTCAAGGCTTTTAGGTCCCTCTTGTGCACGTCTTTGAATCGCAGCTGTGGTCTGCCTGTGGGACGTTTTCCCTGCACAAGTTTCTCCATAGAGGAGGTCTTTAGGGATCATCAATGCGCACGACATGGCCGAGCCAGCGCATACGTCTCTGTTTCAGCAGCGTGTACATGCTGGTGCATCCGGCTCTTTCCAGGACAGTGTTGTTTGGGACTTGTCCTGCCAGGTGATGTTCAGAATGCGTCGGAGGCTACGCATATGGAAAGCATTGAGCTTTCGCTCTTGTCGGGCACGCAAAGTCCCAAGACTCGCTGCCATACAGGAGGGTGCTCACGACGCAGGCTCTGGAGATGTGGATCTTTGTGTGCTCGGTCAGCTTGCTGTTGTTCCATGCTTTCTTGGTCAGTCTGGTCATGGTGGTAGCTGCCTTGTCGATGCGCCTGTTGAGCTCTGCGTCAAGTGAGAGGGTGTCTGAGATATTTGAGCCCAGATAAACAAACGTCATGGACGACATCCAGTTCATGGTCATTGATGCTGATGACTGGGGGATAGTCAACATCCTGTCCCATGACCTGTTTTCTTCAAGCTTATGGTAAGCCCGAAGTCTTGGCAGGCATCGCTGAAGCAAGTCATGAGCTGCTGTAGGTCCTCGGCTGAGTGGGCGGTTTACTGCTGCGTCGTCTACAAAGAGGAAGTCACGCAGGCACCTCAGCTTGACTTTAATCTTGGCTCTTAATCTGGAGAGGTTGAAGAGCTTTCCGTCTGTCCTGGTTCGGAGGTAGATACCATCAGCTACAGGACCAAATGCGTGTTTCAGCATCACAGCAAAGAAGATTCCAAACAGGGTGGGAGCCAGGACGCAACCCTGTTTCACCCCGCTCCGTATGTTGAAGGCAGCTGATGTTGAGCCGTCAAAGACGACAGTGCCTTTCATGTCTTCGTGGAAGGATCTGATAATGCTGAGAAGTTTGGGTGGACATCCAATCTTGGGGAGGATCTTGAAGAGGCCATCCCTGCTGACTAGATCGAAAGCCTTTGTGAGATATATGAAGGCAATGAAGAGTGGCTGCCTTTGCTCCCTACATTTCTCCTGAAGTTGTTTAAGGGAGAAGAGATCATATCTATAGTGGATCTTTTGGCACGGAAACGCACTGCGATTCAGGATAAACTTGCTCTGCAAGTACTTGGGGCCTCTTCAGTACTACTCGTGCAAAGACTTTCCCAACGATACTAGGGAGGGATATGCCACGATAATATTGCAATCGCTTCTGTCACCTTTGTTTTTGTACAGTGTGACGACGTTAGCATCCCTCATGTCTTGTGGTACTTCGCCTTCACTCCAGCAGAGGCAGAGGATTTCATGCAACTCGGTGATAAGTGTCACTTTACAGCACTTCAGTACTTCGGCTGGAATACCGTTTTTCCCTGGTGCCTTGCCAGAGGCAAGACAGTCTAGGGCTTCGTTGAGTTCGTCTATGGTTGGTTCTCTGTCAAGCTCTTCCAGTTCTGGTAGGCACTCTATGGCATTGAGGGCATCTTCTGTGGCTACATTTTCCCTTGCATATAGCTCAGTGTAGTGTTCTACCCAGCGCTCCATCTGTTGTTCTCTGTCCTGAATCACCTCCCCTGTAGCGATTTCAAAGGGGCAGTTTTCTTCTGTGTTGGGCCCAGTGCCTGCTTGATGCCGACATACATCGCCTCAATGTTGCCTGTGTCAGCTGCGATCTGATCTGGGAGCAGAGCTGAAGCCAATAATCGTTGGCGCATTGCCTGGCACACTGCTGGACTTTGCTGCAAGCAGCACGGAGAACCTGGGTTCTGCTCACTGGGATTTAGTTTTGTATGCTGTCAGGGCGTTTCTCTTGGCCTCGATGACTGGTGTCATTTCTTCTAAATGGGCTTTCGAACCAATCAGCTGACTTGCTGGTCTTTTTGCCAAAGGTGCACATGGCGGCGTTGTAGACAGCATCTCTGAAGTGTTCCAATCGGTCTTGGGCATTTGCAGTGGGTGGGCCAGGGAGAGAATTCTCCAACACACGCGCGAAACTCCTCCACTTTTTTCTTAGATCGCGTGTTTTGCTGGTGTCAATGCGAGGCCGGCCCTCCTTTCTCCTACTGTGCAGTCTCTTCGCACGGAGCTTCACTTTGCTGCACACCAAAGAGAGTGGTCAGTCTCACAATCGGCGCTCTGGTAGCTGAGAGTGATCTCTTGATGCTGGAGAGGTTGACACGTCTGGTGAGGATCAGATCGAGCCGATGCCAGTGTTTGGATCGAGGGTGTCTCCGGGAGACTCGATGCTGAGGCTTCGTGTTGAAGAAGGTGTTACTGACGCACAACCCATGATGACAGCAGAGCTCTAGCAGGCGCTGGCCATTCTCGTTCATTTTCCCA
>JADBJO010000196.1:812927-817927 GCA_016801955.1 Conus betulinus
TTATAAAACAGTGGTTACATCATATCATGCTCACTTTCAAGTATCGAGAGATTATTTCTAGTAGCATTTAGTGAGCATTCTCTCTCTCTCTCTCTCTCTCTCTCTCTCTCTCTCTCTCTCTCTCTCTCTCTCTCTCTCTCTCTCTCCTCTCTCTCTCTCTCTCTCATCTCTCTGGTGTGTGTGTGTGGTGTGTGTGTTTGTTGTGTGTGTGTGTGTGTGTTTGTGTGTGTGTGTGTGTGTGGGGATAGCACAGACATGTCCTCACAGATCATTCGCTATATCTTTGGCGGGGCAGAGATGCATGTCACGTTTTGGGGAGGAGTCGTGGGGAGAGATTCCAGGGTTCCAGCTCCCCATTTCTCAACTGTGACTTCCGGCGCCCTGCTCACACCCCAAACTGTCAGCCCACATTGTACCATCTTTGGCTTTTGTAGAGTGAGTGAATGAGTGAGTTCTTTAATTTAGAGTCTGTTCACACATGGTGATATTAGACTTTAAAGAAAAAAAAAGCAGCGAGGGGAAGTGGAGTGTGTTTATAAAAAAATTATGATTTGGAGCACGGAAAGCACTTTTGGTATTTGCACAATTTCTGGTTTGTGGGTTATTGTTTTGATAGAATCATGTACAGTCACATCCATGTTCGATTCTTTATACAATAAGGTTAATACTGAACAATGAAAACAAATATGGTCCACTGACAGAAGATTTGAACAATCGCATGCTGCATTTTGGGAAAGTTTTGTTTTTCAGGAATTCAGTCGAAGTTTATATATTAAAGATGAGACGTGGACACATATCGTGGACACGATAAGATTCCATAGTTCTCTGGAAGGTGTTCACTGTTCAAGCATTTTTCTAATAACGAATTGATTTCTTGAACATCACGTTTGAAACTACTTTCAGGTGTTTTTCTAAACGCACCATCTCTAGCTAATTGATCTGCCATTTCATTACCAGATATACCACAGTGTGATGGAATCCAGCAAAAAGATAGCCCACATTCCTTCAACATAATAACATGTATATAATATCTTGTTTCAAAAAGTTAATGTTGTCTTAGACAAGAACAACTTAGACCCAAAAAGAAAAGAAAAAAAGAAAAACAAGGAAAGCAGATACAAAAGGTTCTGCAAAAAGAAGAAGAAAACATCCACGGTGTCACCATTTGAAAAAGGTTAAATGTTTTTAGGGTTAGGCACCGACCTCTTCCCCCTTTTGCCCGGCCTCATGTTTTTTGAAGGGGGGGGTTTGTGTATTAAAAAATAATATGCGTAGCCGCTAAGTCAACTAACACGGTCACGTCTGTTGTCTGTCTATATTTGACTCTTGGTCCAGGTCTCTTTACCTCTCATTTTCTTATCCATATCATCTCTCTAGATATCGCTCTTTGTTACTATCACCTCCTCCATCTATCTCTCTATATTTTAGGAGTGGTATGGGGTTACTCCTCTAGCTTTAAGGGGGTTAAACCTCCCTGCTTGGGTTTCTTGAACGTGGAGAATACAACGGTCGTTTTCTCTAGTATGTCAGTATGTCCTTTTCTATACCTCTGTCTTCTCCGTCTATGCCTCTCTTACATTCAATCTATTCTCTGTCTCTCTTGACTTTATCTAATATGTCTTGGTCTCTCCTTCTCTCTTATCCCCATTTCTCTACTTATCTCTAGATATTTCGCTCTCTCCCTCTCCGGTCTCTGCCTCCACCATTCCCCTACTGTCTCCTATGACTTTTGTCTCAGAGTCGTTCTTTCTGTTCTCCCTCTTCCCCTCTCCCTCTCTCCATCCAACCATTCCCCTCCTGTCTCTCTCGACCTCCATTCCGCTACCACCTGGGTCCTCTGTCCCTTTCTCCCCCTACAATCCCCCACCCTCTCTCTCCTCTCCCTCTCCTCTCTCTCCTCTATTTTCTCATACCATCCACCATCCCCACCTCTTGTCTCTTCTGATTTTTTGTCCTCTGTGTCTTGTCTCTGTCTCTCCCTTTTCCCCTCCCCTTCTCTCTCTCTCTCTCTCTCTCTTTCTCTCTCTCTTTCTCCTCTTCTTTTTACTATCCCCCTCCCTCCGTATGCTTCCATCCATCTTAGGAGTTACGGGCGGTTTTTTTTGGGGTAGGTAAAACTAATTGGCTGTGTTAACGTACCGTGAGACCCTACCACGGTCGTTCTGTCTGCCTGTCTGTCTGTTTCTCTCCCCATCTGTCTCTGGGTCATTCCTCTCTCTCTCCTCTATCTCTCTCTCTCTCTCTCTCTCTCTCTTTCTCTCTATCTTCTCTCTCTCCCTCTCTCTTCTCTCTCTCTCTCTCTCCTCCCCCCTCCTCCCGTCCCTTCTTCACCACTATTTTCTATGCCTCCTCAACTCCCTCCTTATCTCTCTTCTCTCTACTTGGGCTCTCTCTCGCTCTCGCTCTCTCTCTCTCTTCTCTCTCCATCCCTCCTCCACCTCTCTCTTCGATTAAATTTGTCCAGCATGAATGAATGTAGGAGATGATGGATGGCTGGCATGGCATGGGCAGATTGTCAGACCAGGCTTCGATCACATCACACTAGACACCCTAGCCCCCCCCTTTCACCCCCCCCCCCCCCCCCAGCCCCCGCCTCCTCGCCTGCCTTTCTCTCTCATCTCCCCTTCTCCTTTGGACAATTCTGCTTGGGACCCGTAGTCTCCACGTACGTAATCCAGGGGTGAGGTCAACATTATTCTCAGGACAGAGAGATGAGAGAGACGAGATGAGGAGGAGAGGAGGAGAGAGAGAGAGAGAGGAGAGAGAGAGAGAGAGAGAAGAGGAGAGGATGAGAAGAGAGAGAGGAGACAGAGACAGAGACAGAAACAGAGACAGAGGAATGGTATGTATGTGTGTGTGTGTGTGTGTGGTGTGTGTGTTGTGTGGGTGTGTGTGTGTGTTTGTGTGTGTGTGTGTGTGCATGCATGCGTGGCGTGTGTTGTGTGTGGGTTGCTGGCGTGCGTGTGTAGGTATGTGCGTAGTGCATGCATGCCTGTTGTGTGCGTGCGTGCGTTAGCTGTGCGTCCATGCATGCGTGCCTGCATGCCCGTGTGTGTGCGTGTGTGTGTGTTGTGGCGGTGTGTGTGGTGTGTGGTGTGTGTGTGCGTGTGTGTGGTGTGTGGTGACCCCTGCGTGGGTGTGTGCGTGTGTGTGCGCGCGCGCCGTCGTGTGTCGTGCGTGAGGCGTTTGTTGCGTGAGGTGTAGTGTGTGCGTGTGCGAGTGTGTTGTGCCATGCGTGTGTGTTGAGTAGGTGCTGTGTGGTGTGCTGCGCGTGCGCGTGTGTGCCTGGTGCGTGAGTCGTCTCTTTTCTTGTGCTATATTTGCGGGGAACCGTGGGTGCGTGCGTTTGTGGTGTGCGATAAGGTGGGTGTGTGCATGTGTGTGTGTGTGTGTGGTGTGTGTGGTGGTGTGTGTGTGTTGTCTGTGGTGTGTGGTGTGCGCGCGCGCGCGCGCGAGCGCCTGCGTTTAGTGTGGTCGTCTCTTTTCTTTCTATATATTTTCTCGTTTCTCCCCCACCCCCCACCCCCAACCACCCGCTCTCTTTTTTTTTCTTCAGCTTTTCTGTCTGTCTGTCTGTCTGTCCTGTTCTCCTCTCTCCTCTCTCTCCTCTCTCCTCTCTCTATCTCTCTCCCCTCTCTCTGCCCTCCCTCACCCTTCTCCCCCTCCTAACCTCCTTTTCTACATCCTCCTTATCTCTCTGTCTTCTCTCTTTCTGTTCTCTGTCGTTCTATCTCCCTCCCTCTCCACCCCCCCCCCACCCCCCCCCACCCCCCCCCCCCCCCCCCCCCCCAACAACACACACACACACTTCCCCCAATCTGTGTTAATTGTCAGCATGAATGAAATGTGTTGAAATGATGGGCTATATGATATGGACAGATTGTGAGAGACCAGGGCTTGATCCCCCCCCCCCTTCCTCGCCTGCTTTCTCTCTCCTCTCCCTTCCTCCTCCTGATAGTGTCTTCATATCTTATGTCTGTCTGTCTGTCTGTCTGTATGGCTGTCTGTCTGTCTGTCTGTCTGTCTGTCTGTCTCTCTCTCTCTCTCTCTCTCTCTCTCTCTCTCTCTCTCTCTCTCTCTCTCTTTCAATCAATCGTTCTCCATTCCCTTTTTTCCGTACATTCTTTCTCGTTTGTCACAGCATGCTAGGTACAAATATATGAGGCTGCAGGGCGAAGGATGGAGATGGAGGGGACTTCCAGACAGGCTGGAGGGTGAAGGGAGGAAGGGATGGGCGGGGAAGGTAGTTGTCTACAGAACTTGACTTGCTGCCGTGGGTGAAAATCACATTATCGATCAGGACCACCAGTACCACTCTCTCCTCTTCCTCCTCCTTTTTCTTTTCCTTTGAGAGCCTACATTCAACAGATTTTCCCCATTCTCACAGCCCCCCTCGCCCCCCTCCCCCCCCCCCCCCTGCCCTTCCTGCATCCCTCCCCAACGCTTCATTTGTCTCCTCTTCCCCCATTCCGCACCCTCTGCTCGTTCCCAGTGTCTACATGTCAGCCATTGATTCCTCGCCCCATACAGACAGAGCCATGTGGATGGGTGTATGTAGACAGAGCCATGTGGATGGAATTTATGTAGACAGAGCCATGTGGATGGGTGTATGAAGACAGAGTCATGTGGATGGGTGTATGAAGACAGAGCCATGTGGATGGAATTTATGTAGACAGAGTCATGTGGATGGGTGTCTGTAGACAGAGCCATGTGGATGGAATTTATGTAGACAGAGTCATGTGGATGGGTGTATGAAGACAGAGCCATGTGGATGGAATTTTTATAGACAGTCATGTGGATGGGTGTATGTAGACAGAGTCATGTGGGATGGGTGTATGTAGACAGAGTCATGTGGATGGGTGTATGTAGACAGAGTCATGTGGATGGGCGTATGTAGACAGAGTTATGTGGATGGGTGTATGTAGACAGAGTCATGTGGATGGGTGTATGAAGACAGAGTCATGTGGATGGGTGTATGTAGACAGAGTCATGTGGATGGA
>JADBJO010000196.1:827927-832927 GCA_016801955.1 Conus betulinus
TTGTCGTCGTCGTCGTTGTAGTTGTGTTGTTAATGTTGCTAATACTGTTGATGTTGTGTTGTTGTTGTTGTTGTTGTTGTCGTCGTCGTCGTTGCTGTTATATTTGTTGTTGTTGTTGTTGCTGTTGTTGATGTTGCTGTTGTTATTATAACCAGTAGTAGTAGTAGTAGTAGTAGTAGCAGCAGCCTCTTCATCATCATCATCATCATCATCATCATCATTATTTTCATTAGTAGTAGTAGTAGTAGTAGTAGTAGTAGTAGTAGTAGTAGTAGTATCATCATCATCATCATCATCATCATCATCATCATTATTGTTGTTGTTGTTGTTGTTATCATATGATGATGATGATGATGATGATGATGATGATGATGATGATAATTATTTTTCCTGATGGTGGTGATGGTATTGATAGTAGTAGTAGTAGTAGTAGTAGTAGTAGTAGTAGTAGTAGTAGTAGTAGTAGTAGTAGTTGTTGTTGTTGTTGTGTTGTTGTTGTTGTAGTAATAGTGTGTGTTTCTGTCAGAATTTATTGCAGTTTCAGCTTTCTTGAAAATAAATCGAGTTTACTCTGCATGAGTTTAATTTCTTCACATGCTTGTTGGCTGAGCCCGCTCTTCATGTCTTCCTACCACCACCACCCCTCCCCCATAAATACACCCTTCCCCCCTTCTCTACCCTCTTTCTTGTCATAATCTTTGTGTTTCCAGATGAAGAGCTCTAAAGAACCTAGTACGAAGAGAACAAAGACACCGTCAAAAGCTAGGCCATTCACCAGGGTCTCAGGGGGAACGAAGAGTGGGTAGGTTCAGTGACACTGTGTAGGGTGTGCTGTCACCAGGGTCTCAGGGGGAACGAAGAGGAGGTAGGTTCAGTGACACTGTGTGGGGTGTGCTGTCACCAGGGTCTCAGGGGAAACAAAGAGGAGGTAGGTCCAGTGACACAAACATACGCACGTTCATATCAAACTTTTACATGCAGTCATCATCTCCTCCCCACTTTCCCTGTCCCTTCCTTTTCCCTCCCAGTCTTTCCCACCAGCTAATATCACTTTTAATGAACATACGTTAAACAGAATAAACAACAATAACAACAATACACGGATGAACTTTTCTGTTCCCCATATCAGCGAGGCATGGGTTTATCAAAATACAATACTACCCAGCACGCATCAGGAAGAAAGTAGAGATGGGCACCATCAAGAATTGCTTAAGCATTGCCTGTTACCAAGAAAAATTGTTTGGATCAACGGCCAGATACCATAAAAATCACTGTTCGTGTGTATCTAGCAGTACCCTTTAAGGGTGTTGTTTGTGGAAATATCATAGAGATGAAAAAGAATATCCGAAAGATCTATAATGAACTACAGCACAGACATTCAAGGAGATTTTATTATTAAGAGCGTTAAGGGTAGTCAAAATTACGTGCAAAACAAAAACAGAAACTGTCTAAAAGAGGACAGTTAACATTAAAAGGGACAGAAGACAATTACACTCACATGTGAATCAGGAAAGCGTTTCAGCATTGCCTGAATCCAGTAAGCATTTTACAGTTCCCTGGCCAGCCGTTGTGTTTGACATAAAACCTTTCCCCCCCGCAACGGAGGACAAACACATGGGCCATTCAAGGCCGGGAAGCTATGCTTCATAGCGCTACAATCCACCTTCACTGAACTGCTGTGCCATATCCCCCATATGTTAAGAGGGTTACAGTAACCAGGATGGTGCCATGACTTTCTTCAAAGGGAGTGTTTGTAAAAGAATGTGAAGAGGCGCAGATGGTTGCTATAAAATCGTCAGCGCGCCCGCGCGCACGCACGCACACACACACACACACACACGCACACGCACGCACGCACGCACGCACACGCGCGCGCGCGCACGCACGCACGCACGCACACACACACACACACACACACACACACACAAAATATATTAAGAAGTTATCCATTGACACCTACCGTGAATGTTGTCCATAAATATCACTAGAACTTTAAGATTATGGCTTTTTTTCTACTAAGTTCTTTCTCATGGTGTGTTGAATACTTGCGAAATCTTTGTTGTCAATAGCCCACGTCTAAATTATTTTTGGATGTTCTGTTATATTTCAAATCAGGTTTGGAAGTTTATTAACCAGCCGACTGCAGAGGTCATATTACGGTTGCACAATGTGCGGTGAGATTACATTCAGTATATTTGGCAAAATGGTTCGGACTTCTTTGCAGAACTTTTTGCAAGTGCAGGAATGATTATGGTTTGTGTGATTTCAGCATCATCTGTACATAACGAACGTCTTGCAGTAATATAGAGAAACATATCATTTAGATAAATTAAGAAGAGAAAGAGATGAAAAATAGTATGTAGTGTGATTGCCACATTACAGATTTTGGGGAAACGTGTCCGCATCATCACATGTTGCCCGTTATTTGCTGGATATTGTTGAAGGTATTCCATTATTTACTGGGTACTGGTGAAGGTACTCTATTATTTACTGGATATTGTTGAAGGTACTCTATTATTTACTGGGTACTGGTGAAGGTACTCTATTATTTGCTGGGTATTGGTGAAGGCACTCTATTATTTGCTGGGCATTGGTGAAGGAACTCTATGACCTCTAATGGCTAATCAAGAAACAACACTTTTAGATAAGTCAACCATCAACTAGACTTGTGAAAGCTGCACGACATTCATGTTGGTGAAATCCAGACTCCATGGGATGAACCATTTGGTATGGATTCAAATGGGTTCGAGTGTCCTCCTTTCTGAATGTGCTCATATGGGAAAACGTGGTTTGAGACTAGGTAACTGTTTGCAAAATATTCGACTTGTGACAACTATGACTGAAATGTTTTTTAAACATTCGAATAGATTTACGTGCGTTAGAGGGAGATGGGAATGATTCTTTCTGTGAATGCTGAAGCCGAGAGCTTTCCAATTTTGGAATACCATCCAGTCTAAAGGCTTCTGGTGATAGCACCCCCCCCCCCCCCCCCCCTCCCCCGTTCTTCTTGTTCTTGTTCTTGTTCTTGTTCTTCTTCTCTGTCTTAATTATATATGTCCACCACTCTATTTTTTCCCATATCTTAACAGGAAAGTCTTGGATATAATCTGTTCCAGATGATTAGGAACATACTGGACTGCATTTTTGAGTGGGACGTATGTTGTTGGAATAAGAACCTAAGAGAGAGAGAGAGAGAGAGAGAGAGAGAGAGAGAGAGAGAGAGAGAGAGAGAGAGAGAGAGAGAGAGAGAGGTCAAAGGGTCACACACAGAGACGAGCTAATGACCATGTGTCCCCAAACTAAGGCCTGTGATCCTGTCTGTAGTGTCTCCTCTCAGGAGATCATGGAACAACTAATCTCCACATCTGCCTCCACAGCTCACTGACAATTATAGCGTCACAGAGAGAGAGAGAGAGAGAGAGAGAGAGAGAGAGAGAGGGGGAGAGAGAGAGAGAGAGAGAGAGAGAGAGAGAGAGAGAGAGAGAGAGAGAGAGAGAGAGGTGGAAGGAGGCAGGGAGAGGGAGGGAGAGGGAGAAATCAGGAAGATTAAGATGTCCCCCAATGTCATAGATCCACCCCCTATCTATTCCACCCCTGCCCCTTAACTACCCCATCATTAGGAAACACGGCATATTTTCTCTCTCTCTCTCTCTCTCTCTCTCTCTCTCTCTCTCTCTCTCTCTCTCTCTCTCTCTCTCTCTCTCTCTCTCCTTTCCTTTTACTATTCTGTCTGCTTGCTGGTCTCTCTGTCTATTTGGCTTTTTGTCTGTCTATCTGTCTGTATGTCCGTCCATCTGTCTGACTCCCTTTCTCACTCTTCCTTTCTCTCTCCCTCTTCTGTCTGTCTATCTGTCTGTCTGTCTGTCTCCTCTCTCTCTTTCTCGCCTCTCTCTCTCTCTCTCTCTCTCTCTCTCTCTCTCTCTCTCTCTCTCTCTCTCTCTCTCTCTCGTCATCTCTGTTTCTCTGTCTCTCGTCTCTCTGTCTCTCTGTCTCTCTGTCTCTCTGTCTGTCTCCTCTGTCTGTCTGTCTGTCTGTCTGTCCTCTCTGTCTGTCTGTCTGTCTGTCTCTCTCTCTCTCTCTCTCTCTCTCTCTCTCTCTCACTCTCTCTCTCTCTCTCTCTTCCTTTCGCTCCCTCTTCCTCACCTCCCTCTTCCTCCACTCTCTCTTCCCCCCTCTCTGTCTCTTCCTCTCCTCTTTTTCTCTCCCTCTTTCCCTCTCACTCTCTCTTCCCCCTCTCTCTCTCTCTCTTCCTCTTCCTCCCGCTCCTCTCTCTCTCTCTCTCTCTCTCTCTCTCTCTCTCTCTCTCTCTCTCTCTCTCTCTCTCTCTCTCTCTTGCTCTTTCAAATTACTTCCACACCATTAACAATACTTATCAATAATAACCGTACACAAATTTAGATCAGCACTCACCTGATTCAGATTAGGCATAAATGATTTAAAGATAAATAGACGCTACAGGAAAAATGATTCTGAGGATATGCAGTGCCCATTTTGTAAGAATAGTGAAGATGAGCTACATTCTTTCTTTCGATGCGAAGCTTACGCATTACTTAGAGATAAAAATATATCAAAGCATTTAAGGTTAACTGTCAACCGAGGTAAAGTGCCGACATTTATTGTGTAGTGAGGGAATCAGAGTCATTTGTGATGTAGCCATGTATATCTTTTATGCACTGAAGCACAGGAAGAAAATAATTATTATTGCTACAAATTTAAGTTGATTCCTATCATCCATCTGTCTGGATAGCCACTACGTTGTTTACGTGTACCTACGTTTACAGGCTGGAGGCTTAACATTAAAACATTGTCATTGTCATTGTCATTCTCTCTGTCTCTGTCTCTGTCTGTCTGTCTGTTTGTCTGTGTCTGTCTGTCTGTCTGTCTGTCTGTCTGTCTGTCTCTGTCTCTCTCTCTCTCTCTCTCTCTCTCTCTCTCTCTCTCTCTGTTTGTGTGTTTGTTTCTTCGTGTATCATTCTGTTTCTCTTCCCCCCCCCCCCCCC
>JADBJO010000196.1:840427-850427 GCA_016801955.1 Conus betulinus
TTTACAAAGATCGAAAGACGGCATGAAAAGCATTAAAAAAAAAATACTGAACATTAGCAAAAATACCAACTTCGTTCATCAGTAAAATGCTTTACAATGGATTTCACATCTTGAAAATATCATCGGGAAAGAAGTAAATGAAGACAAACACCAAAAGGAAAAAAAAAAGGAGATAATGAACTAAAAACAAAAGATAGACAAATGAACTCTACCATGTTATCAAACATTAATTTGCCTACATCATTTGATGAAATTCAAAAAAGCTTGCCTGCACCAAAAAAGTAACAAATCACCAGGAATGGATGGCATAACTAACGAGATGATTATAAACAAGTCTTCCAATTACCATGTACGTCATTCAAAAAATGTTAGCCTTATTTTTAAGGGAGGAATTCATCCAGATTCGTGGGGAAAAAAAAGGTTTAAACATCCCATTATACAGAATGGTAACCCAGGAGATCCAAACAATTATCGGGGAGTAACACTTAACAATACATTAGAAAACTGTTTTTTGTACGATTATCTATAACAGAATCACGGCTTACCTTGAACAGAAACAACTTTTAGTCAAAGAACAGGCAGGATTTTGAAAGAGTCGCAGAACAATTGATCACACTTTTATCCTAAAAAAATATAAATGAAGTATTAAAACTAGAAAAAAAAAGGCAGAGATTATACGAATGCTTTGCCGATTTTGAAAATGCCTTTGATAATGCATGGCATGATGCAATGCTGTTGAAACTGAACACAATGGGTTTAACTGGAAACTGTTTTAATATAAATAAAGATATGCATACGAATGCTTCCATTAAAACAGGGTCGCATGGCCTTTTGAGTACAGAAATCATTGTCCGTAAGGGAGTACATCAAGGAAATGCTTTCAGCCCTACTTTGCTTAATGCCTTCATGAATGACATTGTATGGTGTATGGATAATTATGATTCACCCAAATGGATGACTTGACTGCTTGTAACATTTCATGTTTGTTATATGCAGACGATCTAATTATTCTTTATCTTACAAAAACTGGTCTCCAACAAAAACGACATAATTTACTTGACTATTGCCACTGTTGGGAATTAAGAATAAACAGAGCTAGAGACAAAACAAAAGTGGTTATATTGAAAAAATCAAGCACTAAAATACCCATCTGTTTTTACTGTGGTGACAACATAATTCAAACGGCTGACAAATACAAATATTTGGGAATTATTTTTCCACAAGAATGGAAGCCTATTTCAAGCACAGAGACGCTTAAGCAAACAAGCGAGCAAAGCATTACATGTTCTACACAGGACTTTTAGAAATACAAAATTTGATATAGATACAATATTCAAATTACATGATGCTATATTAATCTACGGAGCAGAAAATGGTTCCCTACCAAACCAAAAAATTGACACCTTTGAAATAAAAAAAGCTATTTGATGACTGCCTGACAATTTAAATTTGCATACGAAAAAGTACAGATTAAATTTTGTAAACAAATTCTTGGAGTTAACAAAAAGTCAATGGTACTCCTGTATTAGGAGAATAGGCATATTCCCAATTATTATTAAAAAAAAAAAAAAAAAACAGCATGTCAAACAATACCCAATTGGCTACACACTCAAATAGTATCCTATTGGCTACACATTCTCCATTTGTCAGAAAATTCTCTTGCCCATAGAATGTATATATGCATTCATTATCAAGAGGACAGAAATGACCCTTGGTTGACATTTGTTAAAGATATACTGACACATATATAGACATGGGCCATGTTTTGGATAAAGTCAATTTACATCTAACATATAGAGACTAAAAGTGGTGATGTATGAAAAGTTAGAAATATCAATAAAATCCGATATTGGAAAGACAAGTAAAACAACTCATCAAAACTTAATTTTCACAACTCTATTGCAAAAGAAATATGAAACAGAAAATTATTTAATGACTGTTGCAGATCCAAGGCACAGACAAGCCTCAACAAGACTTTGAATAAGCGCCTATGACTTAGAAATAGAAAAAAAAGGACGATACCTGTATATATCAAGAGACCAAAGACTTTGCAATCGTTGTAATGCATTGGAAGACGAATTTCGTTTTCTTGATCACTGTGAAAAGTTTGATGCCAACAGAAATATTTTTTTTATGAAAGGCATACAGTGTCTTAATATAAATGCTACAGATATTGTTCCAAGCCAGATAATGGCTCTGGAGAATAACCAGCCATTATGAAGGGAAATGTGTGTGTGTGTGTGTGTGTGTGTGTGTGTGTGTGTGTGTGTGTGTGTGTGTGTGTGTGTGTGTGTCCAGGGGAGAAAAAACGAGCGGCGAATGGTAAGGCTTGAACCCCCACTTACAATGTGTCACAATTTTTTCTGTTGTTAAATGTAGCACTAAGATTTTTTCCGCTCCAGTTCACTTTTACCTTAGATGTTTGTGATGACCAAGAAACAGACATGGTAGAAGATGGGTTTGGTTAATCAGAGCAAGGGGATGGGTAACTAAAAAAAAAAAAAAAAAAAAAAAAAAAAAAAAAAAAAACAAAAAAAACCAAAAAAAAAACAAACAAACAAACAAACAAACTTGGCACCTCCCCCAATCCATCCGCCCAGAGACACGGGACTCACAGATACCCCTGCACAGAAATTGCTCCATATCCCTGTGCATGTTTGTGTGGTGTAGATATGTCCATGAGAGAGAGAGAGAGAGAGAGAGAGAGAGAGAGAGAGAGAGAGAGAGAGAGAGAGACAGACAGACAGACAGACAGACAGACAGACAGACAGACAGACAGAGACAGAGAGACAGAGAGACAGAGAGGCAGTGGTTGATAGATGGAGGAGATGAGTGGAGTGGTGGAGGGGTCTGTTAGAGTTGTGTGTGGGGAAAGAAGGGGTTATTTACGGTGTACTAAAGCCTTCTGGTCAGAATTCGCGGTCTCCATCTAACTGTTCACTGATGATCCCCAAGTAGGTACCAAACTGAAGCCTTAAAGAACGGCCGTCAGGACAATTAGCCCCGCCTGCTTAGTCCCGCTTCCTCATCATCGCCTTGACATTATCTGCCTCATAAACCTCTTCTAGACCACTACCCCTCTCTTTCGCCTTCCTGTCCTCTTTCCTCCCACATTTAGTCACTCTGCGGTATGTGTTACCTTAGCTTTACCATTTCCTTCACTATAACAGGGTGACTACTGGACGATAGGAGAGACGTATCGAACAGATGGGGGTTGATTATGTTCACTACTCTCCTCATCAGACTAGATAGGCTGCAACTAGAGTATATAACACGCAGACCTTTCAAATCACTCTCTTATTGCTGAGAGATGTCCAGCTTTCTTAGTGCTGAAAGACAGTGAGTGGAAAGTTGGTGAATAGATGTGTGTGTGTGTGTGTGTGTGTGTGTGTGTGTGTGTGTGTGTGTGTGTGTGTGTGTGTGTGTGTGTGTGAATCCCTCAGGGTTTTTTCTCCAGACCGTAGCTGACTATATAAGAATTTGGCCCTTGCAGCGTATGGCATGCCCAAGAAATTGATGAGGTCTGTGACCCTGATCAGAGGATACAGCTATTTGTACAGCTATTTGATATGATGATTAAGCGTTTGATTTTACCATTTTTTTTTTCATGTTAATGTTTTGCGCACAAAAAAACCGTGGACAAAGGAACCACAGACAAAACACCAAAATCAAAAGTCCCTTTGTCTTGTAATTCGTTTCTCCACGTTTTCTTTTTTCTTTTTTTTTTTTTTTTTTTTTTTTTTTTGTGCTGCGCGCAAACATTCATATTTAAGATTTGTTTTTAAATTTCCGCCTGCAGTCGCCTCGCTCTGTAACTAGATCTACCTTTGATTTTAACTGATGTTAAATAAAATCGTTTGTAACAGAGGGTTTTGTCGACAGACAGGCAAACCACTAGCAACATAGTCTTGTGGTGACAGGTATGTGGAGCAGTTAGGAACTGAACTGTCTGTTCTCATTAAACCCCTTCTCTTTGTCTCAATTGCGACACTGCTTCGTCTAGTGCAGTATGCAAACTTCCCATAGCCAGTATTGAAGGAACAGGTAACAGAACATTGAAAACCTTTCAATATTGAGAGGAGCATGGGATGAATAAAATGAAGTACAAACACGGACAAACCATTTAAACTCAAGCTGAAATTATGAAATCACAGTGGCACATAGCAACACTCCAAATCCAAGAGCTTATGACTGGTGAGAAGGTAGTACATCTCTTGAAGGACCAGTTCGGGAAACCATGCCATCAAATTATGTTTGTCCCCCCTTTCAACTCTCTCAGTCCCCATTCCAAATTGAAATCAGTATCACCAACCCTTTCATATCAATGACAAAATGACCAAACCGTTCTTGTCGCTGGCGTAAAGGCAGAGTAAGACCAAGGAGCCCGGTGGAGGGGAGGGGAAAAATGGGTTTCCTGTCCTGATAATACTTTTGGTTGATTAATCTGTATCTCCTGGCCGTGTCAGACACTCCATTCCAGGATCATTTGTTGATGGACTGTTGTATGGCCATTTGTAAATGAGGTATTGCATTTCAACTGAAAGAGTGTTCCGGACAAAAGGTCCAGAAATAAGCTTGATTTATTTTCCGTTTATCAACGTTGGTGAAATGAAGGTGGAATATCCACCACACAAAAATGGCTTTGTCAGCATGTAACTGTAACGTAGCGTGGCCTCGGTCCGCATGGTAAGCATGTTGTTTATGTAGATGAAGTATGATACGTTTTTTACTCTCACGCAAGAAAAGACGAAGTGGTTGCAGAAATGAATAATCCAGTCGATGGAAACAAGCAGCATTGAAGACACACCGTAACTAAGACGAATACACGCACACAGATAAAAAGAGAGGATCCGAAATACAAAGGCTGCAAATGAGAGAGAGAGAGAGAGAGAGAGAGAGAGAGAGAGAGAGAGAGAGAGAGAGAGACAGACAGACAGCCAGACAGACAGACAGACACAGACAGAGAGAGAGAGAGAGAGAGAGAGAGAGAGAGAGAGAGAGAGAGAGAGAGAGAGAGAGAGAGAGAGGTTGGACATCAAAACGGTTGATTGTAATGTGGCCATCTATCCATGCGCAAACCACTAAGAGACTATACATTTCAGTAACATGATACACATCATTGAAAGGAGAGAGGTCGAAAGAGGCACAGGGAAGGGAAGAACAGAGATGAGTAGTAGGGGTACTCTGGAAGGGGGAAGGAAGATAGGGGTGCTGTGCTCAAAGAAGATGGCCGTTGCTCTCACTGTGGCCTTAGTGCGGTGCCTGTGTACGCGCAGTGACCGGACAGTTACCGGCTGAAGAAAAAAGAACTATGCAAAATTTTCCACAACCATAACTTAAAAATCACTATTGAAGCAAACAAAAAGGTAGTGAACTACTTAGACATAACACTTGACCTCAACAACCACATATATAAACCATACAAGAAACCTAATGACACACCCATTTATGTAAACATCAATAGCAACCACCCCCACCATCTATACTAAAAACCATACCCAAACAAGAGAGATTATCTAATCTGTCACATAATGAAAGAGTATTCAACAACACAGCAGCAGAATGCCAAGAGGCATTGCAAAAAAGTGGTTACAGCTACAAACTACAATACAACCCAGATAACAACATGAACAAAAACAAAAAAAGCAGGAAAAGGAAAATCACATGGTACAACCCTCCGTGTGATGGACGAGTAAAAACAAACGTAGGGAAAGAATTTTTCAAAGTTTTGACAGCATCCTTCCCAAAAGAACACAAATTGTCCCAAATATTCAACAAGAACACCATCAAACTATCATATTCATGCATGCCTAACCCTAAAAATATAATTGATTCATCCAACAAAATGAAAAGCAACACAGCAAAGAAGGGTGAAGAAAGGAAATCCTGCAATTGTACTAAAAAAAAGAACAGTGTCCCTTAAGCAACAAATGCCTCTATAACAACATTGTATACCAAGCCACTGTGACATCAGAAAA
The DNA here is from genome assembly GCA_016801955.1 of Conus betulinus. Lineage (NCBI taxonomy): Eukaryota > Metazoa > Mollusca > Gastropoda > Neogastropoda > Conidae > Conus > Conus betulinus. The sequence continues at coordinate 846,406 of JADBJO010000196.1, forward strand.
TGAGAAAGAAACATACATAGGGATCACTGAAAATCACTTCAAAACCAGATACGCAAACCATAAACAGTCATTCAACAACGAAAATACAAAAAACCAAACAGAACTGAGCAAATATATTTGGAGACTTAAAGACAAAAAAAAAACAAACTATAACATATCCTGGAAAATCATAAAAAAAGGGCATCACCATACAACAACATTTCTAAAAGATGCAACCTATGTTCAACAGAAAAATGGTTAATACTATGCAAACCATACTTAGCAACTCTAAATACTAAAGTAGAAATAGTAAACAACTGCAGGCACAAATGGAAATCGTTGTCAGCAAACGCACCCTGAACTGTAAAACAACCTGAAAACCGAACAACACGTGCAGCCAATCCGCACGTGCAAACAGCGACATCGGGCCATATAACACCGGCAGTAGGCGACCCAAAACTATCTCAGATGCAAACCATCCTGAGGAGAGCGAGCGCTCGAAACAGACCTTCCTTTTAAAACTTCCTTTTACCATCCTATTTTTATATATATATATATATATATATATATATATATATATATATATATATATATATATATATATATATATATATATATATATATAAAATGAAGTCTGACGCTGGTATGTCTGCCTCCCTGTGCTGCTGAGCGAGTGTCTCTTCGAACTTGGAGAGACCTTTCTGCACAGTCTGTCTCCAGGCTGACCGTTCGAGGGCTGTTGCTTCCCAGTTGTTCTGGTCAATGTTCAAGGCTTTTAGGTCCCTCTTGCACACGTCTTTGAATCGCAGCTGTGGTCTGCCTGTGGGACGTTTTCCCTGCACAAGTTCTCCATAGAGGAGGTCTTTAGGGATCCGTCCGTCCATCATCCATGCACGACATGGCCGAGCCAGCGCATACGTCTCTGTTTCAGCAGCGTGTACATGCTGGTGCATCCGGCTCTTTCCAGGACAGTGTTGTTTGGGACCTTGTCCTGCCAGGTGATGTTCAGAATGCGTCGGAGGCTACGCATATGGAAAGCATTGAGCTTTTCGCTCTTGTCGGGCACGCAAAGTCCAAGACTCGCTGCCATACAGGAGGGTGCTCACGACGCAGGCTCTGTAGATCTGGATCTTTGTGTGCTCGGTCAGCTTGCTGTTGTTCCATGCTTTTCTTGTCAGTCTGGTCATGGTGGTAGCTGCCTTGCCGATGCGCCTGTTGAGCTCTGCGTCAAGTGAGGGTGTCTGAGATATTTGAGCCCAGATAAACAAAGTCATGGACGACTTTCAGTTCATGGTCATTGATGCTGATGACTGGGGGAGAGTCAACATCCTGTCCCATGACCTGTGTTTTCTTCAAGCTTATGGTAAGCCTTGAGTCTTGGCAGGCATCGGTGAAGCAAGTCATGAGCTGCTGTAGGTCCTCAGCTGCGTGGGCGGCTACTGCTGCATCATTGGCAAAGAGAACGCCACGCAGGCACCTCAGCTTTTGACTTTAGTCTTCGTGGGAGCTAGGACTCAACCTGTTTTCAGTCTGCTCCGTATGTTGAAGACAGCTGATATTGAGCCGTCAAAGACGACAGTGCCTTTCATGTCTTCGTGGAAGGATCTGATGATGCTGAGAAGTTTGGGTGGACATCCAATCGTGGGGAGGATCTGAAGAGGCCATCCCTGCTGACCAGATCGAAAGCCTTTGTGAGATCTATGAAGTCAATGAAGAGTGGCTGCCTTTGCTCCCTACATTTTCTCCTGAAGTTTGTTTAAGGGAGAAGATCATATCTATAGTGGATCTGTTGGCACAAAAACTGCACTGCGATTCAGGATAAACTTGCTCTGCAAGTACTTGGAACCTCTTCAGTACTACTCGTGCAAAGACTTTCCAAACGATATTAAGGAGGGATATGCCACGGTAATTATTGCAAGCGCTTCTGTCACCTTTGTTTCTGTACAGTGTGACGACGTTAGCATCCCTCATGTCTTGTGGTACTTCGCCTTCACTCAGCAGAGGCAGAGGATTCCATGCAACTCGGTGATAAGTGTCACTTTACAGCACTTCAGTATTTCGGCGGGAATACCGTCTTTCCCTGGTGCCTTGCCAGAGGCAAGAGTCCAGGGCTTCGTTGAGTTCTTCTATGGCTGGTTCTCTGTCAAACTCTTCCAGTTCTGGTAGGCACTCTATGGAATATATATATATATATATATATATATATATATATATATATATATATATATATATATATATATATATATATATATGTGTGTGTGTGTGTGTGTGTGTTGGACGAAAATTCCTATCTCTCATCGACAAACACTTCCCACCACAAAGCAAACTTTCACAACATCTTCAACAGAAATACGCTAAAAAATCAGCTATTGTTGCATGAAAAACATGAAAGCAATCATCAGGTCACACAACACAAAAATCATAAAGAAGATGAAAGACAATAAAGAGAAAAGCTGTAACTGTAAGAACCGAGAGAAGAATGCCACTGAACGGGAAATGCTTAGCTACAGCTGTGGTTTACAAAGCAACAGTAAAACACGGCACCACAAGAAAATCGTACATCGGACTTTCTGGTGGACAGTTTAAAGAAAGATTCAGAAACCACACAAAATCATTCAAGAATGAAAAAATATTGTAATGACACTGAGCTTTCGAAGTATGTTTGGCAAATAAAAAGGAAGACAATTGACTACTCCATCACATGGGAGATCCTGAGAAAGTCCAACACTGATAGAAGAGAGAGTGGACAATGCAATCTATGCATAGAAGAAAAGCTTCAAATAGCCTTGCATAAGAAAGATGCATTGAACAAAAAAACAGAATTAATATCAAAATGCAGGCACGAAAAGAAAAAAGAAAACTAGCAGAAAGGAAAACTACCTGACGTCAAAGACTTTATAAACTCATTCCTGTATGATGTCATTCAACTTCATCATCACTCGCCAGAAGATTGCAATAGCATGAAACCGACGGTAGCGAGACTCAGGTGAAAAACTTGTTTCAATATTCATAGCCCTACCCCAAGTGGTATTGAGCATTCTTACAGATCGGATATTCTTCACTGTGATTTATATATAGAATCAACGTTTTAACAAATATATATATATATATATATATATATATATATATATATATATATATATATATATATATATATATATATATATATCCTGACGAGAGCGCTGGCTCGAAACAGATCTGTTGGTTTTTAAAACTTCCTTTTATCACCCTATTTTTTTAACAATATATATATATATATATATATATATATATATATATATATATATATATATATATATATGTGTGTGTGTGTGTGTGTGTGTGTGTGTGTGTGTGTGTGTGTGTGTGTGTGTGTTACTATAATGATGGAAGAATTGTTAATCTACACTTGATTTCCCCCACTACTTAATTGTTCAGCATTATATTGTTTGGCCAATCAGTGGGCGATTGCATCTCTTAGGAGATCCAAGTAAAGGTTGTTCTACTCAATTCTCAGCCGCTGACAATACTTGGGTTATTGAACAGCAGAGCTGACCACTCAGACTGTTCCATATATTTTGTTTATCTCCCTTGCATTCTTAAATGGATCCTCAAGCAGAGGCTCAAAGATTATCTCCTACGTTTTACACTGTTTGCACGATGTTTTAATTTTTCAGCAACTTTTTACCTCTCCACACTTTCGTTTTATTTTATTCTACTACCTTTCGCTGGCTGCTTTGGTGGTGCTGTTGGATTCTTCTTTGAACCCTTGGTGTTGAGAACACCACAGAATTACGGACTGTGGTGAGTTTCTCTGAAACACCTGGGGAAATGGAGTAATATTTCATATTTGTGTCCGTTTGCAGGTATTTCATATATGCTTTGCCATTGTGTCTGGGAAGCGAATAATTGCTTCAACAAATTTCAGCTCTGTCACTGTTTTCATGGTTGCCAAGGAATGTATATGAGTGGAGGAGGGTATGTGTATAGCATTTGACTCCAGGTGTCTGATCGTGGAAAATTTGTTGTCTTAAAAACATAGCTCTGGCACTGTATGTCTATTA
>JADBJO010000196.1:857927-860427 GCA_016801955.1 Conus betulinus
CCCCCCCCCCCCCCACAACCCGTGCACAACACGTGCAACACAATTCTTTCTTCCTTTCCCTGAATACATTCACAACTCCTATATATATTGAGGCCTATAGCAAGGGATGGTATGGGATCTGAAGAGAGAATATCTCAAAACAACTTGTAATCCCGGGTTTTAAGTTTTACTTTTATCATCATATATATATATATATATATATATATATATACAATTTAAAACAGGTTTAAAACGAAGGATTAAAAACCTACAGATCTGTTTCAAGCTAAAAGAGCTCTCCTCAGGGTACAAACTGGGCGCACCACCGGTGTTATATAGTGTGTTGTGTGGGCGCGTGAGCACTGTACGTGTGGCACGTGGCCTGTAGTTTTTTTTTTATCTTTTTGGGGCGCGTTCAGGGGGGACGTGTCAGGGGATGGTGCATTGATAAAGATTTCCATTTATGCCTACAATTATTTATCATTTCTACTTTAGAGTTCAGAGATGCTAGATGAGGTTTACATAATATCAGCCACTTTTCTGTAGTGCATAGATTGCATTTTTTAGAAATGTTGTTGTATGGTGTTGCTCTTTTTATAATTTTCCATGATATATTATAATCTATTTTCTTATCTTTAAGCTTCCAAATATATTTGCTTAATTCTGTTTGGTTTTTATATTTTTCCTGCTTGAAAGACTGTTTGTGGTTTGCATATCTGGTTTTTAAAACGGTTAGCCGTGATCCCTATGTATGTTTTTTATCACTGTCCGTTGTTACTGTAGCTTGGTACACAATATTATTGTAGAGACATTTATTATTCAGAGGGCACTGGTCCTTTTTTGTGCAATTACAAGATGTCATTTCGTCACCCTCTTTGGTTGTATTGCTTTTGGTTTTATTGGAAGAATCAATTATATTTTTAAGGTTAGGCATACACGAGTACGATAGCTTGATGGTGTTTTTATTGAATATTTTAGATAGAACATGTTCTTTTGGGAATGATGATGTTGTAAGGATTCTTAAGAACTCTTTTCCTACGTTTTTTTTTTGTTCTTCCATCATATGGAGGGTTATACCATATAATCTTTCTTTTCCTGTTTTTTTTCTTATTGCTGTTCATGTTGTTATCTGGGTTGTATTGTAATTTGTAGTTGTAACCACTTTTATACAGCGCCTCTTGGTATTCGGCGGCTGCTGCACTGTTAAATGCTTTCTCATTGCATGACAGTTTAGACAGTCTTTTGTTTATACCATTAGGTATGGTTTTTAGAATGGAGGGTGGATGGTTACTTTTGATGTCTACGTAGACAGGTGTGTCATTAGGTTTTTTGTATGGTTTGTATGTATGATCCTTGAGGTCTAATGTTATGTCTAAGTAATTTACTATTTTTTTTTTTGTTAGCTTCTACTGTAATTTTTAGGTTATGGCTTTGGAAAATTTTACAAAGTTCTTTCTTCTTGTTTTCAATGGTTTTGGGTTTATTGTTTAGCATGGCAAGGCCATCATCTCTGTATAGGCCAACCTGTTTACCAAGTATTTTCTGAATATGAGACAACATGAAGAGTCCAACCAATTCACAGGTTTCAGCTCCATCATAAGATCCCATCGTGACATCGAATGTGGAGTTTTTTTGCTGTTTTTTTTTTTTTAATCCAAGTTTCATTGTTGCTATGGAGGAGGGTTTTCTTGGTGTGGAAAATAATTTCCATCTCAGATTCTGTTATATTTGTGTATTTGTTGGCGAATCTTAAAGCTTTAGTAAGTAATTCCTCATCAATAGAAGGGTAGAAATCCACTATGTCGAAAGTAATGAACATTGTGTTTTTCTGTTTGTTCAATTCTTTAAACCATTGGATAACTTCATAACTATTCATATACTACATATATATATATATATATATATATATATATATATATATATATATATATATATATATATATATATGTCAGACGTACGATATCCATGCATGCACGCACATACACACACGAACCTGACGTCTTTCCTCCGCACACAACTGCATCCACTCCATACACATAAGGCGCAAACAAAGGTCAATTTTGGTTCATCCCCTCCTTAATCTTTTAAAATCCCATGGGGGTTCCCTTTACTCTGGCATCCATCAAAGCTTATATATTTACATTATCTGTCTTTCAGCTGGTGCAAACAATCAAGTACGCTTCTTCTGCGCACAATATTGATTTTGCAGGTTTACTCACTGCAAGTGTCCGCACACACTCTCTGTAGTGTCCGGAACTGGCTCCTCTGTGCGGGGATCCCATACACATCACAACTACTGGTCGGCAACAAACTCTTGCCCAACCTGGATCTTCCTGCGGATCGGAGCTTGGCCCGGGAACGCGCGCAGCCCCCGGCCATCCACCTTAGTGCCCGATCTCCAGTCTCCTCTACCGCACGGGGAGTCGGCCCAGCTATAACAAACCGGATAAACACGAGTTCAAAACTGCCAGCCAGTTAGCAGTCATGTTACACTTTAACATTTTTGAACTCTTCAATTTTT
>JADBJO010000196.1:865427-872927 GCA_016801955.1 Conus betulinus
ATTCCCGACTGCACCATCCTCTCCACCACCCCTCCCCACAGCTCTACCTTCCATCCACTTCCCAACTCCACCATCTCCTCCCCCCCCCCCCCCCCCCCCACACTGCTCTGCCTTCCATCAACTACCCAACTACACCACCATCCCCCTACCCCACCCCCCGCACTGCTTTACTTTCCGTCCACTTCCCAACTCCACCATCTCCCCCCCCCCCCTCCCCACTGCTCTGTCTTCCATCCACTTTCCAACTCCACCCCCCCCCCCCCCCAACACACACACACACACACTCTGCTCTGCCTTCCATCCACTTCCCAACTCCACCATCCCCTCCATCCCCCACTGCTCTGCCTTCCATCCACTTCCCAACTCCACCATCCCCTCCATCCCCCACTGCTCTGCCTTCAATCCACTTCCCAACTCCACCCCCACCCCCCACCCCCACCCCGCTCTGCCTTCAATCCACTTCCCCTACTGCTCTGCCTTACATCCACTTCCCAACTCCACCATCTCTCCCCTCCCCTCTGCTCTGCCTTTAGTCCACTTCTCAACTCCACCATCTCTCCCCCCTCCCCCCCCCCCCCCCCCCCCCCCCCGCTCTGCCATCACAATCCACTTCCCAACTCCACCACCACCACCACCCCTCCACACACACACACACACACACACACACACACACACATATACACACACACACACACACACACACACACAACACACACACACACATACACACACACTGCTCTGCCTTCCATCCACTTCCCAACCCCACCTACTCCCTCCCACCGCCCCCACTGCTCTGCCATCAATCCACTTCCAAGCTCTACCATTCACCCACCCCCTTCCCAACTGCCCTGCCTTCAATCGAACTCGAACTCCCAACTGCCCCCCCCCCCCCCCCCCCCACTGCTCAGCCATCAATCCACTTCTCCCCCCCCCCCCCCCCCCCCCCCCCCCTCTTCACTGTTCTGCCTTCAATCCACTTCCCAACTCTACCATTTCCACTTCCTCTGCTCTTCCTTCAATCCACTTCGACAACTCCACCATCTCCCCACTGCTCTGCCTTCAATCCACTTCCCAACTCTACCACCATCCACGCCCCCCCCCCCCCCCCCCCCCACTGCTCTTCCTTCAATCCACTTCCCTACTCCACCATCTCTCCACCCACCCACCCACTGCTCTGCCTTCAATCCACTTCCCAACTCCACCATTTCCCCTTCCACTGCTCTGCCTTCAATCCACTTCCCAGCTCCACCATTTCCCCTTCCACTGCTCTGCCTTCAATCCACTTCCCAATTCCACCCCCCCCCCCCAACTGCTCTGCCTTCAATCCACTTCCCAAATCCCCCCCCCCCCCCTGCTCTGCCTTCAATCCACTCCCCAACTCCCCCCCTCCCCCCTGCTGCTCTGCCTGCAATCCACTTCCCAGCTCCACCATTTCCTCTCTTCCAATGCTCTGCCTTCAATCCACTTCCCAACTCCACAATTCCCCCGCTGCTTTGCCTTCAATCCACTTCCCAACTCGACCATCCCCCCTCCCCCACACACACACTGCTCTGCCTTCCATCCACTTCCCAAATCCTCCCCCCCCCCCCCCCCCTGCTCTGCCTTCAATCCACTTCCCAACTCCACCATCCCCACCCCCCCCCCCCCCCACCCCCCACTGCTCTGCCTTCCACCCACTTCCCAACTCCACCTGCCCCCCCTCCGCCCGCCCCCACTGCTCTGCCATCAATCCACTTCCAAGCTTTACCATTTCACCCACCCCCCTTCCCCCACTGCCCTGCCTTCAATAAAATTCTCAACTCCAACATCCCCCCCCCCCCCCACCCTCCTCACTGCTCAGCCATCAATCCACTTCTCAACTCCACCCCCCCCCCCCCCCCCCCCCCCCCCACCTCACTGCTCTGCCTTCAATCCACTTCCCAACTCCACCATCCCCCCCCCCTCCCTCCCCAGTGCTCTACCTTCCATCAACTTCCCAACTCCACCATCCCCCCCCCCCCTCCACTGCTCTACGTTCCATCCAATTCCCGACTGCACCATCCTCTCCACCCCTCCCCTCCCCAAAGCTCTACCTTCAGTCCACTTCCCAAGTCCCCCCCCCCCGCTGCTCTACCTTCCATCTACTTCCCAACTCCACCCCCCCCCCCCCCCCCCCCCCCACTGCTCTGCCTTCCATCCACTACCCAACTACACCATCCCCTACCCCACCCCACGCACTGCTTTGCCTTCCATCCACTTCCCCACTCCACCATCTCCCCCCCCCCCCTCCCCCCACTGCTCTGTCTTCCATCCACTTTCCAACTCCACCCCCCCCCCCCCCCCCCAACACACACACACACACACACTGCTCTGCCCTTCCATCCACTTCCCAACTCCACCATCCCCTCCATCCTCCACTGCTCTGCCTTCAATCCACTTCCCAACTCCCCCCCCTCCCCCCCCCCCCCCCCCCCCCCCCACCGCTCTGCCTTCAATCCACTTCCCCCTACTGCGCTGCCTTCCATCCACTTCCCAACTCCACCATCCCCTCCATCCCCCACTGCTGGCTGCCTTCAATCCACTTCCCAACTCCACCCCCCCCCCACCGCTCTGCCTTCAGTCCACTTCTCAACTCCATCTCCATCTCCCCCCCCCCCCCCCCCCCCCCCCCCCCCGCTCTGCCATCAATCCACTTCCCAACTCCATCACCACCACCCTCCCACACACACACACACACACACACACACACACACACACACACACACACACACACACACACACACACACACATACACACACTGCTCTGCCTTCCATCCACTTCCCCCCCCCACCTACTCCCTCCCACCGCCCCCACTGCTCTGCCATCAATCCACTTCCAAGCTCTACCATTTCACCCACCCCCTTCCCCACTGCCCTGCCGTCAATCGAAATCTCAACTCCAACATCCCCCCCCCCCCCCTCCCCCCACTGCTCACCATCAATCCACTTCTCAAAATCCCCCCCCCCCCCCCCCCCCCTCTTCACTGTTCTGCCTTCAATCCACTTCCCAACTCTACCATTTCCACTTCCTCTGCTCTTCCTTCAATCCACTTCGACAACTCCACCATCTCCCCACTGCTCTCCCTTCAATCCACTTCCCAACTCTACCACCACCCCCCCCCCCCCCCCCCCCCCAACTGCTCTTCCTTCAATCAACTTCCCAACCCCACCATCCCCCACTGTTCTGCCTTCAATCCACTTCCCAACTCCACCATCTCTCCACCCCCCCACACCCACTGCTCTGCCTTCAATCCACTTCCCCAACTCCCCCATTTCCCCTTCCACTGCTCTGGCTTCATCCACTTCCCAACTCCACCATTCTCCCGCTGCTCTGCCTTCAATCAATCCACTTCCCAGCTCCACCCCACCCCCCCCCCCCCCCCTCCGCTGCTCTGCCTTCAATCCACTTCCCAGCTCCCACCCCCTCCCTGCTCTGCCTTCAATCCACTTCCCAGCTCCCCCAGCCCCCCCCCGCCTCCGCTCTGCCTTCAATCCACTTCACAACTCCACCATTCCCCCGCTGCTCTGCCTTCAATCCACTTCCCAGCTCCACCATTTCCCCCCTTCCACTGCTCTGGCTTCAATCCATTTCCCAACTCCACCATTCTCCCCCGCTGCTCTGCCTTCAATCCACTTCCCAGCTCCACCCCCCCCCCCCCCCCCCCCTCCGCTGCTCTGCCTTCAATCCACTTCCCAACTCCACCCCACCCCCCCACCCCTCCGCTGCTCTGCCTTCAATCCACTTCCCAGCTCCCCCCCCCCCCCCCCCCCTCCGCTGCTCTGCCTTCAATCCACTTCCCAGCTCCACCCCCTCCCTGCTCTGCCTTCAATCCACTTCCCAGCCCCCCCCCCCCCCCCCCCCCCCCCCGCCTCCGCTGCTCTGCCTTCAATCCACTTCCCAAATCCACCATCCCCCCATCCCCCCCCCCCCCCTGCTCTGCCTTCTATCCACTTCCCAACTCCACCCATCCCCCCCCCCCCCCCCCCCCCCCCCCCCCCTGCCGCACTGCTCTGCCTTCAATCCACTTCCCACCTCCACCATTCCCCCCGCTGCTCTGCCTTCATCCACTTCCCAACTCCACCATCCACCCCCCCCTGCTCTGCCTTCTATCCACTCCCCAACTCCACCCATCCCCCCCACTCACCCCCCCACCCCCCCACCCCCCACTGCTCTGCCTTCAATCCACTTCCCAACTCCACCCATACCCCCGCTGCTTTGCCTTCAATCCACTTCCCAACTCCACCATCCCCCGCCCCCCCCACACACACACTGCTCTGCCTTCAATCCACTTCCAAACTCCACCATCCACCCACTGCTCTACTTTCAGTCCACTTCCCAACTCCACCATCCCCCCCCCCCCCCCACTGCTCTGCCTTCCATCCACTTCCCAACTCCACCATTCCCCCGCTGCTCTGCCTTCAATCCACTTCCCAACTCCACCATACCACCCCCCACCCCCCCCCCCCGCACTGCTCTGCTTTCAATCCACTTCCTAACTCACACATTTCCTCTCCTACTTGCTCTGCGCACTTTGCTGTACCATATTTTCTCTTGGTTCAACCAACAACGTAGAAAAGGATAATGACATGAAAAGAAAAGGTCAAGTGAAACGAAGAAGCATCAATGTGTTACCTTATAAATACAGTGACAACAAAGGTCAACAGTTCTTTTTGACATCTTGTGGGTTGATAGCAATTTGTCTTCCACCTCGCCTGCACACACACACACACACACACACACACACACACACACACACACACACACACACACACACACACACACACATACACACGCGCGCGGACGCGTGCGCGCGCGCATACACAGACATACGGATAGACAGATACACACACACACACACTCCATCGCTTTACCGCCAATATCATCCTCACTCTATCTTTCCCCATGTCCTTCTTTTACGTTGTAGATTTATCTGCTGCCAGACGTTCTGAGATTTATCATGACAGGATATCAATCGCCAAGTATGAGCATATTCTATATTAGTATATTCTGTAGATGAGTGAATAAAAAATAAATGAATAAATGAAGCAAACGCCTGACATCACATTAAAAAAAAAAAGCGATTAAAATATCCCTGTTTTTCATTTTGCTCTGAATTGAAAGCTACACTGATTACCCACCCCCACTGCATCCCCACAGCCTCTACCATCTCTTTCCTCTCATATACAAACAGAACAAAACAAAACAAAACAACACAACACAAAACATAACAAACCATATAATATGAAACAAAACAAACCAAATAATATGAAACAAAACAAACCAAATAATATGAAACCTGTGAACATCTCAAATCTGTGCACCTGCTGTGCACTCCCATTTCTGACCATAAAAAAGAAACAGGAAAAAGAACCCTACACGTGCTAATTGGCTCATTTGTTATATATATATATATATATATATATATATATATATATATATATATATATATATATATATATATATATATATATATGTGTGTGTGTGTGTGTGTGTGTGTGTGTGTGTGTGTGTGTGTGTGTGTGTGTGTGTGTTTGTGTGTCCGCAGTCTTTTTCTTTTCTTCTATTCATCTCTCCCCCTCTTCCCATCAATTCGCCTCCCCCCCCCCCCCCCCCCCCCCCCTCTCTCTCTCTCTCTCTCTCTCTCTCTCTCTCTCTCTCTCTCTCTCTCTCTCTCTCTCTCTCTCTCTCTCTCTCTCTCTCTCTCTCTCTTTATTATTTTAAATTCCGTTTTTTCTGTCTGTATGTATTTATTCTTCTACTACGTGTTCCATTCAAAAACACCCGTTTGTTCTTTCTGTATTTTCCCCTAGTTCTTTGGTTGTTGTTGCCCCCCCCCCCCCCCCCCCCCCCCCCCTTTTTTTTTTTGTCCTCCTTTCTTCCCGTGAGACAAATCGCTTTTTTTTTCCTCTGTCACTTTAAACTTTGCATCATTCTTTGCTTTTAAACTTATTTGTATCTGCGCATGTCCCATTTTTTTTCCTGTATTCATTCGTCTTTCTTCTTCTTTCCTGTTTTCATTCGCCCTCCTTTTTCTTTCCTGTTTCTTTTTTCTTTCTTCTTCTTTCCTTTATTCATTCGTCCTTCTTCTTTTCTTTTTTCATTCGTTCTTCTTCTTCTTTCCTTTATTAATCCGTCCTTCTTCTTCTTTCCTGTTTTCATTCGTCCTTCTTCTTTCCTGTTTTCATTCGTCCTTCCTCTTCTTTCCTGTTTTCATTCGTCCTTCTTCTTCCTTTCTTTATCCATTCGTTCTTTCCTCTTTCCTTTATTCATTCGTCCTTCCTCTTCTGTCCTGTTTTTAATTGCCTCTGTCGTGAGTTCTGCCTTCGTTATCATTATTTATTCTGTTAGTTAGTTCTGTCTGTCTGTCTATCCGTCTGTCCGTCTATCTGTATGTCTGTCTATGCTTCTTTCTTTAAATCTCTCTCTTTCTCTCTCTCTCTTTCAAACTTTCATCCAAAACATGACACTTTCAAGAGAGAGAGAGAGAGAGAGAGAGAGAGAGAGAGAGAGAGAGAGAGAGAGAGAGAGAGAGAGAGAGCGAGAGATTTATCTAAGGGTAGGAAAGCAGCTGGTGATCTCGGGAAAACTGAAAGATCAAGCGCTGGAGGAAAAAAAAAAAAAGACAGTAGCACTTGAAAATCTCTCTCTCTCTCTCTCTCTCTCTCTCTCTCTCTCTCTCTCTCTCTCTCTCTCTCTCTCTTCTCTCCTCCTCTCTCTCTCTCTCTCTCTCTCTCTGTGCTTCCTAGGACTGGATTAAATGCTTTTGAAGTGATGTGCTCATGGCAAGGACAGATTGTGAGCCATTTTTCGCAGCTTGAAATTTAGAAACATCATCAACAACAACAACAACAACAACAACAACAACAAGACACATAAATATCTCTCTCTCCTTCATTCAACTTCATTCTCTTCTTCTGCCCTCTCAAAGTTATTCACATTTCGTCCAAGCAAACTAAGCATAGATTTTCCAGCTGGAGAGGGAGGGGAATGGGGAGAATAGGCAAGGGCTGTAATGGAAGACTGGTGGGAGGCGGGGGGAGGGGAGGAAAGGGAGAGATATCTGAGAAATGTCAACTTGCTGCAGTGGGTGAAAATCACTTATCGATCTGGCGCACCGGTACCAGCTTTCCGCATCCTCCTTTTCCTTTGAGAGCCTACATTCAACCGACTTCTCTCAATTCCACAGCCTCCCCCCCCCCCCCCCCCTTCCCTCTTTCGCCACAACTCAGATCGCCTTCCCCCCCTCCCCGTCCAGCCCTCTTTGCGCCCTCTTGATTATACACCCCCTGTACGGACACATAGCATCGTACGGACAGACAACACATATGGACAGACAGCAACGTATGGACAGACAGCAACATATGGACAGACAGCAACGTATGGACAGACAGCAATGTATGGACAGACAGCAATGTATGGAGAGACACATGCATCTGGCTAAAACCTGACACACGGCACATGGCTAAACCTGACACACGGCA
>JADBJO010000196.1:877927-915427 GCA_016801955.1 Conus betulinus
AAGGAGCAAATCCGTTCATTATAGGATACACTACAACGGCTTTGCTAACTGTAGTTTATACGATAATGGAATGATCTCCGGCGCTAAATAGTCTTCAGTCGTCAAACTAGTAGCTTTAAAAGTACTAATTTCAGAGAGCGTTTATAGATCCTGTTTAAATATCTTAATGTGTTTGCACTGCATTGATCATAGAGCGTTGACGCATAATCGATAGATGATGAAATAAATGCATGAAAGAATTTCTTACGAGCTGTAACATCGAGGAAAATCTTAATTTTTGAAAGTTGAAATAACCTTTGGGAAATACGTTTGCATAAACTATCGATATGGGGTGACCAGGAAAGATTAGTGTCCATAGTAACACCTAAAACGTTATGAGTATCAACTTCATGAATGACTGCACTACCATGCACTATGTGTATAGAAGGCAGACTGAAGGTTATTTTTTGCCGTTTTTGTCGCGAAGTTATTATCATGTATTTAGTTTCGTGGTCGTTCAAAGACATTGGTTCAGCTCAGTCCAATCAATTAAGTTACTAACATTGTTCTGCAGAGTCGTGGATAATTGCTTTCAAATTAGAATGGCTCGAATGAATAGTCGTATCATCTGCAAACATTTCACATACGCCTTCTGTAACGTATAAAGGAAGATCATTAATATAGAGAGAAAAAAGTAGAGGACCAAGAACGGATCCTTGGGGAACACCAAATTTTTGTGTCTGAAATTTGGATTGTTGGTTACCCAAGAAAACCTTGTGATGACGGTTAGAAAGAAAAGATGTAAGAAGAGAAAGAGTTTGGTCGGACAGTCTATATAAGGCTAGCTTACGCAGCAGCAAATTATGGTCATGACGTCGAACGCTTTTGCAAAGTCAACGAACAATACTCCCGTGAATTTGTTACCATTGACATTAACGCGCCAAATCCTCGACGAGGTTAGTTAAAGCAGTGTGGCATGGATGGTTTTCTCTAAATCCTGATTGATTGGGATGAAGCAAATTGTTCTCCGAAACATGTGACATTAGATGTTTATAGACATGTTTTTCCAAAGGTTTCGACAGGACCGATAATATTGAAATAGGGTCTTAATTTGATGGATCAGTTTCATCTCCAGATTTATAGATAGGAACAAATTTGGCTTGCTTAAGAATATAAGGAAAAATAGCTTTGTCAATGCAGAGATTGTAAAAATAAGTTAAAGAGTCTGTGATGATAGGAGCACATGATTTAAGAATCTTACCATCTAAATTATCTAGGCCACGTGTGCCTGTCTGCTTGAGATGTGTAAGATGAACGTAAACGTCAAACACCGTATAGGAGGAACGACAGCGTCCGATGCTATATTTTTAGAATAACAAAATTCTTTTAGTATCTCAAGATCATTTAAAGAGACCAGCCACCGTGGCGAAGTGGTTAGCGTCGCGGACTCCCGGCTGGAGGTCGTGGGTTCCAATCCCATCCGAGTCATGTGGGTTTTTCTGCCTCGACCGGCTCTACCCAGAGTTGAGTTTGCTGCGGACTCAGTTGGGAAGATTGGGACCACACAGTCGAGTTTCATCCACTTAATGGATGCGTTTCTGAGAGTGTTGCTCAAATTTGCTGACCAACACTGCAGGTGCCTGTATCTCTCGGGGCTGGTTGACGCCGGGATATATTATGAAAGGAAGCGTAGAGTACAGCCCTGTCATGTAGTCTCAGACCAAAAGGGAAATCCGTAGCATCATCTTAATCATCCTCATCCTCATCGATCAGCATAAAAAAGTCTCAAATTCTGCGGCCCTTCATGCCCTGCTCTCATGGTGACCTCAGTTTCGATGTCCTCTCCACGTCTGTGGCCTTGGTTTGGTTCCGTCGGGGTCACCGGTATCGGCGAGTCCGTGGGGGCTGTCGTTGGACGGACGTGGGGGCGCCCTCCGGAGGGAGAGCTCACCCACGCCGGCTCCGCGACTAAGCCATTATTGTCGTCAGTAGGGGGCTTAGTAGGTGGTGTCCTGCCTATGTTATATCAGAACAGGCGCCACTGAACACCACCGAAGTGATCCGGCGGCAGTGCAGTGTCTCCTCCGGTGGGTTGCCTCTTGACGACTTAACATTGACTGCTCCCTGTGGATTGCCGGTGCCGGGGCTGCGTCGGGGTCGACGGGCTGTGGCTGTGGACGGGGTGTCGGAATGAGCGGCATGGGTGCACTGCTTCTGAGGTGGCGCAGAGGTTGGGACAGCAAAAAAAAAAAAAAAATCATTTAAAGAGGACCTATCATTTGTTATGGTTGAGGAAGATATATTATAAAAATGGTGATTTAAATCATCAGTTGAAAGCCCTTTGATAGAGGCAGACATCTTATCGACTTTCTTTTTTGTGAGAATGTTAATAGCTTTCCAAATCGACTTAGAATTATTAGAACCTTCCGATACGAGATCTCGGAAGTATTTCTTTTTCGCTGAACATAACATTGCCGTAACTTTATTTCGTTGTTTTTTGAAGTCTTGAAATTGTTTTGTTTTTAACATGCATGTCTCTTTCACGGATCGCATCCGTGAGAGAGAGAGAGAGAGAGAGAGAGAGAGAGAGAGAGAGAGACAGACAGACAGACAGACAGACAGACAGACAGAGGGACAGAGAGACAGAGACAGAGACAGAGACAGAATGAATAAATTAAAAGGACAAAACATTTGTTAGAGAGAGAGAGAGAGAGAGAGAGAGAGAGAGAGAGAGAGAGAGAGAGAGAGAGAGAGAGAGAGACAGACAGACAGACAGACAGACAGACAGACAGACAGAGAGAGAGAGGGTACATGAATGAAAAAGACACAATTTGCTATGTTGTTTTGACTGCGGAGATTCTTTACAAGAGGCGAGGCATTGGATGAATGCTCATGCTCATGTTTGCCGTCCTGGTGGTATTGTGGGTGTCTGAAGATGGAGGAAGGATGGAGTGGTGGGGATATGAAAGAGAAAGGGAGTGGGAAAGGATAAATGTAGTTGGGGGTGGGGGAAGGCAGAGGTAGTTTTATAAGCATTGTTACGGCGAAGTATCAGGAGCGTAAGCCGATGCCCCAGGTGGTTTGACAAATGATGGTTTCAGTCTCTCATAAAAATCTGTACTCCTAACACATGATTCACAGATTTTTATAACATTATTATAGTAGCTACCCCAAAGAGGGACGTTTCCTCTTAGTTCATAGTTCACTCGTCTTTCAAATCGCGTTCACAGAAATCATCTGACGCTGACTGGTCAAACTTTCTGAAATCGGGGAGATCGAACAGCTCTGCGCAGCACAGCCAGTCAGTAAGCTATGAGTAATTTAAAATCGTTGAAAATCATAAGACAGTAAAGCCAATGAAAAAGTCCTGAACAAATAAGGAATAATGGAAGGCATTTTTCCCCTTCACTTTCTAAACTATTCCTGGATTCTTACGAGATCCTCGGAATTATTTCGACCATAAAGTAACACGACCATAAAGTAACACATCCAAACTGAAATCGAAGATGCAGGCCTAGGCCTACATCTGATTCAACAAAAGATGATAAAGCGGTCTGTGACACTATTGATTCCTGAGTCACTATGGTTTCACTGAGAACATGGTATTGTGTACACATGTAAGAATCAGCCTGGTTTAAAATGCTTACTCGTAAATAAATTAGTTTTGGGGTGGTGTTTTGAATGCAGGCAAGACAAGGATGATCTTTAACAGTAGATGCCAAACAAACAGTTTCGGACATCATAGCTGTAAGAAACTCATCAAAACGATTTGAGGTCCCCCCCCCCCCCATCTCTCTCTCTCTCTCTCTCTCTCTCTCTCTCTCTCTCTCTCTCTCTCTCTCTCTCTCTCTCTCTCTCAGCAGGTCCTCAGATCCCAACAGAGAGCAAAGACCATGACGAGGAATCCAGGTCTACCAGGTAACAAGTTCTCAGTTAATTGCAGACAACATGGCAAGGATTCCAGAGTTACCTGCTCAGTGGTTGATAACGGACACTGACCAACATGTACGGGCTGTTTTCTGAGCACGCTGCAGACGATAATACGGAGTTTCTGAGACGTTGATCAAACTGTTGCTCTCAAAACCAAACTTTAGATCGATCGAGCTGGAAAATACCTCAAGGCTGAGTTCTGTGTATTGTGTGTGTGTGTGTGTGTGTGTGTGTGTGTGTGTTGTGTGTGTGTGTGTGTGCGTGCGTGCGTGCGTGCGTGCGTGTGTGTGTGTGTGTGTTTGAGAGAGAGGTGGGGAAAGGGGTGTTTTTGTTGTTGTTAAAACTTTACAACGCATATATATATATATATATATATATATATATATATATATATATATATATATATATATATATATATATATATAAGAGTATTCAACAATGCAGCAGCAGAATACCAAGAGGCATTGCAAAAAAAAAGTGGTTACAGCTACAAACTACAATACAACCCAGATAACAACATGAACAAAAACAAAAAAAAGCAGGAAAAGGAAAATCACATGGTACAACCCTCCATATGACCTTAAAAATATAATGATTCATCCAACAAAATGAAAAGCAACACAGCAAAGAAGGGTGAAGAAAGGAAATCCTGCAATTGTGCTAAAAAAGAACAGTGTCCCTTAAGCAACAAAATGCCTCTATAACAACATTGTATACCAAGCCACTGTGACATCAGAAAATGAAAAAAGAAACATACATAGGGATCACTGAAAATCACTTCAAAACCAGATACGCAAACCATAAACAGTCATTCAACAAAGAAAAATACAAAAACCAAACAGAACTGAGCAAATATATTTGGAGACTTAAAGACAAAAAAATAAACTATAAACATATCCTGGAAAATCATAAAAGGGCATCACCATACAACAACATTTAAAAGATGCAACCTATGTTCAACAGAAAATGGTTAATACTATGCAAACCATACTTAGCAACCCTAAATACTAAAGTAGAAATAGTAAACAACTGCAGGCACAAATGGAAATCGTTGTCAGCAAACGCACCCTGAACTGTAAACAACCCCAAAAAAACCGAACAATACGTGCAGCCAATCCGCACGTGCAAACAGTGACATCAGGCCATATAACACCGGCAGTAGGCGCGCCCAAAACCATCCTGACGAGAGCGCTGGCTCGAAACAGATCTGTTGATTTTTAAAACTTCCCTTTTATCATACTATTTTTAACAAATATATATATATATATATATATATATATATATATATATATATATATATATATATATATTTGGGGGTGCTGTTGCATTCTTTTTCGAACCCTTGGCGGTCGGAACACCACAGAATTATGGACTGTGGTGTGTCTCTATCTGACGCCAAGAGCACAGACACAATCAGCCGTGTCTCCCTGATGAGTCCGATCCAGCGGACGAAAGGCCTCGGAGCAGGCGACACATATAGATCTGTCTTCGGAGGGATTGCGATAGTTTCTTCATGCAGCTAGTGAAGGGGTTTTCATATTTATGATATACATTTCCCATTTATTTCATCTTCAAATTTTTTTTCCCTCTCAATTTCTAATCTTTGCCAAATCATTACTATATAATGATGATGGAAGAATTGTTAACCTGCACTTGTTTTCCCCCACTACTGGTGTGTTGACAAGGATTTCCATTTATGCCTGCAATTGTTTATCATTTCTACTTTAGAGTTCAGGGATGCTATGTGGGGTTTACATAATATCAGCAACTTTTCTGTCGTACATAAATTGTTTTTGTTTAGAAATGTTGTTGTATGGTGCTGCTCTTTGTTTTGTTTTGTTTTGTTTTTTTTTTTATAATTTTCCATATGTTGTGATCTATTTTCTTATCTTTAAGCTTCCAAATATATTTGCTTAGTTCTGTTTGTTTTTTATATTTTTCATTTTTGAAGGACTGTTTATGGTTTGCATATCTGGTTTTTAAAACGGTTAGCCGTGATCCCTATGTATGTTTCTTTATCACTGTCTGTTGTTACTGTAGCTTGGTACACAATATTATTGTTGAGACATTTTTTATTCAGAGGGCACTGGTCTTTTTTGTGCAATTACAAGATGTCCTTTCGTCACCCTCTTTAGTTGTATTGTTTTTGGTTTTATTGGAAGAATCAATGGTATTTTTAAGGTTGGGCATACACGAGTACGAAAGCTTGATGGGTGTTTTATTGAATATTTTAGATCGTGCATATTCTTTTGGGAATGATGTTATAGGGATTCTGAAGAAGAATTCTTTTCCTATGTTAGTTTTTGTTCTTCCATCACATGGAGGGTTATACCATATAATCTTTCTTTTCCTCTTTTTCTTATTGCTGTTCATGTTGTTATCTGGGTTATCTTGTAATTTGTAGTTGTAGCCACTTTTTTTCAGTGCCTCTTGGTATTCGGCTGCTGCATGTTAAATGCTTTCTCATTGCATGACAGTTTAGACAGTCTTTTGTTTATACCATTTAGGTATGGTTTTTAGAATGGAGGGTGGATGGGTTACTTATGATGTCTACGCAGACATGTGTGTCATTAGGTTTTTCATATGGTTTGTATGTATGATCCTTAAGGTCTAATGCTATGTCTAAATAATTTACTATTTTTGTTGGCTTCTACTGTGGCTTTTAGGTTATGGCTTTGGAAAATTTTACAAAGTTCTTTTTCTTGTTTTCAATGATTTTTGGTTTATTGTTTAGCGTGGCAAGGCCGTCATCTCTGTATAAGCCAACCTGTTTACCAAGTATTTTGCTGTATATGAGACAACATGAAGAGTCCAATTAATTCACAGGTTTCAGCTCCATCATAAGATCCCATCGTGACATCGATTGTTGAATTTTTGCTTTTTTTTTTTTTTTTAAATCCAAGTTTCATTGGTGCTATGGAGGAGGTTTTCCTAGTGTGGAAAATGATCTCCATCTCAGAATCTGTTATATTGTATATTTCTTGGCGAATCTTAGAGCTTTAGTAAGTAATTCCTCATCAATAGAAGGATAGAAATCCACTATGTCAAAAGTAATGAACACTGTATTTTTCTGTTTGTTCAATTCTTTAAACCACTGGATAACTTCATAACTACTTTTCCAGAGATTATATTCAGTGTTTGTTTTTATGTCCTCTATTGCTTTTTCCAGGATATATTTTTTTTACTGATTTTGCCTAATTCAGATTTTGATGGGTTTATTAGTCTGCAAGTAGGGTTGTTATGGAAGTTATGTTTGTGGTCTTTAGGGGTTATGAAAGCTTCTTTTACTGCTGTTGTTTGTATCCTATCACCTAAATCCATATGGTGCACAAGTTCCTTTTCTTTTTTGCAGATGTTGTCATATGTAGTCTTATCAGCTTTTCTATAATTTTTCTGAATATTTTTGTTGAGGAGTTGAGAGTACTCATTAGGTTCCATTTTATAGAAATTGCTTGTCTTGTCAGCCTTTATGAATATATTTTTTTTTGTCATTTCGGATTTTTTATTATGTGTTTTATTCAATGTTGTTTGGAGGTTATTATATGATTTTCTAAATTCAATACTAGCTATTAGTTTTTTCATGCTTTTTCGAAAGGTTTCATTTCCTGTATTACAGGTGGCGATCTCCATGACTTAAAACCATAAGTTTTTTTAATACTTTCCAGACGAGCGCGGCAGAGCAACGCCGCTTCCCTGCATGCGCGTGCACCGCACATGCTTACAACCGTTGCAGACGTGCGATTTTCGCACTTTTTAATTTTATTTAAGTCTCCTAATATAAACCTAACAAGCAATTGTTATATATCAACAGAAAAGGGTAAAGTGCGAACTTTGTAATGAGCATAGAATTAAAATACATTTTTGGTACAATAGCAATGCTTTTGTTACAGAAAAAACATAAGCAAAATGTAGGAGAACACAATCTAGTTTACGTTTGTTTGGTTAGTATGACAACAGCAAATGAGGAAGAAAAGGGGCATAAAAACTTCGCTCTTACTTTGAACAGATGCAGAGAAAGCCTGAGGTATTCAATATGTGTAATCCAAGTGAATTCTTTTTTTTTTTTTTTAAGGCATTTAAATATTGCACACAGTACACACTTTTCACTGTTTTGTTTCAGATGATACGACTTATAAAACTATTAAATACACAGAGCAAATAAAAAATGAAGCTCAGATTCTTTTTGATAAACGTGTACACCTTTACCCCTCATTTTCTGAACTACTTTACTGAACCAGTTCTAAAACCCATGTCATTCTCCTTCTGCCTGATATGTTGGTGAGGCAGGAAATTCCACACGTGCCTTACAGTGCCAGACGGGTCTCTTTGTTCGGACTGCTCTAAGGTCACAAAGGTCATCGCTAGTGCATGTAAACTTACCCTCCCAGTGGCTAGAACCCTGTTCTAAATATTTATGGCATCTGCATCCCCTAGACTGCAGACGAGAGAGCATGGGAATTTTTTTATAGTTGTGCCGTCACGGAGGCACGGCACGTCCAGGCAGTACTGCAGTGCTGCCGTCACCAGTGCACGACTCGTTGTGAACGGGTCGACAGAGTTGCCGTCCACTATCGCACGGGCGCGTCGCGAAAAGGTTAATCTTCCTTTTTAGCATCTGGATTCAAAAAAAAAAAACGCTTTCCATCTCATATTGCGCACAAATATTTCAGTCTGCTCTATGAGTTTTTTAATGTAGAGTTGTGGGTTAGAAAAAAGGTATATTTTTGGTGGACTGCCCAAAGTTTAATTTTCTCCATTTTAAATTTAGATTCTGCTAGGCCACAGTGCTCAACGTGAGGAGCGATTAATAACATTAGGGTTAAAAAGCCACTCAGAACGTTAAAAGTGCTCAATCAAGTAGGGAGCGACATACCAATTTAAAATAGGGTTTTAAAATGGAAATTAAAACCTTGTCAACGCACCATTCCTTGGCACGTTCCCCCTGAACACGCCCCCAAAAAGATTTTTAAAAAAAAAAAAAAAAAAACTACAGGCCACGTGCCACACGTGCAGAGCTCACACACCCACACACCACTCTATATAACACCGGTGGTGCGCCCAGATTGTATACCCTGAGGAGAGCATTTGGCTCAAAACAATTTTGTAGGTTTTTAATTTTCCATTTTAAAACCCTATTTTTAAATTGGTATGTCGCTCCCTACTTGGTTGAGCACTTTTAACATTCTGAGTGGCTTTTTAACCCTAATTATATATATATATATATATATATATATATATATATATATATATATATATATATATATATATATATATATATATAAACTTTAAAAGGTGAAGACACCCTATGGCGCAACCATGTCGTGAACCACTCACTAAGAGACATGTTCTAAAGGAGATTTGATCCTTTGCATGGCACTAGGAATAATATACGGTTTACAGCACTCAATGAACATTTTATCAAAAAATCTCCACCAGATGTGATGGTTTACAGCACTCAATGAACACTTTATCAAAAGATCTCTACCAGATGTGATAATTTGCAGCACTCAATGAACACTTTATCAAAAGATATCTACCAGATGTGATGATTTGCAGCTGACATATTACTCGTAAGAGTCGAACGGCTTATGGGTGTATATGGATTGGGGAAGGGGAGAACAGAGAGGAAGAGGGGGGAGGGGGATGATGAAAAAAAGCTTTGCTCTACGTGCAAATTAGACGCCGAACCATACTGATGTGGTATATGCCTAGAATAAGATTTTAACATTTCAAAAATTCACGAATTGTTTTTTTTTTAAAAACTGTTAGGGGGGGGAGGGAGGCAGTGAGGAAGGGGTGGGGCGGTGGAAAGTTTAAAATATCTTCCAAGTGGATGAGATTTGATAAGAGTGACAGCCAACATTGCCAGGCTCCAACCGTTCTCATAACTGGGATTTAAAAAACACTTCATATAGTCAAAGGAAGCTTGAAGGACTTCATCTTATCATGAAGAGGCTGAAAGTGATTTTTTGTACTAGTATATACAAATAAAAAAATTAGGGATATCGAGAGTCTGACCACATGCACAAGCAGGTGCTGGTTTTAAATACCTACCTAACTAACCATTAACCCGCAGCCTACGTACAAGGTTACGATTTTGCGATTGGCCCTGGAGGATTACAACATTTGCTTGTTGGTTTCGTCATATCCCATCTGTGCTTCAGAGCTGAATCTTCAAGGTATTGTTTCTGTCTTATGTTCCAGATTGAACTTGTCAGAATGTGGATAGCTTCAGATGAGGAAAGAAGGATATCACAATTCAAAATATCAGATTTATTTCTTGCAGCTTCCTTTGCGCGAGCACACACACTCACTCACATAGAATGGTGGGGACTAAGACAGACAGACAGACAGACAGACAGACAGACAGAGAGAGAGAGAGAGAGAGAGAGAGAGAGAGAGAGAGAGAGAGAGAGAGAGAGAGAAAATCCATAATCTTATCACGGTAACTGGACACTATGTATGGAGCTCGCTGGAATCTGATACATAATTCTCAGCAGGTGGTCTTACATATGAGAACGTCAGAAATTATGCTACTCTCTCTCTCTCTCTCTCTCTCTC
The DNA here is from genome assembly GCA_016801955.1 of Conus betulinus. NCBI lineage: Eukaryota > Metazoa > Mollusca > Gastropoda > Neogastropoda > Conidae > Conus > Conus betulinus. Next base: position 888,398 of record JADBJO010000196.1, read on the forward strand.
TCTCTCTCTCTCTCTCTCTCTCTCTCTCTCTCTCTCAGTTGAGTGTGCAAAGTTCATCCACAACTGCCAAAATCTTCATAGCATTACAGTTCATGAGGTAACTGCTTTCTAGTTTGTGTGTGTGTGTTCTTTTTTTCACACTGAGAAAACACTGCACTTCTTACGTTCAGTATCCACCTCTTACCCACACGCCAGAGCTGGGCATCTGTTGAACTGTGCGGCGACAGACTGTGAGGGCGGAAGTCTTATAATGCCATCAATGGAAACAGGGAGTCTGGATGGCTCTGGAATTACCTTTTGTCCTTCTCTGCTTCTTCCCTCGGAGGCATTGAAGGAAACACATAAGGGAAAAGTACACCACGCAGCTAGTAGCCGGGGACGAGGTGTAGTGTTTGTGTTTGTGTTTGTGTTGTGCGTGCGTGCGTGCGTGCGTGCGTGCGTGTGTGTGTGTGTGTGTGTGTGTGTGTGTGTGTGTGTGTGTGTGTGTGTGTGTGTGTGACACTGGATTGAAGGCCACACCTACCTTTTCCCCATTTGTCTCCCCTGACAATTATTTAAACTGTCACACCACACACACACACACACACACACACACACAGGGATATACAAAACATCAGCAGCTGCAAGATTTTCTCACCCCTTTCCCTGCCCAGACCAAAATGAAATAAATGAATGAAGAAAGAAAGAAAGAAAGAAAGAAAGAAATGAATGAACAGAGAGAGAGAGAGAGAGAGAGAGAGAGAGAGAGAGAGAGAGAGAGAGAGAGAGAGACGGTGGGTGAGTATGAACACTGATTTTTAGCAATAGTATACGAGCAACTAGTGACAAAGGAAAACGCGAACGTCAACATCAATCAACCCTCTTGGAGTAAGAAAACATGTTTATTTGCATTAGGAATCGGAATCCGAAGCTCTCTCTCTCTCTCTCTCTCTCTCTCTCTCTCTCTCTCTCTCTCTCTCTCTCTCTCTCTCTCTGCATGTTTGTCTATCTGTCTGTCTCTCTCTCTGTATTTTCTCTCTCTCTCTCTCTCTCTCTCTCTCTCTCTCTCTCTCTCTCTCTCTCTCTCTCTCTCTCTCTCTCTCTTTCTCGTTCTCTTTTCTCTTTGTCTGTATGTCTTTGCACTTCGTTTCACCATCTTTCTCTTTGTCTTTGGCTTCAACCCCACCTCTTTCGCTGTGTGTCTGTCTCTCTCTCTCTCTCTCTCTCTCTCTCTCTCTCTCTCTCTTCTCTCTCTCCTTCATTCCCTCACCGCCTCTCTTGCTATGAATCAACTCTTTCCCATTCTATGATTCCCATCCTCAAATCTCACAATCGTCCCGTCCCAGTGTACTACTAAGAATTTCACTGAGGTTGGTGGTGGTGTTGGGGGGGGGGGGGGGGGGGGATGGTAATGGTTGGAGGGAGGGAGGGAGAAGACGGTTGTCTTGGAAAGAAACGTTACCAAGGCCAGACAGAACTAAGATGGAGGGGGGGGGGGGGGGGGGGGGGGGGATGAGGGGGGAGGAGCGGGAGGAAGATTGGGGAGTTTTATGGGGGAACTGGTGCAACCGGAGGGAGGGAGGGAATTGTTGTCTCAGAGAAGTTGACTTGCAGCAAAGGGTGAAAATCACCTATCGATCAGGACCCCCTTTCCTCACCCACCCTTTCCTCACCCACCCTTTCCTTTGACAGACTACATTCTATCCATCTCTCTCAGTTTCACAGCCCCTTCTCCTCTCCTCCCCTCCCATGCACGTCCACAACGCCTACAGCACCCCCTTCAACCCGCTCTACCCTGCCCTGTCCCTGCCCTCCTAATAACACATCTCCAAATGGACAGCCAGCGCTTTGAGGTCTTCCATGTTCAGAGACAAAGTGGTGGCCAGCAAACAGCCGTTATGGTGAAATTAGATGAACTCCAGTGACTTACGTACGTTTAAGAGGGACAAAGTGTGTAAATCCACGCGCTCCGTTGTTGCAGCTCTGTGCTTTTTTTCCTTCCAAATGGAGATCCATGAACCAGCAAACCGACCGCTGTGTTGCTTCATCTAGAGCTTGTGAGGCTTCTCGTGCTTATCTGCTGATCAGAAGCACTTCCATATACTCCCCCAAAATCTGGGAGACAGTTCTCTCTAAACAAACCTTTATATGATCAAATTCTGACACCAAACTTCTGCATGTAGCTAGGTAAGTCTACATCTATCGCTTTCGATTGTACGATTATCCCAGGCCCACACTGTGGAGTGTGTAATATCTGCCGCAGATTGTCACTGTATTATGGTCTGCTCTATGGACGATACATGACGCCATACTTTTCGCTGCTGCTGCGTGGGCTGCAAACAGCTGTGTAGACATCAGGCGTTAAGCATATGGCAGGAAGGGGAAAGAAAGAAAGGGGCAGTGAGACCTGCAGACTGGGGTAGACAGGAGTGCAGCGCTAAGTTGGAACATGATGCCGGGGTTTGTTTGATTAACGGTGGATCTTCCTCTTGTGCTTACGCTTTGATCGATTGCTGCCAAAAACTTCCCCTAGACCGATCGATTAGTGCCAGAACTTCCTCTGGGCTTTTTTTTTTTTAATGCGACCTTCAGAATTTCTTTTCCCAGGACAGCTGCAAGTGGAGATCAGCTTGCCCAATTCCCTTTCTACCGATTTTTTTTTTTTTGCTTTAAAGGTCTTTATCTATCTACCCATTTAACTACGTACTCTCTCTCTCTCTCTCTCTCTCTCTCTCTCTCTCTCTCTCTCTCTCTCTCTCTCTCTCTCTTGCAGTCAATTTCGATGACGCAAACAAACATATTAAAATTTTCCAAATTTTTAACTTTAATTGCCTTCTTCAGGGTGTGTACAGACTGTAAAAGTAAAAAACGCTCGCATTCTCCACCATCAGCCAGGAACGAAACATGAACGTATCCAGGTGGATAAATGCACATCGATGAAAATGATTTAAAGTATAAACCATAGCGCCAATACATATATATATATATATATATATATATATATATATATATATATATATATATATATATATATAAGGTTTCGAAATATCGGTATCTGACCAGGAGTTATATGTTAGTGAGCTTCCCTCCCCATTTAAGATGGTCTCCCGCTAAGCTTGCTGAAGGTTCATTTTGAGAAGCATTTATTATTCCCCATTCACCCACTCAAGCACATACTGTCAGCTGGGCAGAATCATCTACCACTGCAGATATGAAGGCTTATCAACCCCCCTATTTCTACACTCTGAGACATAAGAGCAAGCTTTGTTTATAATTCAATATTTCTTGCAGTCATTGCAACACCTAGCTGCTCTGTAAGTTGCTGGAATGGTGCTCGGTACTTATGCTTGGAATTTATTGTATATATATATATATATATATATATATATATATATATATATATATATATATATATATATATATATATATATATATATATCATTACTGAAGAAACTTTAGGTTTTAAGCAAAAATTTTATCGGAGAAAATCCAATTTAATGATACTAAATCCAATTAGCTAATCATGTTCTGTATATTTTGAACTCTGAAGTTGTGAAGAAATAAATGTGAAAAGATAAAAAATGACAGATATATATTTTACCTGGTTGCCCTAAGGTTTTCTTAGTGTTTGTTGGGTCTTAGGACAACCAGCAAATTTTTTAGCATAAAGTGAATCTTAAGGCGTCCATCATAGAAAAGGGTTTTAAGGCGACCATACTACACATATATGTAAACTAGTCAATAAATGCATAAATTCTGACCATAGCAAGATTTCTGCATATTGTGTGTCTTGCACAAAATATATCTATCATTCTATGTCTTTGTAATAAAATCGTGGTGTTCGTGTGTGTGTGTGTGTGTGTGTGTGTGTGTGTGTGTGTGTTTTCGCCTTGTGTGCTAAAAACAGAAAAAGCAGGCTTGTGATTGAGTCCAAGATATCACGAGATTGAATCCATTCTGATTGGCAGAGTCCAGTTTATTACACCATCTGTAGCCAGCCGTTTTGTCTGACCCGGCCGTTTCGTCCGAGGTTGGTCAAAACGGCCAGGTCGGGCAAAACGGCTGGCTAAAACCCGGCTGTTTTGTCCGACATTCAATTTTTTGTCGGACAAAACGGTCTGGTTGGACAAAATGGTCGTTGTCGTATATAATATTGTCGCTCATAAAATCGTGTCACGGCGACAGTATTTCCTGGGAAATACTGCAGCTGGTTCATGAAATATTGTCGCTCATAAAATCGTGTCACGGCGACAGTATTTCCTGGGAAATACTGCAGCTGGTTCATTAAAAATTATCGCTGAGCGACGACTTAATTTAATAAAAATTGGTACCGCAAAAGGATTTCACAAGAAATATCCATAAAATCGTGTTGTTGCCTAAAAATAAAATCATGTCGCAGCGACAGCATTTCATATAAGAAATTGCTGCCAAAGAAAAGTTGTCGCTCTGAGACAGCATTTCCCGTAAAAATACGACGTCGAAGACCTGATCGGTCTCTGCCCCAACTCTACCCCCACCTCTCTCTCTCATGGTATTACGTATCAGTTGCCCCATTGTCTTTCTGTCTATTATTTTATGTGTCTGCTTGACTGTCGGTCTATCTTTCTGTCTCTGTTTTCTCGCTCATTCTCTCTATGTATCGCCCTTCCTCTATCCGTTTGACTCTCTTTAGTTTCACTCTGTCCATCAAACTGTCAGTTGGTCTCTGCCTTAAGCAAAAATATCCAATCACATTTTCTTTTCCCCAAACGTTTTTAAGCCTGCCACCTCCTCCACAGCACTCCTTTTATTTGATAAATTATTGTAGGCCCTATCTAACTAGCCGCAATTCTAAAAACATTCAAAGATTTTGGTCAAAAGAAGCGACTATTGTCTCCAATTTCAAAGCAAGGAAAGATCAGATGTTGCAGAGTCACTGTCTTTGACGCCTTTCAACAGTCACAGAATATATAAACAAATTCAAAGAGTTCCGAATCGTTTGAAATTCACTGACGTCATATTTTCATTTTTATTGTATTCATTTGATGCTCTCTCTCTCTCTCTCTCTTTGTGTATGTGTGCGTGCGTGTGTATTTACATTCGTGTTTTCACCACTGCGGGGAGAGTTAGGTACCATGGGGAATAGCTGCCACAGGGAACAGCTGTTGCGAAGCGAAGCAAGTGGGGCAAAGCCACTAGTATATATGGAAACAATCCAAGACACTATCCCACAACAGAGAGTGTATAATAATAGCTTATCCCACTTTCATGAATAAAAACTCATTAAAAAAAAAAAAAAGTTCCTGTGCGCCTCTTCATACTTTGTATGGGGATTTTGCAATTTAGAGACACTAACCTCTTTTTGGCTTTTTTTTTTGAGTGCATGTTTGTGTGTATGCGTTTCTTCTTTCTTCTTCTTTTTTTTTTTTTAAGTAACAATAGACCATGTTTCAAAATCTGTGTCATAGATTTGTGTGAAATGTTGTGGATATTTTGAAGTCAGAAGTGCCAAGTTAGACCCAAGGAGGAAACCACAGCACCCATGACCTTCACCTTGGAAACTGGCAATATTTTTACGCCATAATATATTGTGATGTCTTTCCGTTGTGATCTTTAAATTTTGTGTGTGTCTGAATTAAACCATAGTCATTATGAATATTGGGTACTGATCAATGTGAAGTGAAAATCACAGACATAGCTTAATGAAGTCTTGTTTATGAGTTTTTTATTTTTATGTCTAACCTTTAAATGTGGCAATTTTTGTGTTACCATATTTTTTCTATACCCATTAACAAAACAAATGCAAAACCCATCAACAAAACAAATGCTAAAATTAAACTTTTTTAGTTTTAAAGAAAGGAAAACTTCTAATCTATGTTAGTATTTAATGAAAATTGAATATTGCTATAACCTTAAGCCGGAATGTCGAAACCCATGTGGTAATGAAAAAGGAAAGAAAATTAAAAACTGTTACACACACTAAGTTCTCATCCCCAGCTGGAGCACTTGTACTATTGTGTTTAAGGTTTCAGCTGGTGGAATGATTCTTGGAGCCTTCAAGACAGTGTTTAAAAAGAATGTCCCCATGAAAATCCACTTTTGCCACTCTTAGACATTTCTCTGTAAGGATGTTGCTCTGTCTGAGAGTGTCAGTAACAAGACCAAACATACCTCTGCTGTTCACTCTGTCAAAATTTGCAAAACTATGCTTTTTGCATTTCTTTTGCTGGTCACTAGTGGTCAGTATAAGTTAAGATTTTCAAAGTTGGGACGTGATTGTAAATAATGAATGCTGTTCCAGTTTAAGGGCATAATAGGATTTGAGCCATATATCCCATGCAGCCTTGGGGTGAAAAAATATGCAAATCTGCAATGCAGCATGAGACCAAACCTACTGTGCAACCGATGGCTGAAACAAGAACAATGCAGTCAGCCTCGGGCCGAAAACTGAAATTGCCAACTAGATTCGAAAATAACTTTGGAGCCTGGGCTGAATTTGAGAACCTATGTCCAAATTTACAACATAGCCCACGATTAAGCGTATATTCGCCAACAGTTGCAAAGTCATTTTTTGGCTGAAGGTTGTAATGAATTTTCAGTTCAAGGATGCATTGTAACTCGGGTCAAGGATTGGCATGCAAATTCAGCCAAAGGCTGCAATGTATTTTCGGTCCAAGAATGCAGTGTAATTTGGCTGAAGGCTACAATGTATTTTATGTCCAAAGCTGCACTGTATATACAGTGGTACAGTGGTACCCCCCTTATAGGACCTCCCATTATTAGACTCTCCCACATGACCTACTTCTCCGAAACACTGTTCTTTGTGTGTATTAAAATAACCCCTTTTATAAGACCCTCCCTTATAAGATCTAATTTTGGGTGATTTTTGAAGGTCTTATAAGAGGGTACCACTGTATCTGCCCAATTCCACTTCCACAATTAAGGTCATAGATGTACATACTACATATATGCCTGAGTATTTTAAGACAGAGAAGGAAAGTTCACACAGTCAGAGGCAAACATAAAGAGGCACAAAATTAACAAAGAAATATTAGGTCTGACAACATTTACCCAGACACTGAAGCCTTAAAATATTTGGACACTAAAGTGTTTTATTTAGAAAGAGAAATCAAATTGTAATGCAAAACTTGTCACTGATCAAGGAAAAAAGAAGGAAACATCAAACAAAAAACATCATGCAACAGATTCTTTTCTAGCAAACTTAGAAAGAACAGATAAATCTTATCAGTTGATTTGTTCTTTACCAAACTTAGCAACAGATAAACCCTATCCAATCAACACCTGGATCCAGAACTTCCTGACAGGCCAGCAGCAAAGGGTGGTTGTGGATGGTGCCATATCGGGTGTCATTTCTGTGGAGTCTGGAGTTCCCCAGGGCTCAGTCCTGGGAACTGCCCTATTCCTCCTCTACATTAACGATCTCCCCAAGCAACTATCCTCGGCCACTCGCCTTTTTGAAGACGACACACTCTGCCACAGGAAAGTTGACTCCCCTAGCGATCATGAGAACCTTCAGCAAGACTCAACAGAATGGCAAGCTGGGAAACAAGAGAAATGCCAGACTCTTCATGTCACCAGGAAGAGACAACAGCAAAACTGACACTTACCAACTGCATGGTCAAAACCTGGAAACAGCTAAGGAGTCTAAGTACCTGGGAGTCATCAACTCCAGCGTCCTTAGCTGGGACACTCACACATAATAATATGACCAACAAAGCCAGCAAGACTCTTGGCTTCCTTCAACGAAATCTAAAGGTTGGGTCAGTTAGTATCAAAGAAAAGGCCTACAAAGCATTGGTACAGCCCATACTGGAGTATGCGGCACCTGTCTGGGACACCTACACTGCCAAAGACATCAGCAGAGTGGAAAAGGTGCAGCTTTCAGCTGCCTGCTGGGTGGTCAATAGGTATCGCCAAACATCCAGCGTGGAAGACATGATTAGGCAGCTGCACTGGACCCCCCTCTCGCAGACAGGAGGCGCACAGCGAGACTTGTAACCCTCTTCAAGTACCACCATGGAGAGGTTACCATCAACACCCCTTCCAGGCCAACCCCAGGCCACCCCCCCACAAGGCCTACACGACAATCCCACCAGTCTCCTATCTCCTTCCTTCCTGTAAGACCAACTACAGGAAATATTCCTTCTTCCCATGGACCATCAATGAGTGGAATTGCCTTACATCTGAGGCCATAACATCATCCTCAGTGGAAAGCTTCAAATCCCGGATCTGATGCCCTTTCCCCTCTCCTCTCCCACCTGCCCCTTCCCGTCTCCCCCTAAACATGGTCGTGTCCACTGCTCCCCCCTCCCTATCCCCATTCTCCCCCGTTCTGCCCCTCCCATTGTCAACACTGTATAGCTGATCTTCTGGGCAGCATATTTCCACTGAGACTGCTACCGGAGACCCCCAAAATGTCAGAACCTTCAAAATGATGAAGGTGGACATTAAATGAAAGGAGGAGTTGAACTTTACACACTTTCACAATAACTCTGAACTGCAATGCAACTTACGATTAAATTTGCATTGCAGCCTTTGACTGAAATTACAATGCAACCCATGATTACAGCTACTGATGCAGCTACAGGCAGCCACCAACCTCACATTGCAGCCTTGGACCGAAAAATAAAATTGCAGCATTGGGTTAGAAAATGAATGTGCAGTCTTGGGCCGAATATACAACGTATGAACAAATCTAGAGCATAGCCCATGACTGAATGTATATTCCGCCCAGAGGTGCAAAGTAATTTTTTTGCTGAGAACTGCAGTGTACTTTCAGCCCAAGGTTGCCTCATCATACAGCCAATGACTACATACAATGCCTGTTCTGCCAAGGGCTGCAATGTATTTTTGGTCCGAGACAGCAATGTCATTCTGCCGTAGGCTGCAAAGCAACTTTGACTGAGGGCTACAAAATATGTTCAATTCGGTGTTGGACCATACATTCGGCTGAAGGATGCATTGTATATTCCATCCAGTTCCACACTCCCAATTAATGTCATAGATTGAACATTTTCTGAAGTTTTGAAACATCCTTTAAACAGTTTCAAACACAGCTGCCAAGCCTTCCCGGAATTTTTTTCTTTCATTGAAAACTTTAGTTTTCACAAGAGCTATTTTCTTCTGTTCATCTAAGTCCCTGCCTGCAAAAATGTTTCCGCCCCTCAAGTCAAAAACTCGACAATGGCCTGTCTGCTCGGCAGACAGCCTTTTGAGCCTGTCCCTTCTGCCCTTATGAATCTCTCAAAGTGTGAACACACGATTTCAGTTGCATCAGAGTTCCACTGATAGTAACCCCTTCGCACAGCTTTAGGTTTTGCTGTGGTTGGTTCAAGCGTGGAACTGAATCTTGTGGTTTCACGTGGAATGTCTGGCGCAGTGTCATTTGATGTTCCTGCCATTTCACATTCTTGCATTTGCTGTGTGTGAGAGTGAAGGGGAGTGAACATCATTTTTTGCCTGAGATGTTGAGCATTCAGAGGAATTAGGAATGCTTTTTCCATTTTGGTCAATCTGAAACAAGAACCCCCCAACTCTTGTCATTTCCATAATGGCAAGGGGAGACTGGTAGACATTTTTATTCATCTCACTGGAATGTCCCATGTGTCTGTAAAATATGTCCCTCTGTTCCTCAGGCAGATCTTGAAGAGCAAAAATTGTTGACGCTCTATGACGAAACTTGTCTGCTATGAGTAAACTCGGCCTTTCCAACTGACCTTCAAGAGAAGCCAAAATGGCTTTGATGCTGTTGTAGCCTGATGCGTGATCCTTGGAACCACCAGTGTTGGGAAACAAATAAGGATTGTCATTCTCGATGCTTGCATTTGACCTTTCCGAGACCAGCTTTCTCACTGCTTCAATTGTGTCTTTAGGAATCAAAACAGGCACAAGTTTGCGGCTTCCTTTTCCTGCCTGGTATGCTAACTTATTCTCTTTGATAAGAACTTGTTCGAGAGGATCCTGAATTTGCAACCATTTCAGGGTCAATCCAATGGTCTTCTTCTGCTTCTTGCCATTCAGTCAAAGTCAATCGGGCTGGTTCACCACCACGCCTTGCATTGAACATTGTTAGTCTTGACACAATCAAGTTTCGCAACTCTACAAAGTCATGAGTGTCATACATTCTATATTCATCTTCTAGCATGGCTTTCATTCTCTCCAGTATGTACTTCCTAACAATGCATATGTCCTTTTCAAGCGGCATCTCTCTGGGTTTACGAAGTGAGTTTCTTCGCCTTTCACATTCAAGTTCTGCACTGAAAAACAAAAACTCCCAGTTGTTGTCAAGAACAGCTGAGAAGTAGTCCACTTCAACAGACTTTGCTATTTCATTCAGTTGTATGTAGTGGCCTTTCATCATTTTAATCAGTCTTTTCAACATGTAACCTATAGACAATTTCAAGGCTGATTTCTGTCCCATCCCATTTTCTTTTCTCACCAGACTTTCAATGGCTTGTTCCAGCAAATCATAATACTTTCTGTTCAGTAGTTCTTCACCTGTAAGGGATTTGAAATCACTGGCATTTCGAACTTCCAGAAGCAATTTCCCCATCAGCCGCATTTCCCCCATTATGCTTTGTCTTTTCTTTCGGCCAGATTTGGCCCAGAGCTTCCGTCCAAGAAGGAGAATGGCCATGTCTGTTCGACAAAGATTGCCAACTTCATTGTCCCTGAAGTGTTTCAATATTTCTTTTCGAAAGTCTTCAGGAATAGTTTCACTAACAGGTTCGCAAATGTCAATGGTTTCTGCCTGCAGGCTTTCATTCCTCGAACAATGCTTCTGTTTGTGCTTTCTGATAAGTTTCTTACTGAAGAAGCCATTACAGCCTCCACAAAGCACAACTTTACTGTTGCCTTGACGTCTCTCCCTGATCAACTGTTCAGGTCCAATGCCCTGTCCCAAAAGTTCTTTATTTCTGTTCAGAATGCCAGCTTTTCTGATTGAATCAAAGGCTTTTGCTTGCTGACGAGGAGGTAGCTTTAAAGCTGCTTGAACTTGTTCTTTATCGGAATGCTTTCTTTTCAGATGTCTTTTGAGATTACTCTCAAAAGACCCACAATACAGACAGGGTCTTTTGGGTTTTCCCGATCTACAAGATGATGCTGCTAAATTTGAAGTAGCCGAGACTGAAGCAGTATCAACTGATGGCGACGTGGCAGTAGCTGTGACTGAAGCAGCAGCAGCTGGTGTGGCAGTAGCTGAGACTGAAGCAGTAGCAGCTGATGGCGACGTGGCAGTAGCCGAGACTGAAGTAGTAGCAGCTGGTGTGGCAGTAGCTGAGACTGAAGCAGTAGCAGCTGGTGTGGCAGTAGCTGAGACTGAAGCAGTAGCAGCTGCTGGTAAAGTGGAAGGCACACCTGCTGAAACACATCAAATAACAAACAAGACAAAATTATTTTAGGAACAAGGGTCTAAGGGTCTAGGGCCCTGTCCCCTCCACCCCCTGACCAGTCCCCCCTGCTATTTGACTTCTGGCCACCCCCCCCCCCCCCCCCCCCCCCCCCCCATCTTGCGCCCTGGTATTTTTGCCCCCGGGTCACTTGTCCCATTCCTGATGGACATTTATCCCAGGAATATTTTTTTTTGTGTAGGTGTGTGCAGTGTATGTGTGTCTGTCTGTTTCTCTCTCTCTCTCTCTTGTCTGCCTCCGAATGCGTGTGCACGTGTGTATGTACCAGTGTTAGCATTCAGTCATGTGCACACAAGTGCATGTACGTATGTATACATGCAGATGGAAGTGAGGTTATGTTATTACATAGATTATTTCCATCTCTGTGTGTGTGTGTGTGTGTGTGTGTGTGTGTGTGTGTGTGTGTGTGTGTGTGTGTGCATGTGTGTGTGGTGTACAGGGAGGTGCAATGAGTAGCAAAAGTCAGGGTGCACACACACACACACACACACACACACACACACACACACACACACACACACAACTGCACACACACACACACACACACACACACACACACACACACACACACACACATTCAGTAAGTAAATGTCCGTGGAAAATGTCTGCCAGAAAATGGGTGCAAATGACCAGAGGAGAAATGGACTGAGTGACAAATGGTTCCAGGGATAAATAAATAGCAGGGGGTAAGTGACCAGAGCAAATGTCCCGGGGAATGGGGGTGGGGGAAGAAGCCTGATACCAAGGAGTAAAACTAAAAATGAAACATGTGGTTGAGTTGTAGACATGTGCTCCATCCATTATGCTCCATTATATGTCACACCTAATCATCTTCAGCACTCACATGCAGACCTAGTCTCTGATAGCCATCATATTTACTACTCAAAAGAATTCAAGAGTCATTGCATATTTTAAGGTTGATTTCAAAAAACATCAAAAATTTATTTGTTGTATGCATCCTAAAATAAGTGATCCTATCTATGAAGTAGATGTCCACGTAATGCGATTTTGAGTTAAACACAAACGTTACCTCATTTGGCGTCCCATAGTGTGCACAAAAAGGAACATACAAATAACAGAAAAATGACTGCACTTGGGATACGTTTTGCTGACCAAGCAGTAACGACACAAATGAAAACTGAAGTGCATGTGCCGGGCAGGTCTTCTCTCACCATATTTTAAGCAGTTACTCAGTTCAGATGCGTATGTAAGAATGTGGCATCTAGGCCTTTTAAGCCATGCCCACAAGACGACGACAAAGTGAGACTGAATGTGGGATGGCAGTGGAATGCCTTCAGGAGGGTGTGGCACTACAAGAAGTTGACAGGCGACTACGAGTGAGTCTTTCAGTCATCCAGAGACTAAGGGACAGCTATAACAACATTGGAAGTGTGCAGGAGTCACACAGGCTTGGGTGACCAAGAATGACAAGACAAGAAGATGGTTACATCATCCTTAAAGAACAAAACTGCCACTACTCTGAAGATGCAGCTACAGGCAGCCACCAACCTCAGCATCAGTGACCAGACAATTCGCAACTGGCTACATGAAGTGAACACTCAATCAAGGCAGGCTGCTGTGCAAGCCCCATTTGATCAACAACATCACCGGGCCACATGTCTGGACTGCGCCCGGCATCATCTTGCATAGACAAAGCAGCAGTGGTCCAGGGTGCTCTTTTCTGATAAGTCACACACTTCACACTGTCCTTAAACAACGACAGAAGCTGCTTTTATGTAATGTCAGAAAGGTCATGTTTTTATGGGAAGCTAAAAGACATTTGTGCGCGAGTGAAGCAGTTTTAAATTTACATTTATTAAAATGGTCTCATTGTTTGTGAGTAAATTTCATCATCCCCCCAAGGTAATTATTACAGGAAGTCAGTCATATGACATCTTGCATTCTGGAAAGAAACAAATAACTAAACAAATTTAAAAAAAAAAGCCATCTCACCTAAATCTGTCGATCATGCATTGAATATAAAGGGAGTGGTCCTGTGATAGTAGACACGCTGCCCACTATCACATTGAACAAATCTGATTTCTGAGACCCCAATGTCGAGTAAGTTATTCAATGTTTTTTTTTCCACGAGACCAGAGCAAATTTAATGTTGTGATCTATGAAAATGGTATATTTCAAGCATTTTCAGCATATTTCTTGCAGAAAACATACACCTGATTTACCCCACCTTTAACACCATTTTGGCAAGAGGCTGATCTATTCTACCGCCAAATTATCTGGCAACCAGAAATTCCAAATAGGAAGACAAGCAATGACTATAAAATAAGCAACTTCCGTCATTCTAACTTTAGTGGAGACACCCTTGGATCTGGATACCCGTTGATATTTGATAAATTTATGATAGTGTGCTGTTGAAGTTGATGACATGTTTGTTGCAAATAAGTTCAGTGCTTTTAATATATTAGAAACGCTGCTGGAGGCCGTGTATGCAAACTAAAACCTTTGTCAAACCATCTCTTTTCAATAAAGAAAATAAACGTCTCTGAACTTCACACCAGTCATTACATGTCGAAAATGAGCTGCATTTACAGGGGTCTGCTTTCCCTAACTAGTTTCTTGTTATAAGAAGGTTTGAGAGTCACGTTAGGCGTTTAAATGGGTCTACTGTCAACTGGTGATTCTACAGAAGAGTTGACGTTTATCATCAGCAGTCTGTTGCACTCGCTGATGGTGGAAAGTGCCATTTTCTTTTTTTTTTTCAGTCAAAAAAAAAAAACCCAGAGATAACTAATAAAAAACATGAAAACTAACCTTTCATATCTGACATCCATTTCAGCTTTGCTTTAGGCGAGGGATATATCTCTGGCAGTCTGTAAGAATCTTCATCTGAAAATGAATTTAAACAAATAAGTACATATCACTTCAAACCCTTCGTGCCATAAAGTAAACTGCTCATTATCACCCCAAAACTTGCAGCTGAACTGTATGTAGTCTTTTTGTATGCCATTTAACATACACACACAGGGAGTGAGAGAGAGACATCCCAGGTAAAAAGAGGCAGAAACAGATCAGAGACAGCATATAAATTGTATGTTTACTCGCTTTCTCTCTCTCTCTCTAACTCGCTCATATTTTTAACAATGGTCAGCGACTTACGTATACCAAATTTTTGTTTTTCTCAAAGATGGAGTGTGTGGGATGTTGAATAATGGTCACACACATGATGTTCTGACCCATAGCTGATGCATTTATGCCTTAGTAATCAGGCACTTTGGCTTAACAGGAGTCTTTAATTATGGTACATGAGGAAAAAAATTCTGAGATATGTCTGTGAATCTACAAACATAACATATAACTGCTGTTTCCCTACTGAACACATTGTAAAAGATAACCAGTTATGGTCACCAAAAAGGAAAGAAAGGATTCAGAAGACCATAAACCCAAATTCCCACCCATGTCTATGCTAATGTGATCAGAACTGGATGTACATCTCAAGTTTATGAAATGAACCAGAAAATAATAGAAAAGAAGCACCCAAAGGTGTTGAAGAAACAAAGGTATGCAACAGTCATGTTTGCCTGTCAATAAGAACAGTCTTCCCCAGTTCTGGGAGCTTGTAAACACTAAGTATGCAATGGATCCTAGTTGCTCCCCGCTTCATGACCACTAGATGCAATGCAGCAGAATCCTGTACAATGTCCCCATGAATGTATTAGGCCATGTTTAGGACTCTAAGCCCATCAGTGAGGAACGTAAAGAATAACTAAAATACTCGCGTAAACTGACCCAACCACGCCACATGTTTGCACTCCTAACCCTAATCTTGACCCAAACAATTAACAGCTAACTCGATTTCGCCCAAAGTTGAACTCGTTTGAGTTTTTTAATCCCTATCATCCATCTGTAAATTTTCTTGTTCATATCAGTCTCCAAATATTCTCGAGTTATCGCTGCCACAGACAAAAAAAAACAGACAAAGCCTTGATTTTTGCATTGAAACACATCACTAACATGTGTGACCATATTATCCCATAATATACATTTTTACCAAATTTGAAGACATACGGATGGACGGATGGACAAAGTGAAAACAGTACCAGCGTATCTTTTGTGACAAGTAAAATGCTCCCTTACCACATGATTCTAAATCTGATGACTCTGGTACGTATTCTGAATGAACAGAGTCGTCATCCATCTCCTCCTCCTCTGACTCTGTCAGGGCATCCGGTGGTGGGTCAGAGTCGATGCTGTACTCAATCTTGTCCTCCATCTCCTTGGATTCCATCTGGACATCCATAGTTAGTTATTACAAATTAGTACATCTTCTCCTGCTGCAGTCAATATGGTATCTCTTTTGCGCCACTCCTCTCTCTCTCTCTCTCTCTCTCCATTCCTGCCCCATTATATGATATCCCCTCTCATTTAAAACATCTTCTTTGTAACCATTAAATCAAAAAAATTCATTCCATTGTTTCATCTCAGTTTGGATTTAAAGAAATCAAAACAAATATATAAAAGGAGGAGGAGAAGTATCTGAATAAATGGGTAGGTAGGAACAAGGATGGGAGGGGTTTGAATTAGTGATCACTCTGCATCAGGTAGTATGGATGGACGGAACAAGTGTGTGTGTGTGTGTGTGTGTGTGTGTGTGTGTGTGTGTGTGTGTGTGTGTGTGTGAGAGAGAGAGAGAGAGAGAGTGCGTGTGTGCATATGTGTGTGTGTGTGTGTGCATGCATGGGGGTGTGTGTGCGGCGAGCTGCACTGCATAATTATGCATCCTGTAAGTTTAACATCCACTGTAAATTCCCAAGCAAATGCCCAGTACCTAGAAAAAACACCCATCCCCTATTTTGGGCCAGAAGTTATGCAGCAGAGGAGTCACTACTTAGCAAACGGCCACACACATTTTTCTTGCAGTTGGCTTACTTTATGACTCATGCTTCTCTGTCTCAGTGTCTGTGTGCCTCCCCCCCCCCCCCTCCCCCCCTCTCTCTCTCTCTCTCTCTCTCTTAATCTCTTTCTCTGCTTGCCTATCTCAATGTCTTTCCCTACCCATCTGCCTGTCTCTGATGTGTCTGCTGTCTGTCTTTACATTGGAACCATTTACTATTTAAAATAAGATGTTAAAAATATTCTGGATGAAAACCAGACAATGAAAAAAAAATCATGATGAATTTGATAGATAACATACTGGTCATTCCTTTATTGCAAACCACCACCAAAACAACACTGAAAATCAAGATATAAGAAACTGATGGTGCATCCAGGGCCGTGAGGCCCATCACTGGCCCTCAATACTATTACTACTACTGTCTCTCTCTCTCTCATCTCTGATGCATCCCCTTTTTGCCTGTCTCTTTTTTCCAGTTTGTCTCTGTATTTTCTAGAAAATCTTTCTTCCATTGATTCTGTTGTTTTTTTTTTTTTAACCATTGCCCCAAAACTGAAGCCACAGAAACTCCATGTCTTTGACCATGTCCACTCTAACTTTGATAGAATTTTCCTCCTATGTTTTTCATGTTCCAGCACATGACAGATGAGGCATTCTTTTGTGTCTTTTATTAAGCGTTCCAGGAACACAAAACAGAAGAAAATGCAGCAACATAAATCTGGGGCTCGACATGAAACAGCATTGCTTCCACCTACCGTTAATCACCATAGCACATTGTTAGGTTCATGTTTTGTATTAGAACTTAACAAAATAACAACGTAGCGCATACTCTATTTGAAAACGGGAATGCATTTTCAGGTACAAACATAGCAAACCACCACCCCTACATTTGCCCACAATCCATGCAGAAGGGTGGTGGGGCATTTGCTGGGGATTTTATGGTACTTACTATCACATTGGCAGGTGCATCATCATCTTCATCATCTGGGTCCGCACGGATTATCCTGCTGCAAAAAAAAAAATTACAATATTGTTTTGAAATATCAGTAGTTTATTCGAAGTGATTAATTTCATTTCTTAAAATTAAATTTAGAAATACAAGAGATATTACCATGAAAACTCATATTAAAAATAGAACTTGGCAGTGATTTGTCTACTGAGAATTTGTTGCAACAACTTTCCGCTGTAATATATATATTTTACAACTATTATCTCTAAACATTCTTGTTGACTGAAAAAAGTGAAAGATCAGGTGTGAGGTTAGGGGAAAGGCACCTTGTTTTGCAGCAGTTTTTTTTTTTTTTTTCAAACCTTAAAAATGCAGACAAAACCTGCAATGAAACAGGCCTAGCAGGCCTGATAAGAAACCTCAGCAGTCAAAAAGAATGAAACAAAAGAAACAGGAGCTGGAAAACTACTCAGTTGTCCCATCAGACACACAAAATCAACACCAAACTTTCACAGAATTTTGAAGGATTATTTTGTTCCCTGCATTTTTATTAATACTTTCTACCTGACTGGCTAGTTAATACTCATTTTTTTTTTTCCAGCAGAAAATCATCCTTTCAGTATTACATTTAGTCAAGCTGTGGAACCCGCTTTGCCGGGAATTGAATTCTGTGTACACACATTTGCTCACTCTCTCACAGACACATACACACACATGTTCTCTCTCTCTCTCTCTCTCTCTCTCTCTCTCTCTCTCTCTCTCTCTCTCTCTCTCTCTCTCTCTCTCTCTCTCCGATTACTTGGCTGCTCTACAGTAAAATCTTCGCCTTCCATACAGTAAATTGTCTCCTTTGCAAAGAGCATCTTTCGCTCTACATTAAATAGTTTCCCTCGCTTACAGTGTGCTATTGATTTGTTAGATATGGACATTTGATTTATGAAAGTTGTATTTTGTGGAAAACATCCATGTGCTCCAGAAATGTTGTGAGGAATATGGTTTAATGCAATAAAGGTGTCTAGGCACTGAAATAATTCAAAACACAGGTTTACAAACATGTAGTACTGTCTTAGTATACAGATTATCCATCCAAAATTCTTCAAAAATAAAGTGTAACTCAATATGTGTTGAAGTAATCTTGAATTGTCACACGCAAGGTTATCAGTCCTAGATATCAATGATATCCCCCCCCCCCCCCCCCCCCCCCCCACACACACACACACACCTTATAAGACGTTCCATTAGGCAAACAAAAAAAGAATTGTATGTTTCCAGCAACCCGACCTACCCTAGTTTTTTGCTGCTGACCTTAATTTTTTTTTAATGAGTTTTAAAAGAAAGGCAATTTGAGCAATTTTAAACTGGCAACACTTACCTGCTCTTGAGAAGCTTAAAAACCTCATCAAAAGTAGCCATCTTGAATCTGAAATGAAATCAGTAGGCATTAAACACTGGTCACTCTGACTCTGAGAATAGCCTTTTCACTTTACAAAGAATTAATAAAATATGGTTAGTCAAAATTTTACATGTTAAGAAAGAAGAAGAGAAGAAGAAATATGTCACTGTTGCTTAATGTCACAAATGCTTGTTAGGCCTGTCATATTCTTGGAGGCCTACAAATACTGTGACTTCTAGGAATATGACACACACCCACCCACCAACTATCCCACTCGCACCTTTATTTACAGTCTTCAAATTGAATCTCAGCATTCATTATTTTCTGTTGGTGTCAAGTCATCAATTACTGAAAACTGAAAGAAGCTGAGATTACCACACTTCCAAAATTCAAGGGGGTCCCAAAGCCTAAGTTGGGGATGAACCCCAGCTGGCACTGCCCCTCCTTGAAACTCTTTTGCTTTTTAATTCTGTAACCCTAACCCATGAAGTACTTGAAAATAGAAAAATGTTCACTGATATTTAATGTAACAAGAGCCACTGTGGCTCAGTTGGTTTGTCACGAGCTCGTGATCCATCACTTTGCAAACTATCGGTTCAATTCAAACTTAGACCACAGGGGTGTGACCCTAGGAAATTACTCTTATTTTTCCATTCCATCCAGGTGTAAATGGGAATCTGACATGATCAGCTATGGAAAAAAAAACGTCCCCCAGGAAGGATGAGACTTAAAACCGAGGCCCCGTTTGCGAACTTGCACAAAAATGTTAGGCACACATGAAAGCACATTCTGATTCAGTAGTAGGCCATGCTGTGCCTGTGGAAACAATGAATGACGCACATGGATTTCTTGTCTGAACGAAAACTATGGGTGTGGTGCAGAACAACAACCTCAAACGGCAGAAGAGGAATAAGAAGCTAAAACTTTGGCATCGGCCTACTGCATAGTGCCTGGCTGCTGACACGCCCAGTACTGGGGCTGTGAAGTTTTGGTTGTGCCGGTCGGGGTTTGTTCGCGGGGTGCCGGTAGCCGGACTGGCCTGGCTCAAGTCATGAAACATCGAGAAGACTTCTATTTTTAATTCAACTTTTTTTTTTTTTCGTTCTGTTTCATTACTTATATTTTTTCTTCCTGTAACGACGCACAATGCTGCATAAGTTTTCTAAGGCCTACTGAGACAGCGCAGTGTTACGAGTATAATACTGAATCGAATCTAACGATTTGATTCAGATTGCAGTGACAGAAAGATTAAATTTAGGCTTGACGCAATAATGATAATATAAACATGCACACACACACATAAAGCCCAAATTTACCAAAAAATTACTTACATCTTCTTGTTGTCGAAGGTCTTGAACCAGGCAATCTCTACAAGTACAACACTCGTGGTGAAGACCACACGCCGCCATCTTGGTGATACTCCTTACGAACCCCAATCTCATTAAACATCGAGATACGGATGTTCCATGTTTCAGTAAAGAATACAAGTATCAGTGTCAAAAATCATTGCCAGACACTAATTTTTACCATTATTTAAAGTTTTAACCTCCCAGAGTGTTAAAACTTTACAAGCAAATCGAAAGGAGGTACGAAAGGAATGATCGGATTTGGCCCAGATTTGGGTCTCGTTCAATGCTCGCTTTCTCAAGCCACGATTGAATTCTAAAAATAGCTTGACTGTGAGTGTGTGTGTGCGTATATCTGGCAAGATCGACGGTTTACAGAAAAGACTTACAAAGCCCTTTCGTTCTGTTTTTTAAAATAGTTAATGTGATTAAAGAAGTTCATGTGTAACTTTTTTTTCAAAACAACCCCCCTTCGAAAAAAGATATTTTACCAAATAGGCTGGTAACCATAAAACCCTTTATTGCGCTGGTTGCCCTAAGGTGAAGATCATTAAATCGATGTTATTCACAAACGCCTTATTGGAAAAAAGCCAAAATGTACCCAGACAAACTTAAGACAATAAATCCCCGATAGCACATTGAAATAAGGCTGTATGCACCATTCCCTTCTCGTAGCAGGCCAAAACCTTAGGGCGACCAAATCGCGGTTGTCCTAAGTGCAAAATCGGACTCATCAGGGAGACACGGCTGATTGTGTCTGTGCTCTTGGCGTCAGATAGAGACACACCACAGTTCATAATTCTGTGGTGTTCCGACTGCCAAGAGTTCGAAAAAGAATCCAACAGCACCCCCAGAGCAGCCAGCGAAAGGTAGTAGAATTAAACAAAACAAAAGAGTGGAGAGGAAAAAAGTTGTTGAAAACTAAAAACATTACACAAACAGTATAAAATGTAAGGGACAATCTTTGAGCCTATGCTTGAGGATCCATTCAAGGATGCAAGGGAGATCAAAAGATATGGAACAGTCTGAGTGGTCAGCTCTGTCGTTCAATAACCCAAGCATTGTCAGCGGCTAAGAATTGTGCAGAACAACCTTTCCTTGGATCTCCTAAGAGATGCAATCACCCACCAATTGACCAAAACATATAATGCTGAACAATTAAGTAAGTATATATATAAAGCCTAATAAAAATTCAAAGGTGCTCAACCCCTTGGGAGCAACATCTGTTAAAATAAGGTATTTAAAAGGAAGTTTTAAAACTACAATTGTAGTTTTAAAACTTCCTTTTAAATACTTTATTTTAACAAAAACAACAACACAGCAACACAACAACAACAATATATATATATATATATATATATATATATATATATATATATATATATATATATATATATATATATATATATATATCAAAAATACTGCTAAAACGCCTAATAAAAATCTTAAAGTGCTCACCCCCTGGGGAGCAACATCTGTTTAAAATAGGTTGATAAAAGAAAGTTTTAAAAACTTCCTTTTATCATCCTATTTTTAACGAATATATATATATATATATATATATATATATATATATATATATATATATATATATATATATATATATATATATAGTTGTCACTGTCCTCTCCCAGTGTGCCTATGTATCTTATGATCACATTAATATTCATCATACAGTTGTCAATGCCCTTTCCCACTGTGCCCGTGTATCTCATGATCACATTACTATGCATCATACACTTGTCACTGTCCTCTCCCAGTGTGCCTATGTATCTTATGATCACATTACTATGCATCATACAGTTGTCACATACTGTCCTTTGCCAGTGTGCCTGTGTGTCTCATGCTCACGTTACTATGCATCATACAGTTGTCACTGTCCTTTCCCAGTGTTTCTGTGTATTTCATGTTCACATTACTATGCATCATACAGTTGTCACATACCGTCCTTTCCCACTGTGCCTATGTATCTCATGCTCACATTACTATGCATCATACAGTTGTCACTGTCCTTTCCCAGTGTGCCTGTATATCTCATGCTCACATTACTATGCATATACAGTTGTCACATACGCCAGATGCAAACATCTTACAATTCAGCTCGGGTCTCTGTACATTGACCTGTAAAGTTTCCGTTTTTTTTTACGTTCCATTGCTGACCAGTGGTAAAGTGACAGCAATAAATGTCATTTTCACATGAAGCAATTTTCATTGTAATTTTGTTTTGTTTTGGGTTTTTTTGTTTTTTTGTTTGTGTTTGGTTTTTTTTTCTCTTTTTTCTTGGCTAAGATATATGACAATCTGTAAAACACGACGACGTCTTATTGTCTGTCCTTCTACAATCTGTTTTGTGAATTGTAAAGTCAAAACACTCACACCAGACCTTAAATATTGTGAGTCAATTCAAGGAGCATCGTGGTATGCTGATTGTGTCAGATGGATCTCCGGGTCTTGAATGTAGCTACTTTAACGACGACCACCCCATCGAAAAACAGTGCCGCACTGTATAGTCTAACCTTACCGTCACAGAGATTTATCTGTATGATTTTGAGATTGCTTTCTCGTGGGACACCACCTCGCAACAGTTTGATGCCACCTACTGCTTTCCTTTCTTTCGACATTAATGCATATTCTGTGGACTTTATAACATGGAATCCCCCCCCCCCCCCCCCCCCCCCCCCCCCCCCCCTTATTGTACAGATTCCTCGTTCTTGTCATGGTTCCTTTTATGTTCTCAAGAGGGAGTGTGTGTATGCGACGAGGCTCCAAAACCTCCCATCATCCGGCTCACCAGTTAAGATGGAAATAGGCGAGGGATTGGGAAAACAGGAAATGGGACGAGAGCTGTAAGGGATGGAAGGGGTGGGATGGGGTGGTGGGGATAGAGGGAATGCGGAGGGTTGGGGTGACAAGCCCTACGAAAAGCTTGACGGTGGGAGGCCTTCAAAGCAGTCGCCCCCACATCATACAAATGCTTTTGCTCTGAATCCCTTATGGTCTACGGGGAACAGGGTCCTGTTGCCAGTACATCACATGGCGTGATGCTATGTTTATGGGATTTGTTAAAGTCGTCACTCTTTCCGGAGGCGTCTATCTCTTTTATTCTTGTTTTCGGTGAGGAGCAGAGGTAGAGAATGGAAAGAAGGCATCAAGCAGATTCAATAGAGAAAAGGTATGTGTGTGTGTGTGTGTGTGTGGGGGGGGGGGGGGGGGGGGGGAGGGTGTGTGTGTGACTAAAATGGGGAAGAGGGGGATGGGAGAAGTGACTAAAATATGCTACCCTAGCGCGTGTTCTAATGGATAAATCTCCAAGGAATTTCCATTTGAGCCAAGACTACAATGCATGTGTGCGTGCGTGCGTGCGTGCATGCATGCGTGCGTGCGCGCTTGTGTGTGTGTGTGTGTGTGTGTGTGTGTGTGTGTGTGTGTGTGTGTGTGTGTGTGTGTGTGTGTGTTTGCGGGCGCGCGTGCTTGTGGCTGTGTTTCATTAACTCCACACTCAGGCAATTCTGTAAATCCTCGTTCTACACACACACACACACACACACACACACACACACACACACACACACACACACACACACACACACACACATTCTAACCCCCCCCCCCCCCCCCCCACAGCCTCCCCACTGGCTCATCTCTACTTCTTCACGCTTACTGGCCCAACAATAAAAAAAAAATGGCGCGGGGGGGGGGGGGGGGGGGGGGGGGGGGGGGGGGGGGGGGGGGGGGGGGGGGCGAGGGGTCATGCAGTGCGATTCAACATGTCTAATTATTACTCTGGTCGAGCTGTTTTGACTGTACACACCACTGTGACTCATGGCGAGCGAGGTGGAACCGGGCAATGGGGAGGTGGGTGGGGTTGTGGGCTAGGTGGAATTACAGGAGAATAGGAGGTGGGTGGGGTTGTGGGCGAGGTGGAATTACCGGGCAATGGGAGGTGGGTGGGGCTGTGGGCTAGGTGGAATTACAGGAGAATAGGAGGTGGGTGGGGTTGTGGGCGAGTGGAATTACCGGGCAATGGGGGAGGTGGGTGGGCTGTGGGCTAGGTGGAATTACAGGAGAATAGGAGGTGGGTGGGGTTGTGTGGAATTGTGGCAATGGGAGGTGGTGGAATTACGGGGGCAATGGGAGGGGGGTGGGGCTGTGGGCTAGGTGGAATTACAGGAGAATATGAGGTGGGGGTGGGGTTGTGGGCGAGGTGGAATTACCGGGCAATGGGAGGTGGGTGGGGTTGTGGGCGAGGTGGAATTACCGGGCAATGGGAGGTGGGTGGGGTTGTGGGCGAGGTGGAATTACCGGGCAATGGGAGGTGGGTGGGGTTGTGGGGCGAGGTGGAATTACCGGGCAATGGGAGGTGGGTGGGGTTGTGGGCGAGGTGGAATTACCGGGCAATGGGAGGTGGGGTGGGGGTGTGGGCGAGGTGGAATTACCGGGCAATGGGAGGTGGGTGGGGTTGTGGGCGAGGTGGAATTACCGGGCAATGGGAGGTGGGTGGGGTTGTGGGCGAGGTGGAATTACCGGGCAATGGGAGGTGGGTGGGCTGGGTGTGGGCGAGGTGGAATTACCGGGCAATGGGAGGTGGGTGGGGCTGTGGGCGGGGTGGAATTACCGGGCAATGGGAGGTGGGTGGGGTTGTGGGCGAGGTGGAATTACCGGGCAATGGGAGGTGGGTGGGGTTGTGGGCGAGGGTGGAATTACCGGGCAATGGGGAGGTGGGGGTGGGGTTGTGGGCGAGGTGGAATTACCGGGCAATGGGAGGGTGGGTGGGGTTGTGGGCGAGGTGGAATTACCGGGCAATGGGAGGTGGGTGGGGCTGTGGGCGAGGTGGAATTACCGGGCAATGGGAGGTGGGTGGGTGGGGCTGTGGGGGGCTGTGGGGGGGAGGGGAGGAAGCAGAATGTGGGAAGAAAGATTTGTGGCTCTGAAAAGCCAACATGTGATTCTAAAACAATCCTTCAAAAGAGAGAGAGAGAGAGAGAGAGAGAAGAGAGAGAGAGAGAGAGAGAGAGGGGGGGAGAGACAGAGACAGAGACAGAGACAGACAGACAGACAGACAGACAGACAGACAGAGACAGAGAGACAGGGCGACAGACAGACATACAGACAGACAGAGACAGAGAGAGACTGGGCGACATGCATACATACATACATACAGATAGACAGACAGACGGACAGACAGACAGACAGACAGACAGACAGACAGACAGACAGACAGAGACAGAGAGACTGGGCAACAGACATAGACAGACAGACAGATGGGCAGACAAATAGACGTCAGTAACAGAGGACACATCTTACCACACACTCCCTGGACGCAGGGCGCCGCTCTCATGGACACCTGGGGCACAATTCTCAGCAGGTTGGTCACACCCATGATGACGTCAGTAGCTAGTATTTCACACCACCTGTCAGTCTACTCACGTCGTTATCGTCACCACAACGTCATGACTTCTGAACCAGTACACCACAGAAACATCGAATGAATTCAAGTTATATTCTGGGCAAGATCAGCCCAAAGGAATTTTTTTTTTTTTTTTCCAAACTGAGGTTCAAGGCCATGCTGACATTGTGAAAAGGAGTTCTGATTTCATGCATGTGGAATCTCCCGTCAGTTTGGCAACAACTTCATGGTTTTTCTGACCGTAGGGAGTCTCCTGACAATGTGAATGGCTGAGGAAGAAAACATTGTGGTCCTTGCAGCATGTCACGCCCTCCCTGTTCCAGTAGCAGTGTTGCATGTCACGTCCTCCCTGTTCCAGTAGCAGTGTAGCCTGTCACGTCCTCCCTGTTCCAGTAGCAGTGTAGCATGTAACGCCCTCTCTGTTTCCAGTAGCAGTGTAGCATGTTACGTCCTCCCTGTTTCAGTAGCAGTGTAGCCTGTCACGTCCTCCCTGTTCCAGTAGCAGTGTAGCATGTCACGCCCTCCCTGTTCCAGTAGCAGTGTAGCATATCACGTCCTCCCTGTTCCAGTAGCAGTGTAGCCTGTCACGTCCTCCCTGTTCCAGTAGCAGTGTAGCATGTAACGCCCTCTCTGTTCCAGTAGCAGTGGTGTAGCATGTAACGCCCTCCCTGTTCCAGTAGCAGTGTAGCATGTCACGCCCTCCCTGTTCCAGTAGCAGTGTAGAATGTCACGTCCTTCCTGTTCCAGTAGCAGTGTAGCATGTAACGCCCTCTCTGTTCCAGTAGCAGTGTAGCATGTCACGTCCTCCCTGTTCCAGTAGCAGTGTAGTAGCCTGTCACGTCCTCCCTGTTCCAGTAGCAGTGTAGCATGTAACGCCCTCTCTGTTCCAGTAGCAGTGTAGAATGTCACGCCCTCCCTGTTCCAGTAGCAGTGTAGCCTGTCACGTCTCCCTGTTTCCAGTAGCTCCCAGGTTCCAGTAGCAGTCACAGTTCAGTTTCAGACATCACAGCAGTCTCAGTTTCCCATCACACTGTTGCACGAGGAAGTCTCAAGGGGAAAAAAGAAATGTTTGAGCGATGGAAGTCTCAAAGCGGTAGAAACTGCTTCAGAACTTTCGAAAATGTGGCGTGAACACGTTTTGCAATAGGTGCAGTGGTGGATTGAACTGACGTCTTTGACTGCGCTGAACACACGAGTGTATTCTTAAAAAAAATAAAAAATAAAAAAAAAGAAAAGAAAGAAGAAGAAGAAGAAAAGCCAAAAAAAAAAAAAAAAAAAAAAAAAAAAAAAAAGAAAATTGTAAACACTGTGTTTCACAATTTTGTATTCAACAATTATAATTTCACCATTTTAACTGAATGTCAGAGTCTGTCATTAACACAGTCCCAGTGAGGAAGGTTTTTTTTGAGGATTTTTTGTATTTAAAAAAATTGAGTTTTACAAAGATAACCCTCCTCTGCAACAAAATAATAAATAATTGAAATTTTTAAAAAAAATCTTAGCATTCTATTCTAAAAGCAGGTGCTTTTTAGTTTATGATTTTTCACATTAGAAAAAAAAAAAAAAAAAACACTGCTCTTCCTGAAGAAAATTCCAGTCTTCTCAATGGCAGAGCTGACCATCTGTTGAAGTGTGCGGCGACAGACTGTGCAGGCGGAAGTCTTGCAATGCCATCAATGGAAACAGGTAGTCT
>JADBJO010000196.1:920427-925427 GCA_016801955.1 Conus betulinus
TTTATGTGAATAAGATTTTTTTCTTAAAACCATTACGTCCCATTAACTCGAATACAACGCGAACTTCATCGTCTTTTAATTTCTCTTAAAACACAGGTAAACCACTTACAGATTTGAAATAGCTAAAGGGACGTACACAAACGGGAGCGAGACCATTTCGGAGATTTTGTCATCTTATGCTTTCAGTGTCTTTTAAAATCTTGGCATGTAGGTTGAAATACAAACTAGGTAGTAAACAATCCACACAAATAAAATCAATATGCAGCACTACTTTTTTAACGTGGTACAGTCTGGTCAGGTCTTGTCATCCAATCGGTCAGGTCTGTTTGAGAAATATGACGAGAAAAGAAAATACTTGCGTCCTCTCTGCACTCAGTGCTTTATTAAATACATGAATCTGCACTCAGTGCTTTATTAAATACATGAATAAACCACTCAGATGTTCCTGAGTTTGAGTGCTTCATGACATGCATGAATAAACCATATACATCTTCACCCGGTTCAGTGAGACATGACATGCATGAATAAACCATTTACACCTTCCGCCGGTTCACTGATACATGACATGCATAATGAATCACTCACATCCCCTCTGAACGAACTGTTTTCATGAAATATATGAATAAACCAACAATATCTTTTCCAAATTGAGTATTTGACGAAATCTGCCAATAAACGGCTTATATTTACCACGAACTGAAAGTTTCACGAAAACCACAAGTAAACCATTTCCCTCTTCTGTGGGCCGTGTGTCTCAAAAGTCCACGACTAAGCCACTACTGTCTTCTCTTGCCTAAACCAAAACAACACTAGACCCGTGGTGAATTATAAACAAACAACACCAGACCCATTGTGAATTATAAACCAAAAACAACACCAGACCCATGGTAAATTATGAACCAAACAACACCAGACCCATGGTGAATTATAAACCATATAACACCAGACCCATGGTAAATTATAAACCATACAACACCAGAGACCCATGGTAATTTTTAAACCATATAACACCAGACCCATGGTGATTTTTAAACCATACAACACCAGACCCATGGCGATTTTCAGTTTAGACTGAGAAAGAAACGTTTAGTCGAAGCAGCAGTGAGAGTGTGGATAGGGAGGGGTGTGAAGGAGGAGGGTGCAAGTGAGTCAGTGTGTGATTTATCTTGGTGTCACCAGAAAGGCGTGTGACAGAAATGTCAACGTGACTATGGCATGGGACCCGCATCACCAGAAAGGCGTGTGACAGAAATGTCAACGTGACTATGGCATGGGACCCGCATCACCAGAAAGGCGTGTGATAGAAATGTCAGCGTGACTATGGCATGGGACCCGTATCAACAGCACGGCTTGTGATAGAAATGCCAGCGTGACTATGGCATGGGACCTATATCACCAGAAAGGCCTGTGATAGAAATGTCAGCGTGACTATGGCATGGGACCCGCATCACCAGAAAGGCGTGTGATAGAAAAGTCAGCGTGACTATGGCATGGGACCCGTATCAACAGCACGGCGTGTGATAGAAATGCCAGCGTGACTATGGCATGGGACCTATATCACCAGAAAGGCCTGTGATAGAAATGTCAGCGTGACTATGGCATGGGGCCCGCATCACCAGAAAGGCGCGTGTGATAGAATTGTCAGCGTGACTATGGCATGGGACCCGCATCACCAGAAAGGCGTGTGATAGAATTGTCAGCGTGACTATGGCATGGGACCCGCATCACCAGAAAGGCGTGTGATAGAAATGTCAACATGGCAATGACATGGGACCCATATCACCAGAAAGGCGTGTGATAGAAATGCCAGCGTGACTATGGCATGGGACCCGTATCACCAGAAAAGGCGTGTGATAAAAATGTCAGCGTGGCTATGACATGGGACCCGTATCACCAGAAAGGCGTGTGATAGAAATGTCAGCGTGACTATGGCATGGGTCCCGTATCACCAGAAAGGCGTGTGATAGAAATGCCAGCGTGACTATGGCATGGGGACCTATATCACCAGAAAGGCGTGTGATAGAAATGTCAGCGTGACTATGGCATGGGACCCGTATCACCAGAAAGGCGTGTGATAGAAATGTCAGCGTGACTATGACATGGGACCCATATCACCAGAAAGGCGTGTGATAGAAATGCCAGCGTGACTATGGCATGGGACCGATATCACCACAAAGGCGTATAATAGAAATGTCAGCGTGACAATGATGACGTGTCATAAAAATGTCAGCGTGGCAATGATGACGTGTGATAGAAATGTCAGCGTGGCAATGATGACGTGTGATAGAAATGTTAGCGTGACAATGATGACGTGTCATAGAAATGTCAGCGTGGCAATGATGACGTGTCATAGAAATGTCAGCGTGGCAATGATGACGTGTAATAGAAATGTCAGTGTGGCAATGATGTGTCATAGAAATGTCAGCGTGGCAATAATGACGTGTGGTAGACATGTCAGCGTGGCAATGATGACGTGTGACAGAAATGTCAGTGTGGCAATGATGTGTCACAGAAATGTCAGTGTGGCAATGATGACGTGTAATAGAAATGTCAGTGTGGCAAGGATGTGTCACAGAAATGTCAGCGTGGCAATGATGACGTGTGACAGAAATGTCAGTGTGGCAATGATGACGTGTGACAGAAATGTCAGTGTGGCAATGATGCGTCACAGACATGTCAGCGTGGCAATGATGACGTTTGATAGACATGTCAGCGTGGCAATGATGAAGTGTGTGATAGAAATGTCAGGGTGGCAATGATGTGTCATAGAAATGTCAGCGTGGCAATGATGACGTTTGATAGACATGTCAGTGTGGCAATGATGACGTGTGACAGAAATGTCAGCGTGGCAATGATGATGTGTGACAGAAATGTCAGCGTGGCAATGATGACGTGTGATAGACATGTCAGCGTGGCAATGATGACGTGTGATAGACATGTCAGCGTGGCAATGATGACGTGTGATAGACATGTCAGCGTGGCAATGGTGACGTGTGACAGAAATGTCAGTGTGGCAATGATGTGTCATAAAAATGTCAGAGTGACAATGATGACGTGTGATAGACATGTCAGTATGGCAATGATGACGTGTGATAGAAATGTCAGGGTGGCAATGATGACGTGTGTGACAGAAATGTCAGCTTGGCAATTATGACGTTGATAGACATGTCAGCGTGGCAATGATGACGTGTGACAGAAATGTCAGTGTGGCAATGATGTGTCACAGAAATGTCAGGGTGGCAATGATGACGTGTGACAGAAATGTCAGGGTGGCAATGATGTGTGTCACAGAAATGTCAGCGTGGCAATGATGACGTGTGATAGAAATGTCAGGGTGGCAATGATGACGTGTGACAGAAATGTCAGGGTGGCAATGATGACGTGTGACAGACATGTCAGGGTGGCAATGATGACGTGTGATAGAAATGTCAGCGTGGCAATAATGACGTGTGATAGAAATGTCAGTGTGGCAATGATGTCATAGAAATGTCAGCGTGTCAATGATGACGTGTGATAGAAATGTCAGGGTGGCAATGATGACGTGTGACAGACATGTCAGCGTGGCAATGATGACGTTTGATTGACATGTCAGTGTGGCAATGATGACGTGTGACAGAAATGTCAGTGTGGCAATGATGTGTGACAGACAGGTCAGGGTGGCAATGATGACGTGTGACAGAAATGTCAGGGTGGCAATGATGTGTGACAGACATGTCAGCGTGGCAATGATGACGTGTGACAGACATGTCTGGGTGGCAATGATGCCGTGTGACAGACATGTCAGTGTGGCAATGATGACGTGTGGCAGACATGTCAGGGTGGCAATGATGACGTGTGACAGACATGTCAGTGTGGCAATAATGACGTGTGACAGATATGTCAGGGTGGCAATGATGACGTGTGACAGACATGTCAGTGTGGCAATGATGACGTGTGACAGACATGTCAGGGTGGCAATGATAACGTGTGTGACACACATGTCAGTGTGGCAATGATGACGTGTGACAGACATGTCAGGGTGGCAATGATGACGTGTGACAGACATGTCAGGGTGGCAATGATGACGTGTGACAGACGTGTCAGGGTGGCAATGATGACGTGTGACAGACATGTCAGGGTGGCAATGATGACGTGTGACAGACATGTCAGGGTGGCAATGATGTGTGACAGACATGTCAGGGTGGCAATGATGACGTGTGACAGACATGTCAGGGTGGCAATAATGTGTGACAGAAATGTCAGGGTGGCAATGATGACGTGTGACAGACATGTCAGCTTGGCAATGATGACGTGTGACAGACATGTCAGGGTGGCAATGATGACGTGTGACAGACATGTCAGGGTGGCAATGATGACGTGTGACAGACATGTCAGGGTGGCAATGATGACGTGTGACAGACATGTCAGGGTGGCAATGATGACGTGTGACAGACATGTCAGGGTGGCAATGATGACGTGTGACAGACATGTCAGGGTGGCAATGATGTGTGACAGAAAATGTCAGGGTGGCAATGATGACGTGTGACAGACATGTCAGCTTGGCAATGATGACGTGTGACAGACATGTCAGTGTGGCAATCATGACGTGTGACAGACATGTCAGGGTGGCAATGATGACGTGTGACAGACATGTCAGCGTGGCAATGATGACGTGTGACAGACATGTCAGGGTGGCAATGACGTGGGACCCGCAGGAAGGATAAATACAAGGACAGGTGAGGAGGTAGGAGATGGTGAGGAACGGGAGGAAAGAGAGCAGCGATGTCGGCGAGGAGTGTGCTTCGAGCGTCTGCATCCTGCAATAACAGTGTCTGCTGTATGTTAATGAATTCTTCACAGCAGCAAGCTTCAATGCGGCCTAGTTCGTGGAGGTAATCAAGGATTTGTCTTGTGATGTTGTGTGACGCTTTTGGAGGAGGACGGATTTGTCTCAGTGACAGCTTTAATGTGTACAGGTTCTTGTTATCTTGCGTGGTTGAAGACGATCAACCGTGTTCAAG
>JADBJO010000196.1:930427-944825 GCA_016801955.1 Conus betulinus
ACTTCATTTGAACGATCTATGAATGTCCTTACCACATTTGCCAGAATTTCAGGCCTACTCTTGAATAATGAAAAAACGCAATCAATATGGCTTGGGTGTTATAAAAACTCGAAAAAAAAGATACTGTCCTCATCTGAAAATGATATGGAATCCTTCTAAATTCAAAATACTGGGTGTTTGGTTCACTCAAGACTTAAAAGAATGTGAAAACTTAAATTATAATGACAATTTCCGGAAGTTAAAACATTATTCAGAATTTGGTCTCAGAGAAGTCGGAAGAGTTGCTGTTCTCAGTCCCTTATTCTATCAAAACTTATACACCTCTGGATTTTGCTACCTAACCCTCCTGACCTTTTGATTCAAAAACTTCAAAAAGATGTGTTTCAGCTTCGTTTGGAATGGCAAACAAGATAGAATAAGCAGGAAAACAGCAGTGAAGACTGTAAAGCAAGGTGGTTTAAACATACCTGATATAAAAAAATACATTAATGCTTTGAAACTTCTGTGGATAAAGAAACTTAAAACCACAAGTCATAAATGGAAGAACATCGTTTTAAAAATTATACCCCTTCAGTGATAGAATCGAAAATTATGGACCAGGGTACGGTTCTGGATACACAAGTGTTAATTCATTTTGGAAAGACACGTTTACAGCCTATCGGGAATTTTGTCTTTGTGTGACACCCGAGACATTAAATGAACTACTTGTTGAACCCGTATTTTACAATGACATGATAAAGTAGGAAATGCGGTAATCAAGCAAAATAAGTTAGTCGAGAAAGGGATATTCGCAATAAAACACTTTTTGAAACCAAATGGACAATTTATGAACTTTAGAGAATTTAGCATTAATGTTGACTACACCATAGATTTTATCTCATACAATGGATGGATTTCTTCAATGAAACAATTCATAAGGAAAACGGGTATGAAAATAGATAATAACAGAGACATAAGTCATAACACACCGAAGGCTTTAAATACTATTATGAAGAAAATAAAGGAGCCAAACAGTTCTATGAAATTTTCATTCAAGATGAGCGCAAGCCAAATTGCTGCTACAAATGGCTAAACAAACTGAATTCTGAAATCCATTGGAATAAAGTATTTACTCATGTCCACAAAATCAAAGATATAAAATTAAAATGGCTACAAATTCGAATCATACACAGAATTATTGGTACAAATATATTGTCTTAAATGCTATGGGCTTAACAAACACGACAAGTTGTACTTTTTGTAACGAAGAGAAGAGATTCGGTCCAACACTTTTTATATGGATGTGCAACCACGCTCAAACTTTTTGGACAGAAGTTGAAAAGTTATTTAATGAAAAATGTCGAAACACAACTAATATCAAAATCACACGAGATATCGTTATTTTTGGAATAGATCAACGTGTGAAAACAGAGACAGTTTTTGATTTCATTATTATGCTAGCTAAACTTCATATATATAAGTGCAAAATCAAACACAAAGACCAAATGCTTCAATTTTTCAGAGTCAATTGAACAATAGATATAAAATCGAATTGTTTAATGCTAAAGTCAACAACAATCTAAACCATTTTCATGCTACATGGAAACAACTACAGGCCAATGATTCTTCTTCAAGAAAACACTTCCTTAAGCTCTTGATCTAATACACATTTTCATATGCCCAGTCTTCTTTCTTTCACAACCTCCCTCTGAAATGGAGAGAGTGAGGAAGGAGAGGAGAAAGTAAGTTGTTAAATCTCGCAAAAAATGATGTCACTCTTTTTTTTCCCACTTTTTTCCCCCGTTGTCTAAACTTATGTACGCGTCTATGTTTATCTTGCTTGCTTGTTTGTTTTGTTTGTGTTTTGTTCCTTCTTTAAAAAAAAAAAACAACTGTTTTTGGACATATGCCATTAACTGTTTATACAGAAATGATGCTAATGTACATATGACTTGGCGCACTGTCCTCTTTATGCGCATTTGTAATCTCTATATCGTTTGATTAAAAATGTGAATTTAAAAAAAAAAAAAAAAAAAAAAAAAAAACAAAAAAAAAAAACACGGTCGGTGACTCTAAGTCAGTCAAACAGCACGATGGGTGACTCTAAGTCAGTCAACCAACACGATGGGTGACATTAAGTCAAACAACACGGTGGGTGACTCTAAGTCAAACAACACGGTGGGTAACTCTAAGTCACTCAAACAACACGGTGAGTGACTCTAAGTCAGTTAAACAACACGGTGGGTGACTCTAAGTCAAACAACACGGTGGGTGACTCTAAGTCAGTAAAACTACACGGTGAGTGACTCTTAGTCAGTCAAACAACATGGTGAGTGACTCTAAGTCAGTTAAACAACTCGGTGGGTGACTCTTAGTCAAACAACACGGTAAGTGACTCTAAGTCAGTAAAACTACACGGTGAGTGACTCTAAGTCAGTCAAACAACACGGTGGGTGACTCTAAGTCAGTTAAACAACTCGGTGGGTGA
Source organism: Conus betulinus (assembly GCA_016801955.1). Taxonomy (NCBI): domain Eukaryota; kingdom Metazoa; phylum Mollusca; class Gastropoda; order Neogastropoda; family Conidae; genus Conus; species Conus betulinus. The sequence continues at coordinate 932,895 of JADBJO010000196.1, forward strand.
CTCTAAGTTAAACAACACGGTGGTGACTCTATGTCAGTCAAACAACACGGTGGGTGACTCTAAGTCAGTCAAACAACACGGTGGGTGATTCTAAGTCAGTCAATCAACATGGTGGGGTGACTCTAAGTCAGTCGAACAACACGGTGGGTGATTCTAAAGTCAAACAACATGGTGGGTGATTCTAAGTCAGTCAAAACACACGGGGGTGACTCTAAGTCAGTCAAACTACACGGTGGGTGACTCTAAGTAAAAAAAAAACACGGTGGGTGACATTAAGTCAGTCAAATAACACGGTCAGTGACTCTAAGTCAAAACAACACGGTGAGTGACTCTAAGTCAAACAGTACAGTGGGTTACTCTAAGTCAGTCAAACAACACGGTGGGTGACTGTAAGTAAGTCAAACAACACAGTGAAGGACTGTAAGTCAAACAACACGATAAGTGACTCTAAGTCAGTCAAACAACACGGTGGGTGACACTAAGTCAGTCAAACAACACGTTGGGGGACTCTAAGTCAGTTAAACAACACGGTGAGTACCTCTAAGTCAGTTAAACAACACGGTGGGTGACTCTAAGTCAGTCAAACAACACGATGGGTGATTCTAAGTGAAACAACATGGAGGTTGACACTAAGTCAGTCAAAGAACACGGTGGGTGACTCTAAGTCAGTTAAACAACACGGTGAGTGACTCTAAGTCAGTTAAACAACACGGTGAGTGACTCTATCTTAGTTGAACAACACGGTGAGTGACACTAAGTCACCCAACACGGTGAGTGACTCTAAGTGAAACAACATGGTGAGTGACTCTAAGTCAGTCAAACAACACGGTGGGTGACTCTTAGTCAGTCAAACAACACGGTGGGTGGCTCTAAGTCAGTCAAACAACAAGACGGGTGACTGTAAGTCAAACAACACGGTGGGTGGCTCTAAGTCAGTCAAACAACACGGTGAGTGACTCTAAGTCAGTTAAACAACACGGTGGGTGACTCTAAGTCAAACAACACGGTGAGTGGCTCAGTCAAACAGCATGGTGGGTGATTCTACGTCAAACAAAACGTTGAGTGATTCTACGTCAGTCAAACAACATGGTGGGTTACTGTAAGTCAGTCAAACAACACGGTGGGTGACTCTAAGTCAGTCAAATAACACGGTGAGCGACTCTAAATCAAACAACACGGTGAGTGACTCTAAGTCAGTCAAACAATACGGTGAGTGACTCTAAGTCAGTTACACAACATGGTGGGTGACTCTAATTCAGTCAAACAACACGGTGGGTTACTCTAAGCCAGTCAAACAACACGGTGGGTGAGTCTAAGTCTGTTAAGCAACACGGTGGGTGACTCTAAGTCAGTCAAACGACACGATGGTGACTCCAAGTTAAACAAGACGGTGAGTGACTCTAAGTCAGTCAAACAACATGGTGGGTGACTCTAAGTCAGTTAAACAACACGGTGAGTGACTCTAAGTCAGATAAAAACAACACGGTGAATGACTCTAAGTCAGTCAAACAACACGGTGAGTAACTCTAAGTCAAACAACACGGTGATGGAATCTAAGTCAGTTAAACAACACGGTCGGTGACTCTAAGTCAGTCAAACAACACGGTGGGTGACTCTAAGTCAGTCAAACAACACGATGGGTGACTCTAAATCATACAACACGGTGGGTGACTCTAAGTGAAACAACACGGTGGGTGACTCTAAGTCACTCAAACAACACGGTGAGTGACTCTAAGTTAGTTAAACAACACGGTGGGTGACTCTCAGTCAAACAACACGGTGGGTGACTCTAAGTTAGTTAAACAACACGGTGGGTGACTCTAAGTCAAACAACACGGTGAGTGACCCTAAGTTAGTTAAACAACACGGTGGGTGACTCTAAGTCAAACAACATGGTCGGTGACTCTAAGTCAGTCAAACAGGACGGTGGGTTACTCTAAGTAAAAAAAAAACACGGTGGGTGACTCTAAGTCAGTCAAACAACACGGTGGGTGATTCTAAGTCAGTCAACCAAAACGGTGGGTGACTCTAAGTAAAAAAAAACACGGTGGGTGACTCTAAGTCAGTCAAACAACACGGTGGGTGATTCTAAGTCAGTCAACCAAAACGGTGGGTGACTAAGTAAAAAAAAAAACACGGTGGGTGACAATAAGTCAGTCAAAACAACACGGTGAGTGACTCTAAGTCAGTTATACAACACGGTGAGTGACTGTAAGTCAGTTAAACAGCACGGTGAGTGACTTTAAGTCAGTTAAACAACACGGTGAGTAACTCTAAGTCAGTCAAACAACACGGTGGGTTACTATAAGTCAGTCAATCAACACGATGGGTGACTCTATGTCAGTCAAACAACACGGTGGGTGATTCTATGTCAGTCAAACGACACGATGGGTGACTCTAAATTAAACAACACGGTGGAAGACTCTAAGTGAAACAACACGGTGGGTGACTCTAAGTCACTCAAACAACACGGTGAGTGACTCTAAGTTAGTTAAACAACACGGTGGGTGACTCTAAGTTAGTTAAACAACACGGTGGGTGACTCTAAGTCAAACAACACGGTGAGTGACCCTACGTTAGTTAAACAACACGGTGGGTGACTCTAAGTCAAACAACATGGTCGGTGACTCTAAGTCAGTTAAACAACACGGTGGGTGACTCTAAGTCAGTCAAACAACACGGTGGGTGACTCTAAGTCACTCAAAACAACACGGTGAGTGACTCTAAGTTAGTTAAACAACACGGTGGGTGACTCTAAGTTAGTTAAACAACACGGTGGGTGACTCTAAGTCAAACAACACGGTGGGTGACTCTAAGTTAGTTAAACAACACGGTGGGTGACTCTAAGTCAACACGGTGGGTGACTCTAAGTTAGTTAAACAACACGGTGGGTGACTCTAAGTCAAACAACACGGTGAGTGACCCTAAGTTAGTTAAACAAGACGGTGGGTGACTCTAAGTCAAACAACATGGTCGGTGACTCTAAGTCAGTCAAACAGGACGGTGGGTTACTCTAAGTAAAAAAAAAAAACACGGTGGGTGACTCTAAGTCAGTCAAACAACACGGTGATTCTAAGTCAGTCAAACCAAAACGGTGGGTGACTCTAAGTCAAAAAAAAACGTGGGTGACAATAAGTCAGTCAAAACAACACGGTGAGTGACTCTAAGTCAGTTATACAACACGGTGAGTGACTCTAAGTCAGTTAAACAGCACGGTGAGTGACTCTAAGTCAGTTAAACAACACGGTGAGGAACTCTAAGTCAGTCAAACAACACGGTGGGTTACTATAAGTCAGTCAATCAACACGATGGGGTGACTCTATGTCAGTCAAACAACACGGTGTGTGACTCTAAGTCAGTCAAACAACACGGTGGGTGACAATAAGTCAGTCGAACAACACGGTGAGTGACTCTAAGTCAGTATATACAACACGGTGAGTGACTCTAAGTCAGTTAAACAGCACGGTGAGTGACTCTAAGTCAGTTAAACAACACGGTGAGTAACTCTTAGTCAATCAAACAACACGGTGGGTTACTATAAGTCAGTCAATCAACACGATGGGTGACTCTATATCAGTCAAACAACACGGTGGGTGACTCTAAGTCAGTCAAACAACACGGCGAGTGACTCTAAGTCAGTTAAACAGCACGGTGACTGACTCTAAGTCAGTCAAACAGGACGGACGGGGTTACTCTAAGTAAAAAAAAAACACGGTGGGTGACTCTAAGTCAGTCAAACAACACGGTGATTCTAAGTCAGTCAACCCAAAACGTGGGTGCCTCTAAGTCAAAAAACACGGTGGGTGACAATAAGTCAGTCAAACAACACGGTGAGTGACTCTAAGTCAGTTATACAACACGGTGAGTGACTCTAAGTCAGTTAAACAGCACGGTGAGTGACTCTAAGTCAGTTAAACAACACGGTGAGGAACTCTAAGTCAGTCAAACAACACGGTGGGTTACTATAAGTCAGTCAATCAACACGATGGGTGACTCTATGTCAGTCAAACAACACGGTGTGTGACTCTAAGTCAGTCAAACAACACGGTGGGTGACAATAAGTCAGTCGAACAACACGGTGAGTGACTCTAAGTCAGTTATACAACACGGTGAGTGACTCTAAGTCAGTTAAACAGCACGGTGAGTGACTCTAAGTCAGTTAAACAACACGGTGAGTAACTCTTAGTCAATCAAACAACACGTGGGTTACTATAAGTCAGTCAATCAACACGATGGGTGACTCTATATCAGTCAAACAACACGGTGGGTGACTCTAAGTCAGTCAAACAACACGGCGAGTGACTCTAAGTCAGTTAAACAGCACGGTGACTGACTCTAAGTCAGTTAAACAACACGGTGAGTAACTCTAAGTCAGTCAAACAATACGGCGAGTGACTCTATGTCAGGTAAACAACAAGGTGGGTGACTCTAACTGAGTCAAACAACACGGTGGGTGACTCTAAGTCAGTTAAACAACACGGTGGGTGACTCTATGTCAGTCAAATAACACGAAGGGTGACTCTAAGTCAAACAACACGGTGGGTGACTCTAAGTCAGTCAAACAGCACGATGGGTGACTCCAATTCAAACAACACGGTGAGTGTCTCTAAGTCAGTCAAAGAAAATGGTGGGTGACTCTATGTCAGTTAAACAACACGGTGAGTGATTCTGAGTCAGATAAACAACACGATGAGTGATTCTAAGTCTGTTAAACAACACGGTGAGTGACTCTAAGTCAAACAACATGGTGAGTGACTCTAATCAAACAACACTGTGGGTGACTCTAAGTCGTTAAACAACACGGTCGGAGACTCTAAGTCAGTCAAACAGCACGGGTGGTGACTCTAAGTCAGTCAAACAACACGATGGGTGACTCTAAGTCAAACAACATGGGGGGTGACTCTAAGACATTCAAACAACACGGTGAGTGACTTTAAGTTAGTTCTACAACACGGTGGGTGACTCTATGTTAAACAACACGGTGGGTGACTCTACGTCAGTCAAAACAGCACGATGGGTGATTCTAAGTCAAAAACAACACGGTGAGTGACTCTAAGTCAGTCAAACAACATGGTGGGTGACTCTAAGTCACTTAAACAACACGGTGGGTGACTCTAAGTCAAACAACACGGTGGGTGACTCTAAGTCAGTCAAACAACACGGTGGGTGATTCTAAGACAGTCAAACAACACGGTGGGTGACTCTAAGTCAGTTAAGCAACACGGTGGGTGACTCTAAGTCAAACAACACGGTTGGTGACTCTAAGCCACTCAAAACAACACGGTGGGTGACTCTAAGTCAAACAACATGGTGGTGACTCTAAGTAAAAAACACGGTGGGTGACACTAAGTCAGTCAAACAACATGGTGAGTGACTCTAAGTCAAACAACACGGTGGTTACTCTAAGTCAGTCAAACAACACCGTAGGTGACTGTAAGTCAGTCAAACAACACAGTGAGTGACTGTAGTCAAACAACACGATGTGTGACTCTAAGTCAGTCAAAAAACACACGGTGAGAGACTCTAAGTCAGTCAAACAACATGGTGGGTGACACTAAGTCAGTCAAACAACACGGTGAGTGACTCTAAGTCAGTTAAAACAACACGGTGGGTGGCTCTAAGTCATCAAACAACACGGTGGGTGACCCTAAGTCAGTCAAACAACACGGTGAGTGACTCTAAGTCAGTTATACAACACGGTGAGTGACTCTAAGTCAGGTGAACAACACGGTGAGTGACACTAGTTACCCAACATGGTGAGTGAGTCTACTCTAAGTCAAACAACACGGTGAGTGACTCTAAGTCAGTCAAACAACACGGTGGTGACTATAAGTCAGTCAAACAACACGGTGGGTGACTCTAAGTCAGTCAAACAACACGGTGGGTGACACTAAGTCAGTTAAACAACACGAGGGGTGACTCTAAGACAAAAATCACGGTGGGTGACTCTAAGTCGAACAACACAATGGGTGACTCTAAGTCAGTCAAACAACAGGGTGAGTGACTCTAAGTCAGTTAAACAACACAGTGGGTGACTATAAGTCAAACAACGCGGTGGGTGACTCTAAGTCAGTCAAACAGCACGGTTGGTGACTCTACGTAACACAACACGGTGAGGGACTCTAAGGCTGTCAAACAACACGGTGGGTGACTCTAGTAAGTCAAACAACACGGTGGGTGAATCTAAGTCAGTTAAAGAACACGGAGAGTGACTCTAAGTCAGTTCTACAACACGATGGGTGACTCTTAGTAAGTCAAAGAACACGGGGGGTGACTCTTAGTCAGTCAAACAACACGGTGGGTGACTCTAAGTCAGTTCAACAACACGATGGGTGACTCTAAGTCAGTCAACGACACGGGGGGGTGACTCTAAGTCAATCAACACGGTGAGTGACTCTAAGTCAGTTAAACAACACGGTGGGTGACTCTAAGTCAGTTAAACAACACGGTGGGTGACTTTAAGTCATTTAAACAATACGGTGAGTGACTCTAAGTCAGTTAAACAACACGGTGGGTGACTCTATGTCAGTGAAACAACACGGTGGGTGACTCTAAGTCAGTTAGCAAACACAGTGAGTGACTCTAAGTCAGTTAAACAGCACAGTGGGTGCCTCTAAGTCAGTCAAACAACACGATGATTTGACTCTATGTGAAACAACACGGTGGGGTGACTCTAAGTCCGTCAAACAACATGATGGGTGACTCCAAGTCAAACAACACGGTGAGTGACTCTAAGTCAGTTAAACAACACGGTGAGTGACTCTAAGTCAGATAAGCAACACGGTTAGTGACTCTAAATCTGTTATATAACACGGTGAGTGACTCTACGTCAATCAACACGGTGAGTGACTGTAAGTCAAACAACACGGTGAGTGACTCTAAGACAGTTAAACAACACGATGGGTGAGTCTATGTCAGTCAAACAACACGGTGGGTGACTCTATGTCAGTCAACACAACACGGTGGGTGACTCTAAGTCAAACAACAACACGGTGGGTGACTCTAAGTCAATTAAACAACACACGGTGGGTGACTCTAAGTCAGTCAAACAACACGGTGGGTGACTCTAAGTCAAAAAACACGGTGGGTGACTCTATGTCAGTCAAACAACACGGTGGGTGACTCTAAGTCAGTCAACAACAACACGATGGGTGACTTTAAGTCAAACAACACGGTAGGTCACTCTAAGTGAAACAACACGGTGGGTGACTGTAAGTCAAACAACACGATGTGTGACTCTAAGTCAGTTAAACAACATGGTGGGTGACTCTAAGTCAAACAACACGGTGGGTGACTCTAAGTCAGTCAAACAACACGATGGGTGACTTTAAGTCAAACAACACGGTAGGTCACTCTAAGTGAAACAACACGGTGGGTGACTGTAAGTCAAACAACACGATGTGTGACTCTAAGTCAGTTAAACAACATGGTGGGTGTGTCTCTAAGTCAAACAACACGGTGGGTGACTCTAAGTCAGTCAAACAACACGGTGGTGACACTAAGTCTGTCAAACAACACGGTGGGTGACTCTAAGTCAAACAACACGGTGAGTGACTCTAAGTCCGTCAAAACAACTCGGTGGGTGATTCTAAGTCAGTTAAACAACACGGTTGGTGACTCTATGTCAGTTAAAACACACAGTGGGTGACTCTAAGTCAGTTCAACAACACGGTAGGTGACTCTTAGTCAGTCAAACAACACGGTGGGTGATTCTAAGTCAGTGAAACAACACGGTTGGTGACTCTAAGTCAAACAACACGGTTGGTGACTCTAAGTCAAACAACACGTTGGTGACTCTAAGTCAAACAACACGGTGGGTGACTCTAAGTCAAACAACACGGTGGGTGACTTTAAGTCAGTTCAACAACACGGTGGTGACTCTAAGTCAGTCAAACAACACGGTGGGTGACTCTAAGTCAGTCAAACAACACGGTGGGTGACTCTAAGTCAGTCAGGTCGTCAGATCCCAGTGGATAGCACACAACATGGCGAGCACTCCACGTCTGTCAGATTGACAGGTCCCATTTTATGGAAAACAACGTGGCGAGCATTCAAGTCCATCAAGTCACTAAATCCTAGTTATTGACAAGCAAAACTGCGAACACTCTAAGTCTGCTAGGTCATCAAGTTTTGATTACAAGCAAAACAACATGGCCGCTAGCTATCCTAGTGTGTCACGTCACCAGGTCCCAGCAGACATAAGAAAATGTCGAACGATCCTAGCCCATTTTATATTCAGGTCCCAGTTGATAGTAAACAAAATTGCGAGCAATCCATGTCTAACACTTCTCCAGAAACTAGTTGACAGTCAACAACACGATGAGGGCTTCACGTCTAAAACAGGTCACCACATGGAGCCTACCAGGTGATGACCAATCCTGGCAAACATGTAGAACCTGTTTTCCGAACTGACGCAGACGACTATCAACATGTTGGTTTGGAAACTTACACCTATTGTGACTGGAGTCTGAAACAGAAACTGAAACAGAGAGAGAGAGAGAGAGAGAGAGAGAGAGAGAGAGAGAGAGAGAGAGAGAGAGAGAGAGAGAGAGAGAGAGAGAGAGAGAGAGGCGATAATAGGAGGAGGAGGGGGGAGAAAGACAGACAGACAGACAGAGACAGAGACAGACAGACAGACACACACACACACACACACACACACACACACACACACACCCACACACACATACACAATGTGAAAAGATCGAGAGAGACAGAAACAGACACAGAGACTAAGAGACAAAGAGACAGAGACAGACAATGACAAAGAGACAGAGACAGAAACAGAGTGAGACAGATCGAAAGAGAGGCCACCAGAGAAAGTGAGACAATCCTCGCCATCTTACCACACTCCCTGGTCGCAAGAAACGGCGCTCATGGACATCTGGGGCACGATTCTCAGCAAGTTGGTCACACCCATGATGACGGCAGAACTTATTACGTCACTGTACTCTGATCCTGCTGCTTACGTCAGTCTCCTCTGATCTTCATTATGTTCTTATAAATAAAAAACGGCACATGCAGCCCCGAAGCCAGGGTACATCACTGAGCAATGACAACCGGCAAAATGTTTCACAGATGAGGATGTGTCAGTTTGCAGTGAATCGGGAACAAAGTCTTTTAGCTCATTGTTCTCAACGAAATAAAGATTCTGGAGTCTGGAGATTGGAATGCCTGAAGACCTATTTGGGTACCTTGTGGTATACCAGTAGTTTGTAGAAGTGACCGGACATACAGGTAAACATCTGTTTGTACCTCTGTATCCATCACACAATTTCAGAGCTTAAAGACGAGAAGCTGGAGTGTCCAATCTCCTTTTCAACAATCTATGCACATTTTTTTTTCAGTAAGGTGTGTCTCACTACAGTAAAATTCTACAAAGTTTATCAGAAGCAGACACAGATGTTCATGCCAATCCAAATCTAGATGTAGCTGCTTTTCAATCTGTGGTTTTTTGACGCTGGGGAAACGCTGTTCTTCTTACGCCGTGAATACAATTTTTTCATGCTCTCAACAGCAGGGCTGGCCATCTGAGAAGAGTCTTGAAACGAAACAGGGAGCCTGTTATTACAGAACGACCCCCCCCCCCCTCTCTCTCTCTCTCTCTCTCTCTCTCTCTCTCTCTCTCTCTCTGCGTGTGTGTGTGTGTGTGTGTGTGTGTGTGTGTGTGTGTGTGTGTTAGTGGGGTAGGGTGGGTGGGGGTGGGGTAGTAATCGACTGCGTCTTTTGCAATCTATGAAAAGAAAATAGGAAAAATGAGACAGATCATATAATAAAAGCACACATTCACATGAATAATGATAATCCAGAGAACTGAAAAAAAGCAATACAAAAAAAGAATTGAAAAAAAGAAAAATGGAAAACAGAACAACATTTCACGCCTAAATTGACCTGATTGCTCAAAGAAACCAACCAGTGTAGTGTCTAGTTGTTTATATATTTCATGATACATAGATAGATAGATAGATAGATAGATAGATAGATAGATAGATAGATAGATAGACAGGCAGATAGACAGATTGATAGACATAGTGAACCCAGAAACATTTTCCGTTAAATACCAGCCAACCACGAATCCACGATGCACAAAAGAACTCCACCACCAAAACTTAAAACCAGGCTACAATCAGTAAAGACACTCTGCCCAAGGCATCCATCCTTTCAGACTAGCATTACTCATGCCTCTTCTCTCCCACGCCTTCTGCGCAGGAATTCCTTATTCTCTCAACTCCTTCCTCCACATCTCTCTCTTTCCAACCCACACAACCCCCCCCTCCCCCACACCCCCATCACCACCACCCTACCAGACTGACCCCATCTCCTAAGACATGAGCCAGTCGTCACAGACCCAAGGCCAACGCAGCTGCTGTTTGACTGGTCACATGCTTCTCCGCTGACAGACAAACATATCATAAGGACAGAAAGCTATCGCAGTCTACGTCCTCTTTTGTACATTGACAGGCAAAAGAACAAAAAAAAGAAAAAAGAAAAAAAAACAACAACAACGAAAGAAACAACAACAACGAAGAAAACAACAACAACAAAGAGAAAACAAAAGAAGAAAAAAAGATGAGCAGGAGGCAAAAGAGATGTGAGAAATTCCTGCGGCAATGGACAACTGGGATTACGAATGTGTGGAGGGTGAGAAGGAGGGGTTGGGGGGGGGGGGTTGGGGGGGGGGGTAAGGGTCGGGGGATAGGGGAGGCGGAGGTTGGGGATAGCAGGCTGGAGAGAGATCAGAAGGGGAATGAAGTTGACCTTGCAGGCGGAGATTTCCGTTGTTAATCGGTGGTGTGTGATTGTAACTGACCTGTCTGTGTGTCTGTGTGTGTATGTTTGTGTGTGTGCGTGCGTGCGTGCGTGCGTGTCTGCGTGTCTGCGTGTCTGCGTGCGTGCGTGCGTGTGTGTGCGTGCGTGCCTGCCTGCCTGCCTGCCTGCATGCCTGCCTGCATGCGTGCGTGCGTGCGTGCGTGTGTGTGTGTGTGTGCGCGCGCGCGCGCGCGCGCGCGCGCATGTGTGTGTGTGTGTGTGTGTGTGTGTGTGTGTGTGTGTGTGTGGAGAGGAGAGAGAGAGAGAGAGAGAGAGAGAGAGAGAGAGAGAGAGATGACAGACAGACAGAGGGAGGTAGGGAGGGAGAGAGAAAATAATCTGCTGTAGTTTTTAGACAGATCATGCAATAAAAATGGCCTGAGTTATGTAATTAACTGACTTTGTGTGTGTTAAATGGCCTGAGCTATGTAACTGACTGACTTTGTGTGTGCGTGTGCGTGCGTGCGTGCGTGCGTTGCGCGTGCGTGCGTGCATGCGTGCGTGCGTATGCGTGTGTTGTTGTTGTTGTTGTGTGTGTGTGTTTGTATGTGTATATATATGTGTGTGTGTGTGTGTGTGTGCGTGCGTGCGTGCGTGCGTGCGTGCGTGCGTGCGTGCGTGCGTGCGTGCGTGCGTGCGTGCGTGCGTGCGTGCGTGTGTGTGTGCGCGCGCGCGCGCGCGCGCGCGCGCGTGTGTGTGTGTGTGAGCTTGCGCAGTTTTGGTGTTTGTGTGTGCGCGTTTGTGGTGTGTGTGTGTGTGTGTGTGTGTGTGTGTGTGAGAGAGAGAGAGAGAGAGAGAGAGAGAGAGAGAGAGAGAGAGAGAGAGATTTACTATGCTAGTTTTTGTTTGGGGAACATTTCCTTTGTTTATTTTTTTTCTTGGTAAACATTTTCTTTCTGTCTTTCTGACCTGCATGTGTCCTTCCTTTCATACTGTGTGAGTTTAAAACAAGGCAGCATTTGTGTTTTTCGTCTTGCCATGTGCATGTATGTGGGAGTGCACATGTGTATATGGCTATTGTGTGTGGTGGTGTGTGTGTGTGTGTGTGTGAGTACACACTATGTTAATCTGACAGTAAATGGTTTCAGTCAGTCAAGTCCAGGATCAGATCAGTGTCTCTCT
>JADBJO010000197.1:0-117500 GCA_016801955.1 Conus betulinus
TGCTGGGGTCTTGCTATAATGGTTTTTTTCCTCTTTGGGGAGTTATATTTGTACCTGTGGTTGGGCCACTGAATAAGGGTGAAATGCTGTGTATGAGAGTGTGCAATTGCGTGACGTTTATTCGCTGCATGTCAGTTGACCAGGGGAGCTCAATCTAGCAAGGGCAGTCACATCTGCATGTTTCACTGGCGAATAGATTTAACGCTAAGATACATACATTACAAGGAGTACATGTAAGTCCTGTTTACTGACCCTTTCAGGGGATCTTAACATCATACAAGATCGGTGATGATGCCCTATCCATGATCATTTGCCTACTGACTGTCAGGAATGCCAGGTCAGAGAGTTAGGGCGAGGCTGTATGTGGCCACTTGCAGTTGACTCCTCCTCTCTTTTTTTTTTCTACATGGGTATAGCTAAATACTGTTAAAAAGAAGGCCGAGACATACCTAGTTATAAAGGAGAAGAGACAGACTTGTGCATGTGTTGTGTTGCGTGTGCATGTCTTTGTGTGTGTTGTGTGTTGGTATTCATGGTTGTTTGTGTGTATGTGTTTATGTGTGGTTTTCATACTGGGTACGTGATATATTAAATATTCTAAATTAGTCTAGGTTTTCCTTAATTGAAGGTTCTGGAATTTGCTCAAGCCTTTTGTGACATCTCTTCTGCGACCAGTTGGTCCCACTGCCCCTGCCCCCCCCGCTCCCGTCTTCCTTTGGTTTTGTTTGTTTTTGATGTGTGAGTGTGGGTGTGTGTGTGTGTTGTGTGTTGTGTGTGTGTGTGTGTGTGTGTGTGTGTGTGTGGTGTCTGTGTGTGTGTGTTGTGTTTTCAATCTGCACACGTTCATGTAGATGACAGAACTGGATGCTGGGACTGTGACAAACAGAATTATCTTGTGCTAGAATGTGAGGCAGTTTCATCCCGAGAAGTAAATCGTTCATGAGTGATTATTCCCAATCAGTTGAGATGTCTTTCATCAGTTGAGATGTCGTTTGTAACCATATTTGTTCTTTCTGTCCCTTTTCTCTGGAACTCCACGTCCCCTCAAATCTTGAAGACAAGTATTTCATAGTATTTTTGCGCCGGTCTTACTATGATGTATGTACAGAATATTCATGTTATCAACCTCTATTCAATATATGTTATTATAATCATCACTGACCTAACAGTTTACTTAGTGTCTTTGAAATTATCATAGCTTTACTAAACGCTTTTCAAAACTTTGCTTGACCCCTTTACTAATAGGAACACACTATGTCATGCATGGAAATATCATAATGCAAGAGATTTATAAATACATACTCATGGGTGTACGGTATAACCAATGTACTGCTTTTGTCATATGTTCTTTTTTTAGGAGTGGAGATGGGGATGGGTAAGCCTTTGTGAAGGGGGAGGCGGGTAGGGGATTCTTGGCTAATAAGGTACTTTGTTTGTTTCCTTTTTTTTTTTCTCTTCCTTCTTTCCTCATTGTGTGTGGGTGTGAGTTGAGCACGTGAGAAGGAGAGAGAGAGAGAGACAGAGACAAGAGAGAGAGGAGAGAGAGCGAGAGAGAGAAAGAATAGCTTCTGAGAGAGTCCGTAGCGATATGTGTAGCTCTGCTTAGCACTGATCCTTCTGCGCTATGCATAAATATGAGCATGGATTCTAAATTCCACCGATCGTATGCGGCGAATCTCTGTCGTCTCATTCGGACCGGCGAAGGGAAAAATACTGATAGCGTATGGCAAACTGCGGCTGCCGGGGGGAGGCTATGCCGAGGCACCTCTATGGAAGATAACCGGACTTAAGCACACAATAGCCAGCCAAGCGCCATAAAGGCGGCCACATCCTGAAAAATAAAAAACCCCGAAACAGAAACCGCGTCAAAGTGGACAGAATTGTGCGGCTGGAGACAAAGCGTGGTCAACAATCAGCGATGTATGGGACGGATCTGCACATGGAAACTAAAAAAAAAAAATGGCATAAAGGGGAATAAAAAAGGTAGGGAACCGACAGTAGGAGGAGAGAGTCCGGCGGCGGCGGCAAGGCGACGACCGAGGAGTTCGGGGGGGCGGGGCCGAGCGAAGATCCCTCTGACAGCCCCGGCCACCGCTCCCCTAGACAGACACAGCACAGTCAAATATGCTCCTCTCACTGGGCGGGGCGTCAGCCTCATAGGCCTCTGAGGAGAACACTCCCCAGGACACAAACGATGCTGGATGTGCCTCCTAGCCCCCAACAGTCGCGAGGGATCGGGCCGAGTCACCACCTGGGTCAACAGCATAACCAGGAACAGCGTGTAGAGAGCCAGGCGGTACGAAAGAAGCACAAGGCAGGGCTGCCCGTCGGCAACTGGACTTAAAAGTCTACACATATAAAAAAAACTGTCACTACATATGAAAAAATGTTGGGGAGAACGTAAAGGTACGCGGCATGCGCCTCTGCCGGAATCACACTCAAGCAAGGGTGCGGGTGAGGGCTTGCGCGTACGGGTCGTCGCAGAGATACGCTGTTGGTGGTGGAGACGGCCCACAGTACGGCATATGGAGCAACCCGGGGCAGGACACAGACCAGGCAGAACAGAAGACTAACAACAGCAACAGACTGAACCAGACCTTTTGAGAGAGATAGTGCGGTGGGTTCTGTTAGTGTAATGCTAATAGATCACACTGGTTCTTTGATCTGATCAGCACTAGGTTGAGATAGTGGCTGATGTTCCAGCGCTTTGCCTGAGGGAGAGGGCCAGATGAATAAGCAGAGGAAGAAGTAGCGACCAGGGCGGCACGCCCGTGGCTGGACGCGTGCCGCTTCTGCGCTTGAGGAGCACATTCCGCCGACACGAGACATAGACACCGCGGGGGAATCTACAAAACTATATCTAGGCAATACACGCTGATAGCCCGTCCATCAAGCACTGGCCTGCAAGGGCCGGTCTCACCACCACTTGTGTCGACATCCAAAACACTGTGACAATCAACCCGGATGGGACCCAGTCACGGAAGCAAGACTCGCGCAATCACCGGGTGACGCCTTGGAAGGAACAAAGAGGATGACTGCAGCAAACCCGGGACCCTGGGGAATCAAGACCCCTCAAGTAACGCTGCCCCCCGCCCTAAAAGCAAGCAACCGTCAAGGCACCTGCTACCCTGGGACCAAGACTCGTCATAGTACAAAGCCATCTAGGTGCAGCGCCTTTGGTTGGGTTGTCCGGTTTCCCTTTTTGGGGTGTTTTGTTGTTATATAAAAAATAAAGTTTACAAAAAGAAGCGCTGCCGCAGGCGAACCTGAGTCCGCGAGAGATATCAAGTGAAGAGAGCGACAGGACATCCTACCGTAGGATATACACGGGTGGGGTGTGGGCAGTTTGTTATGTGATGGATTAAACGCATCCGTAGTTATACCCCTAAAATCCACCGAGCCACTGTGTAAGAGGTTCTTCGGTTTGTTGCCGCGCTATCCTCGGGCCTTTGCGAGGTCCCTCGCGCTTGTGGCCAAAACGGCTAAATAGTCCAAATTATACGTTTATTGCAATGACTCGCATGACAAGTAAACGTATCATGTGACACAAAATCACATTCGGTATTCTACTTCATGTCTTATATTTATGATGCGACACAACCAAAACATTTTCAGTGCCTCTAAATTTCTTGTCTTTCAGTTTTACCTTTGGGTAGCTATTTTATCAAGGCGACGATTCCCATCTTGATCGAATGTGAACAAAAAAACCGTATTGGTTCCTTGCGCTGAAAGAGAACAACCTTCACCCTGCGTTCGTGCCACTTCCGGCATTCGTCTTTACGGGGAAGAACGAAAATGCTGTCAGTGACGCTAAAAATCCTGCAACCTGTAAACGGAGGGGGAGTGTTATTACGTTTACTTCCCTTCTCTATGACATTATCCTACACTCATTGAAAGAAAGAACTTAACTACGCGCAGCATACATTTCTGGTAAGGACTGTATTGAATCGGGGACTTGGGTTCTCGATCGCCGTAACAAATTAATATAAATTTTGAAATATTAATGGTAGGAGATGAGTCGCAGAATCAATTTGATGGGCAAGGAAAGGGGAAGAAGAACTGCTATTGATAGGTGAAGAGGGTTTTAAGAGATGCCTAGAAGGAAGACAGAAGGTTTGAACTACGCAAAGATATTGCGAGTCTTTTCCAAGAAACCAGATCCTTAAGAGAAAATGAAGGATCACCATAGATTTAGTTTGAGGGATTTTTAGCAGAGTGTTTTCAATAGAAGGATGAAGGAGATCAGAAAGGTAGGAAGGAGCTAAGCCATTCAAAGATTTAAAGCAAAGTAAGGACAGTTTTGTAGTCTATCATTCATTTTTCAACTGGCTGTCAGTGAAGAGAAAGAAGGGAATGACATGAGAAGATCTGGGTTGTCTAAGAATCAAACAGACAGCATTGTTTTGTACTTTCTAGAGATGACTGAGAAGATTCTGGGGACAGCCAACTAGAAAGTTATGTACAGTATTTAAGTCTTGATAGAACGAAGGCAGAAACAAGGGGTTTTGTGGCATCAACAGAGAGAAGATGTCACACAGATAAGATAAGATAATGTTGCTAACTTGCTTATAGCCCAACCAACCGCAAAGGGCCACATCAGGGCTGTCACCCATGTTAAAATCAACTCACCAGTCATTTAAAAAAAAAAAAAAAAAAAAACCCACTTTCACACATTTCTTTAAATGACATCTTCTAGAAACGCACCAGAAACTTCGTTAAAAATCTTTCTTCCATAAAATCTTAAATCAGATGAAAAATGTTCTCTCTCAAAACCCAAAGATCACCTCAGGTGGGACATCTCTGAACAGGATTTTCATGGAATCTGCTGTAAAATGTTTGTGTCTCACATCATGCAAGTCCGAACACTCTAAAAGAATATGTTTCATTGTGAGTGGCACATGACATGGAATACACCACGGAGCTTCTTCACTCTTTAAAAGGTATGAATGGGTAAAATATGAATGGCTGGTGTGCAGCCGGCACAGAACTGTTTCTTCTTTACGACCACCAGACGTAGATGAGAGGAACTCCTTTAGGTTTGGACGGATCTGAAAGAGTTTATTATCTGTCTGTGTATTCCAGTCCTCCTGCCAGAGGTCTCTGACATAATCATTAATTTTGGGTTTCAGATCTGAGCAGAGGATAGGTGTGTTTGACAGTTTCTCTTAGCCAAACGATCAACCATTTCATTCCCTCCAATGCCAACATGACCAGGAACCCAAGCCAGAAGAATGTTGTAACCATCCACTTTCAACTTTGTAAAAAGTTCAAAAAAGTGTAAAAGTTCAGGATGCTGGAGGTTGCACCAGCTATGGCCTCCAAAGCTGACAGCGAATCTGACAAAACCAGAAAGTCCTTCTTCACTGATTGAGAGCTTATTTTCAATGCCAGAATCAGAGCTGTAAGTTCAGCAGAATAAACAGAAGCATCTGAAGGAATATGTTCTAACAGTATTTGAGAAGGAGCACCAGGGCAATAGGCTGCACAGGCCACTCAATCTTCAGACTTGGAACCGTAAGTGAAAATTTTCTGATAGGATGGGAATTTGGAACAGAGGTCAGCATACAATGCCTTGTATGCCAGAGAGCTGGTAGATTCTTTTCGAAAGGCTGCAAGATCAAAACGAATTTCTGGGTGTGAGAAAGGTCCATGGAGGCTGATCTGGAACCTTGGAAATAGACACAACTCCTAGGTCAAGACCTGCATTCCGTGCGTGAGGCTGCATACGAAGACCAAACGGCGGAATACAGTTAGGGTTGTTTTCAAATTTGCTTTGAAATTCAGGATCAAAGACAAAGTCATAAGCAGGGTTTTGCGGTTCCGAGAACAGTCTGATATAGTAATTCAAAGATAGTTTCAGCCTGCAGTTGGACAGTGAAGGTTCACCTGCCTCTGCATACAGGCTGTATACAGGGTTGGTGCGGAATGCTCCAAGACAGAGATGAAGTCCTTGATGGTGGATAGGGTCCAAGAGTTTTAGGTAAGACGGTCTTGCAGAGCGGTACACAGCACAACCATAGTCCAGTTTGGAACGGACCAAGGCTCTGTAGAGGTGCAGCAAAGTTTTCTTACCAGCGCCCCAGTCAGTGTGTGCTATGACCCTGCAGAATATTCAGAGCTTTCTGACAAGAGGTTTTGAGGTTTTTAATGTGGCTGAGAAAGTTGAGTTTTTTGATCAAAAGTGACCACCAGAAATTTGGCTTCTTTTACAGCTGGAATGGTGGACTTGTCCAGACAAATTTCAGGATCAGCAAAGAATTGACGAAAATTGTGAAAATGGATTGACTGGGTTTTGGTACGTGAGAAGGTAAATCCGTTTCCTCGGCCCACTTTTGGATCTTGTTGACACAAAGTTGGAGTTGACGCTATATGCTAGAATAAGAAGCTCCAACTACGTACAGCGCAAAGTCGTCAACAAACAGAGAGGACTCAGAACGCTGGCTTACTGATTTCATGATGTCGTTGATTTTAATGCTGAAAAGGGCAGGAGAAAGGATGCTCCCTTGAGGTACACCCAACTCCTGCCCATGGACGTCAGAGAGTGTGGTGCCAACCACACACCTGGAACTATCGATCAGCCAGAAAGTTTTTTGTTAAACAGAGGCAGATGACCACGAAAACCAAGGTTATGCAAATCCATAAGATTCCTGATTTCCATGTGGTGTCATACGCTTTCTCTAGGTCGAAAAAGATAGCGACCACATGCTGCTTATTGACAAAGGAAGTTGTGGATGGTGGCCTCCAGACGGACTAAATGGTGAACTGTAGAGTGGTACTTCCGGAACCTGCACTGTTCACTGGCTAAAAGGCCATCGGTTTCCAGCTTCCACATCAGACGGGAGTTGACCATTTTTTCCATCAGCTTACACAGGCAGCTGGTCAGAGCTACTGGGTGATAATTTGATGGGTTGGTAGGGTCCTTTCCAGGCTTTGGGATTGGAATGATCAGGGCTTTCTGCCAGGAGGGCAGAAAGCACCCTGTGGTCCAGATATGGTTATAGACTTTCAGAAGGGTCTGGAGACGGCTTTCTGGAAGATGTTTCAAAACCTGATAATGAATGTCATACAGACCAGGGGCAGAATCATTGCAGGTTTGCAAAGCTGATTTTAGTTCATTGATCGAAAAAAGAAGATTGTAAGCTTCAGATTGTCTGATATGAAATTGTATGAAGATTTCTCTCTGATTTGTTTGTTTCTTAAAAAGGCTGCAGATTTACTTGAAGATGAGGAGTTCTGTTGGATGGTGGAGGCCAACAGATTGGCAGCAGCTTGTTTGTCAGTGATCAGAGCATCGGCAAGTTTCAGGTGATGAATGGATGGGGGGGGGTTGGTGTTCTTCCCTTTGATTTTTCTGATGATGTTCCAAACTTTTTTCTTTGAAGTTTTAGATGTCAGCCCAGAGCAGAAGTTTTCTCCAAGACTGACATTTACTGATTTTGAAAGTGTGTCTCGATTTGGCACGGAGTTTCTGATGGGCTCGAGCGTTGGGACCTGAAGGTCTTTGGTATACCCGACGCTGAGCCTGTTTGCGTACTTTTGAGATCTGTTTGACAGTCAGAATTAAACCAGGGTGTTTTGGGCAGTTGGAGTTTGTTGGAAGACATTGGAATACAGGTTTTAGCACAGTTTTATCACAGTATTGGTTAGACTTCTGCAGGGTCTGGACTCTGAAGAATGTCAGTTTCCTGGAGTTCCTTTGAAAATTGGCTGCAAAAGATTCCAGTTTGCCTTCTTATAATTAAGATGTTGTGAGACAGAGGTGTTTTCAGTTAATACGGGGTTTTAAAAGAACAGGGAAATGGTCACTTCTGTGCAGATCATCATGGACAGACCAGTCATAGTCCAGGACCAGCGAGGGGTCACAAATCGACAAATCTAAACACGAAAGTGAACCTGTGGAAGAGTGGAGGTAAGTTGGAGCACCATCGTTCAGACAACACAAATCAAAGTCTGAAAGGACATCTTCAAGAAGCAGACCTCTGGATGACGACGAATTCACACTACCCCAAAGAGGATTGTGTTCATTGAAATCACCCAACAGCAAAAAAGGTCGAGGAAGCTCTCCAATCAGACTGACAAGGTCCTGATGACAAACCGGGACAGAAGGTGGCAGATAGAGTGAGCAAATTGTAACAGTTTTGTGGAGAGTGACTCTCGCAGCTACAGCCTGAAGCCTGGGGGGGGGGGGGGGGGGGTAGTCAGAGCAACAGGACTAAACAGCAACACCACCCAACAGTCCCAATGTAGATGGTTGGAAAGAATGTTAAAGCCAGAAAGAGTGAAGGTCTTCTGGCTTTGAATTTTAGTTTCTTGAAGAGCTACGATGTAAGGTTTTAGTGTTTGACACAGAAGCTGCAGCTCCTCAAAGTTTGAATGTAGCCATGGATATTCCAATGGATTATTGTACTGTCCATGGTGCAGAGGATGAATAGGAGAGAAATCAGGTCATCTCCTCGTCATCGTCTGCATTCAGTGGAGCGAATTTATTGGTAAGCTGGACTGGACTGTTTGAGTCTTCAGACCTGTTGGCAGACTTGCCCACTGGTGAAGAAGGCCTGGATTTGGGGATGTGGAGGTTTCTTTCTCATCTCCACCATCTCCACACTGGGTTGAACTCCCTTGCCCGCATGGGCACTGCTCACAGAAGTTCGAGGCGGGAGGGCTGGCTTTTTCATCTGCCCAGCAGCAGAAGGAGTAGACTGCTGGGCAGACTGAGGGGTGGCGGATTTTTTGCCTCCACCTGGGGCACCCACTTTGGGGTTGGAAGGTGGTGGACCTGCTTCCACCAGAGTTTAACATTCTTCCTTGCAACATTTTGGTGAAAAGAAATTCATCAGTCTGGCAGCAGACTGAACGGGTTGAAACTTTCTTTATTGCTGAAGCGTACGAAGACACTGTTGACGTTTGACTACCAACAACCTGTGTACGTGCCTCAAAAAATTTCTTTTCGGTTTTAACCTTCTGGATGTTGGACTCCTGGATCCACACAGAGCAGGTGTGTGAAGAGGAGGGGTGGCTGCCACCGCAGTTCGCACAATGAGCCGGATCTTTACACGGCCCATCATGGGTTGCCTTTGCAACAAACACCACACACCTCCTCCCCAGAACAGCGATCTTGGATGTGTCAAAATTTCTGGCATTTGAAACATCGCATCGGAGACGGAACATACATTTGCACATGGACATTCAAGTATCCAGCTTTAATGACAGGAGGTAACAAGGGTTGTAGAATGTCAGAAAGAGGGTGTTGGTGGGCACTCTTTCTGCACCTTTACGGACTGTCACCCTATGCACCTCCGTCACACCATGGAATGCAAGTTCTGTCTTGATCTCCACTTCTGAGACGCCTTTCAAATCCGGGCACTGAATAACCCCTTTGGACGAATTCAACTGCTTATGCGGAGTCACCCGGATGTGTCTGTCCACGACCCTTGTTGCCCTCAGCAGCTGTTCCGATTGCTTCTTTGATCTGCACTGGACGAGGAATGAGCCATTCCATAGCCTTTTCACCAACTGAGGGTCACCTGCTAGACCTTGGAACCCCTTCTGAATTGCAAAAGGACTCAGAGCTGAAATAGGCTTTTCCTGCTCTGTCCCTTCAATCACAAGCCAAAGAAACTGAAAAACCTGTCCTCTCTCTCGTCTCCATATCTGAATCACTGTCTGAATCTAAATGTCTTGAGACAGGGTCTACTGCCTTCCTCTTCTTTAAGGGGGGAATGATTTTTTAGAAAAAGCCATGTTTTTAAGTGTTTAAATTTCATCTCGCCTTTACCCACCCACCATGGAGTCCAACAAATGGGCCAGGGCCAAGAAATCACAGTCTTGACCCCTTCCAGGTTTCAGGAGAGATATACGACAGACAGAAACCTACCAGCCCTATCCCCCCTGATCATGTCCAACTCCCCGGAACAGAGAGCCAAGCACTGCAAGGGTTACCTTGGCCAGCTGGAGAACTGCCTGTCTTGACCCAGCCCCATGAAGGGGGAACCGATTATTACACCCGGGCCAGAATGTACCTCCTGTCTAGGAGAGGTCCAAGCCAAAGCGATGTGTTGAGGGCGCTGGCCCTCTCAATCACTAGGATCTCATTCCCCCTCTATCACAGGTCACACTGCTCGGCAAACGCGGCGGATCTTAAGAAGACCACAGAGAGAAAAGGAGTGTGGAAAAGAAGACTTGAAGGGGAGATGAAGATAGAAAAGAGCCAAATAAGAAAGGCAGGCAGAAAACAACAAAAGGAGAAAGGCAGGTTACTTTTAGTCAGGATCCTCACCCTTAGCCTGTCTGACATGGGAATCCCTATCAGGGGCATCAACTCCTTACCACGTTGTGCTTAGGCCAGACAGCAACTTGACTTTTCAGGCCTAGAAGCATTTTTAAAAACCAGCCTATCTTCAAGCATTGATTCCCCCACCAGCAAAGCCTAGGGATCACAGGACCATGCAAGCCCTCCGACCATGGCAAGGCTGCAACCCCCGGAGGGATGTCACACAGAACCAATGCAGCGAACCCCAAAGTAACAGACACGGCAGACTGTGGAAACATGTTGCTGGAAGGAAAGTGCTGAGTCAAGGGTAACACTCCAATTCCACGCAGATGAAGATGTCTTAATAAGGCAACTTTCCAGCTGGATATAGAGTTTGGGATACAGTCAGATAAAAGAAGTCTTTTGGGTGCAAAGAAGATCATTTCAGTTTTTTTTCATTGTTGAGGTGAAATCAGTGTGTGTGTGTGTGTGTGTGTGTGTGTGTGTGTGTGTGTGTGTGTGTGTGTGTGTGTGTGCATGCACGTATACATGCATGTAGACATGTGTATGGGATGTCTTATGATGCCTAACATTTGTGGTTATGATGAATTTTAATCTTCATCACAAAAAATTTGTTTGTTTGATTTTCAGGTCAAAAATCAAGAATGGAGAATTTTGTGTTGTATGATGAGCTGGGCAAAGGTGACCACTCCATTATCTACAAAGGAAGGAGGAAAGGCACCATCAGTTTTGTGGCTATCCACTGCATTGACAAATGCAAACGTCCAGAAGTTACAAACACAGTGAGTTGTTAGCTTATCTCTCTTGTAGCATTTGCAGGCAGACATATTTCATAATATTGCTAGAATGTAAGAGAGCACCAGGGATCATATTACTGTATTCTTACATTTTATATGACATATATTAATATAGATATGCATATTTAATTCTGTGCAGATGTTTTGTTTTGCTCTGAGTTATAAGTTGTGAAATATTCAGAAACAGCTAAATCTGATAAGATATGTCTTTTTGATTCCACTTAGGTATTGGACATTAATGCAAACTGTATAAGCTGATAAAAAATATGGAGTTGTTTTCAATAAAAGAAAGAAATATCGTTATGTGTTATACCATTATTTTTGTGCATCTTCTGAAAGGAGAATGGCAAAGCATTCCCAAAAGGTTTCCCCCATGTTGAGATTACTGCCTTCAGTATCTTTTCACCCTGACATCTATCCACACAAATGATTTGTTATTCCAGATTTGGTTTTTTTTTTTTTAGTTCCTGAAATGCAAATGAATACAACAACAATGATATTGCTGCATATGATTTTAAATTATAATAGCTTTGAATTAATTTTCTCAACTTAGATAAAACAGATACTGAAACATCACTTTTTTTGTGAAATATGATTAGTAAACAGTTTGTGCAGTTTAGATTTTGTTGATCTGTATGTGTGTGTGTGTGTGTGTGTGTGTGTGTGTGTGTGTGTGTGTGTGTGTGTGTGTGAAAGAGATGGAGTACATCAGAGTCCACCTGAAGCATAAGGAGCAACACACCAGCATCTTTTTTAAGAGGACTAAGCCAGTGTGGCAGTAAAAGCTAAAGAAAACTTTCAAAAATGTGATTATTTTTAGTAGCATAGTGAAGAGTGAAAGACAAGTATTTAAAGACTGAGAGTGTTTGGAAACAGGTAAGTGAATTTTCAACGAACGTGTCTTCTTCAACTGTCACAGCAGAACTTAAATGCAACAATTCATATCAGATAGGCATCAGCTAGACATTGTCATGCTGGCTACGACCTGGGAATGATTGTTTTGTGCATTGTCTATGTCTACTGTGACCAGTTTGTGAAGACATCTTTGTCAAATTTTAACAAGTCTATTTTGCATAGTGTATGAAGGGGTTACTTCATGCTTGATGTGTGTTTATTTGCATTTTGACCTGCTTTTCAGTAGCAATACAATCTGTTTCAGGGTTTTTGATTTTTTTTAACATATGTCTTCTGTCTTCTGGCTGCTGTGTCCTTTTGAATTTGTGCACCAGTTTTGAATAAAAGGAAATACTCAAACAGCATGGTTAAAAAAAAGTTGCTTTTCCAGATGAAAACAAGATTTAACTGTGAGAGGCTTCCAGTGTACCTGAAAGAAAACTGCATTATCCCCAGTGTCTTGTGGGATCCACCTTGAGGACCCCTGATCAGACCCCACTGTGACCTAAGCATCCTCAGAATTGCATTATCCTCAGTGTCTTTTGGGCTTCACCTTGAGACCCCCCTATCAGACCCCACTGTGACCTAAGCATCCTCAGAATTGCATTATCCTCAGTGTCTTGTGGATCCACCTTGAGGACCCCTGATCAGACCCCACTGTGACCTAAGCATCCTCAGAATTGCATTATCCTCAGTGTCTTGTGGGCTTCACCTTGAGGACCCCCTATCAGACACCACTGTGGCCTAGGCATTTCTAGAATTGCATGATGTTCAGTGTTTGAGAGCTTCACCTTGAAGATCCCTGAAATGGACCTTATTGGGGCCTAAGCATTCCCAAGACCCAATCTTCAGTGTGGAAATGACACTGCCTCTCCCTCCATTAGAACTTGATCGCTCCTGATCACAGTAACAAAATCCTCATCGTTTCTTTTTTCTTTGTTTCTTGAATCAGCTGATGGAGTTTTAAAACAATGATTACAATATAGCAATAGAGACCACACCTTCATATTGTCAGAAACTCATACACAAGTGTGTGTGTGTGTGTGTGTGTGTGTGTGTGTGTGTGTGTGTGTGTGTGTGTCTGTCTGTCTGTCTGTCTGTCTGACTGACTTTTAAAAGCAACAAGAACAAAAAACTTGTAGAGCAAAATTGGTAGTCAGTGATTGTCTGCTTCTATTTAATGAGAGTTTCTTCTTTGTTTCTTCATTTATTTTTGTTTTGTTTTGTTTTTTAAGGCACCAATAGTTTTCAAACATTTGTTTTTGTACATGCACACTGAGTTCTTGAGATAAGTGAAGAATAGCAGGTTTTCAGTGCATTTGGCTCTTTGGCACCAGTTATTGATGATGTGTACTTTAGAAAAGAATAGTATGAGGTAGAATACTTCCTTCTTTTTTTGTATTTACTGTTTGTTTTGAAGTGTGTGTGTGTCTGTGTCTCTGTGTGTGTGTGTGTGTGTGTGTGTGCTTTTCGTGCATGGGAGCAGGTGTGTGTGTATTGTTGTGTCTCTGTGTGCTATTTCCTTTTTTTCTTTTTTTTTTCCTTTTTTGTTTTTGCTGTTGTAAGATGCAAAGTCTAACAACACTTTGTTGGTCCAGGTGCGAATGACTCACGACATCAGCCATCCCAACGTGGTTCAGTTCCATGAGTGGTATGAAACCAGCAACCACCTGTGGCTGGTGGTGGAACTGTGTACAGGGGGCAGTCTGGCCGACATCCTGGCCCAGGACCACAACCTGCCCGAAACCTCCATCCGCGACTTTGGCGTCCACCTCGTCACCGGCCTACACTACATCCACTCATTAGGCATCCTTTTCCACGATCTGCGACCCTCCAAGGTCATGGCTATTGTTTTCATATTTGGACAGTATCTGTCATCTGTGTGCGACATAAAATTTTTTTTAAAAAAACTTGAAGTAAAAGGGGAGAAGAAATATTAATTTTTCTGCTCCCAGTACACACACAAAAAGAGTGTTTGAGAGAGTGATTGGCATTTTATAGCCACAAACTAAGAGAGTCAGTAATTGTTTAATTGCTACATATGTAGTGAAGAGTCTACATTCTCTTTTATACACGTATGTTTATTTTGCTATGGATGGGTATTGTTTTTTCAGAGTATTTTCAGCAACAACCTGTTGTTCTTGTATGCATTGTCCACTTTGTAGTGACAGAGTTGCTTGGTAATCACAGGTGCTGTTGGATGCCACGGGTGTTCTGAAGTTTGCAGACTTTGGCATGTCCAAAGTGGAGGGGGAGAACATGGAGGAGCTCTTTTACAAGTTTTGAGGCCGGAGAACACTGAACATTCAGTCTGCGAGAGATGATGAACAATCAGTACCACAGGTAACTGCTTTCCCCATCTGTCTTCCTGTCATCTGTCATCAGAGGAGATGATGAAACAAATCAGTACCACAGGTAACTGCTTTCCCCCCATCTGTCTTCCTGTCATCTGTCTTCCTGTCATCTGCTGAGGAGATGATGAAACAAATCAGTACCACAGGTAACTGCTTTCCCCATCTGTCTTCCTGTCATCTGTCTTCCTGTCATCTGCTGAGGAGATGATGAAACAAATCAGTACCACAGGTAACTGCTTTCCCCATCTGTCTTCCTGTCATCTGTCTTCCTGTCATCTGCTGAGGAGATGATGAAACAAATCAGTACCACAGGTAACTGCTTTCCCCATCTGTCTTCCTGTCTTGAGCTTCAGTTGCTGCTTGTCTTGGCAACATTTTTGTTGCTGTAGTCTGAGCAGAGGCATGTATCAAACTTGTGTACTACTTAACTATGGAAAATTAACTTCCCAGAATGTGATGATATCATTTTTGCACAATTTTTGTGTGTGTTTTCATTGTTCTAATATTGCCTGACCACTTGCATACAAGCTTTCATGCCGCATCTATGTTATCTACAGGAAAATAAACCCAGTCGAGTTTGGTATTAAAAGAATGGTTGGGAATTCGCCAGTTCAGTCATCTCAAGACCGCAAATATATTACATTTTTCATGATAAATAACTAATTATCAAACCTATAGCCCCATTTGTAATGGCCGCTCAACCATGCCGAACACATTGCTGGCAGACCAGCTATGCACAGATGACATTCAGTTGGCCGAATACAGTGCGGTTAGCTGGCTGGTGGGGAGCGTCTGCAGAAAACACCCCTTTCCCAAGGAAGGGTAGGATTTCTGCAAACCAGAAAACTGGGTTGTAGGGATGAAAGAATTAAAACCAAAACATCTGTAGCAGCCTTCATTGCGCACCAATCTTAGAGATCGCTACTGAACTATACTAACCAACACTGCAAGTGCATTGTCCCTGGGAACCATAGGTAATAAATGGAAGGGTAGACAATTCCTGCCACACTCCGCAACCAAACTATACGTCTGCATAGTAAGAAGAAGAAAGGAAAAAACACTGGAATACTATCACCCTTTATGCTGTGCTCCTTTATAGACTTGAGCTTTCACCGCCAACACAAAGTCAGTTCATCTTCATCCTGAGTCCTTGTATTTCTTTGGAAAGAAATGTGTCAGAAAATGTGTATCAAGGGTAGATAGCCTTGTCGTGGTTGTTGTTGTTGTTTTAGCATCAATTTCATTCAAGTACTTCAACTTTTTAACTGCACAGCTGTATGTCATACCTTTTTTTCACACTGTGTTCGGTCTTACTGTGTTTTATATGTAAAATACTATAAGGGTAGTTTATCTTCTCTTAGCATCTGTATTGATAGAGAGATTAGTTTTTTATTCAGTAAATTTTGGTGTAAATGTTGAATATTTTTTTGCTTCAGTAAATTTTGGTATAAATGTGGTCATTTTGAAGGTTAGTGTCATGGTTTTAGAACTGCTAGTTTCCTGTTAAATATCGTGCCCATTATTGAAAAGAATATGAAAAAATCAATATGAAGAAAATATTGTATGTTGTGTCAGAAAGATTTGCTATCCTAACAGTTCAGCAGAATGGAGCTATACCAAGTGTCAACACTTTGAATCTGCTGAATGCTATGATTCAACTTGCACACACACAAGGTCAAGGGTCAGACAGTACAAGAAGACAATTTTAGGTTTTTGTGGTGATTTTTCAGGTGGGTGATCCAATTAAGAATAGCATGTGATTTGTGTGTGTGTGTGTGTGTGTGTGTGTTTTTGGGGGGGGGGGGGTTATTTATTCATTATGTGTATGTATGTGTGATGTGTGTGTGTGTGTGTGTGCGCGCGTGCGTGTGTGTGTGTGTGTGTGTGTGTGTGTGTGTGTGTGTGTGTGTGTGTGTGTGTGTGTGTGTGTGTGTGTGTGTGTGTGCAGGGAGTCCCACATACATGGCACCTGAAGTTTTTCAGGGAGGAGAGCCTTCAATCATGTCAGATTTATGGGCCCTTGGTTGTGTCTTCTATGAAATGTTTGCTGGTGAGTGGTGTGCGTGTGTGTGTGTGTGTGTGTGTGTGTGTGTGTGTGTGTGTGTGTGTGTGTGTGTGTGTGTGTGTGTGTGTGTGTGTGTGTGTGTGTGTCTGCATATGGGTATCTGTACAGTTGCTTGCATGAATACGTTTATGATTAAATCTTGTGTATGCTTTTCTGTGTGTCTGTTGTAAATAGTGAATGAATGCATTAGGGTTGAATGTACATGTACTTATAATCAGCTGGAGTTTCAAAGATCATAAACGCCCTGTTTTGTCTGTTATCCCAGATATAGCATTGGTGCCGGTCTCCTGAAAACAGAGCATAGCTATCTAAATGGCTATGCATATAGAGATCAGTGAATGATAGAGCATGAATTAGGGGTTTTAGATAATAAACTCAAAAGAAGATCAAGTCTGGGGTAACAGTCAAATTGAATGAACATGTTGTCTGATTAATCCTGTCAGTTATTTTGTAATGTAAGAAAAAGTTCTGTGTTAAATAGTTTTGTTTCATTTAGTCTGTATGCATGTGCGTGTGTGTGTTCAAGTACACAGTGGCTGTGTATATGTGTATACATACTGAATGTTCTCCCATCACAATATAATGATGGTAATTTTTAAAATCTTGATGGATTTAATGAAAAGACATCTCAGTTACAGTGATGGCTACATGTGAACGTCAGGATCAGAAACTCATTCCTGTGAACAGAAATCTGATATCATCCAAAACAAGGAGTAATGGAAGACTGGCTGTGGTAAAGTGAAAGGTTCATTGCAGGTCATCCACCATTTCTGGGTGAATCTTATGAAGTCACTAAAGACAAAGTCCTCAACAAGGAGTTTCCACTGCCAAAAGTCAAAGGTAAGATTGATCTTTGTGTACTCTGCCTCCCTCAGAAAGTCAAAGGTAAGATTGATCTTTGTGTACTCTGCCTCCCTCACAAAGTCAAAGGTAAGATTGATCTTTGTGTGCTTTGCCTCCCTCAGAGAGTCAAAGGTAAGATTGATCTTTGCGTACTCTGCCTCCCTCAGAAAGTCAAAGGTAAGATTGATCATTGTGTACTCTACAGTTTGACAAAGAAAATGCAGAGATTATATATATAACTGTAGATAATGAATACTGTGTCCTACAGTTTGACAAAGAAAATGCAGAGATTATATATATAACTGTAGATAATGAATACTGTGTCCTACAGTTTGACAAAGAAAATGCAGAGATTATATATGTTACTTTAGATAATGAATACTGTGTCCTACAGTTTGACAAAGAGAATGCAGAGATTATATATATAACTGTAGATAATGAATACTGTGTCCTACAGTTTGACAAAGAAAATGCAGAGATTATATATATAACTTTAGATAATGAATACTGTGTTTGACAAAGAGAATCCAGAGATTGAAAGAATTGTCTTCCATTGTGATTGTTTCATCATCATTTTTGTTCCCCTCACAGCGTTTGGCAGCCATTCCAGGTCATGAGTTAGGTTGTTGTTTGTGACCTTCAAAGTGGAATGTCTTCTGTGGGTTGTTGTTTGTGACCTTCTTGAAGGTGGCATGTCTTCTATGGGTTGTTGTTTGTCACCTTCAAGCTGGCATGTCTTCTATGGGTTGTTGTTTGTGACCTTCTTCAAGCTGGCATGTCTTCTGTTTTAGCCATTACAGTCCAGGTGGTTTGTGTTTGCGTCTTTCTCTAAACCCTGACAGGCTTTCAGTTTGATAGTCACTGGGATCTCTTTTGTTTTTCTGACAGTGTTCATATCTTCACTCTGATCAGTCTTGCAGTTATTGCCTTTTACCCCAGGGTTGGTATGACAGAAGGGATCATGCTTTCAGGGTTGCTATGACAGAAGGGATCGTGCTTGTAGTTATTGCCTTTTACATCAGGGCTGTTATGACAGAAGGGATCGTGCTTGTAGTTATTGCCTTTTACATCAGGGCTGTTATGACAGAAGGGATCGTGTTTTGTAGTTATTGCCTTTTACATCAGGGCTGCTATGACAGAAGGGATCATGTTTATATTCTTTCTGTGTTTTTAAGGGACTCGGTTGTCAGCAAAACCATCACCTGAATTTCTCAACCTACTTGAAAGTTTGCTGCAGAAGGATCCTACTCGGAGGTCAGTAACAAAGCTTGGCTGTTGGTGTTGTTTTCCAGGCGTTGAGCTGAGGTAGACTGTAGGATGTGAAAGGATCGTGTGTAAATATTTAGTCATGCATTTACTGGATGTAACATACTGTTGAAAATGGATTCATGGTACCAATCCTTCAGTTGAAATTTAACCCAAATAATAAGACGACCATTACTGTGTGTTCGGATGTTACTCATTTTGGTCATTGAGTAATGATGTTTTTGCATTTAAAATTGAGGTACAACAAGCTTGCTTCTGACAAACACAAAATACACTTCAATCTGGCAACTAATACATCATACCATCCCTCACTGCACTTCAGTCACTGATACATCATGCCATCCCTCACTGCACTCCAGTCACTGATACATCATGCCATCCCTCAGTGCACTTCAGTCACTGATACATCATGCCATCCCTCAGTGCACTCCAGTCACTGATACATCATGCCATCCCTCAGTGCACTTCAGTCACTGATACATCATGCCATCCCTCAGTGCACTCCAGTCACTGATACATCATGCCATCCTTCACTGCACTCCAGTCACTGATACATCATGCCATCCTTCACTGCACTCCAGTCACTGATACATCATGTCATCCCTCACTGCACTCCAGTCACTGATACATCATGCCATCCCTCAGTGCACTTCAGTCACTGATACATCATGCCATCCCTCACTGCACTCCAGTCACTGATACATCATGCCATCCCCCTCAGTGCACTCCAGTCACTGATACATCATGCCATCCTTCACTGCACTCCAGTCACTGATACATCATGCCATCCCTCAGTGCACTTCAGTCACTGATACATCATGCCATCCCTCAGTGCACTTCAGTCACTGATACATCATACCATCCCTCACTGCACTCCAGTCACTGATACATCATGCCATCCCTCAGTGCACTCCAGTCACTGATACATCATGCCATCCTTCACTGCACTCCAGTCACTGATACATCATGCCATCCCTCAGTGCACTTCAGTCACTGATACATCATAGTATCCCTCAGTGCAGACAACACAAAATGCACTGCACTCCAGCCACTGGTGCATAATACCATCCCTCAGTGCAGACAACACAAATGCACTGCACTCCAGCCACTGATGCATCATACCATCCCTCAGTGCAGACAACACAAAATGCACTGCACTCCAGCCACTGGTGTATAATACCATCCCTCAGTGCAGACAACACAAAATGCACTGCACTCCAGCCACTGATGCATCATACCATCCCTCACTGCACTTCAGTCACTGATACATCATGCCATCCCTCACTGCACTCCAGTCACTGATACATCATGCCATCCCTCAGTGCACTTCAGTCACTGATACATCATGCCATCCCTCAGTGCACTTCAGTCACTGATACATCATGTCATCCCTCAGTGCACTTCAGCCACTGATACATCATACCATCCTTCACTGCACTCCAGTCACTGATACATCATACCATCCCTCACTGCACTCCAGTCACTGATACATCATGTCATCCCTCAGTGCACATGCAGGGGGAGGAAAAAGAGAGGACCTGGGTGCTGTAACTTAGGCGTACCCCGATGGACATCATCCTTTCTGTGATGTGGAGCGGTGGATGAAGGCGTTGTTTCTGATCTGGCATGCTGATTATTTTTGCTGTCTCAGCCACCTCCATATGCATAGTCATGAAGAAAGAACTTTTGATACACACCCACTAAAGATTGTCTAGTCTGTGTCTGCTTTATAAAAACATGTACATAATCAATTTGTAGAAGATGGCATTAACTTGTTTTCATGAAAACTTGTACATGTGCAAGTGACAAATCACAAATGCAGAAAACTGCTTTAGTTCTTTCGGGCTGTGTATCTCTGTCTCTTTCTCTCTGAAAGTAGAAGAAGAATAACTTCTCTCTCTCTCTTCCTGTCTCTCTCTCTCTTACTCTTTTTCCCTCTCTCAAACCTGTATCTTTTTCTGTATGTTTTAATTTCCATCTGTCAGTCGCTCTACCCATTTTAAAATCATATTATGAAGCACACATGCTTATTGATATGTTGGTGAACATGTCAGCTGTCTTCCCATTCACCTTAAAGAAACTGGATTATTTCATATATATCTTTTACACTCTAAGTGCCACCTAAGATTTTTCTGTCCATTGTCTCTGCCTGTATTTGTCAGTTTGTCCTTCTTTCTCTCATCTGTATATCTATATTATAATAAAGGTGTCTGTTGTGTTTAATGATCATTGCAGCAGAGATCAGATGCCTTGCTTCCCATTGACTTTGGCTCAAGCTCACTGACAGTTTTTGGCACCAGACTCAACCCAACATTAAACTGTTTGTTTTGCCATGTTATGTGGGTGTTACATCATAAACTTCCAGTAGAATGGTTAAATCGTGAGAAGATGAAGTGTGGGATGGCTGACAGCCTGCAAAGAGTCCTGTCACCCAATGAATGCCCTCAATCACTGTTGGTTGTTGGTTGGTTTGTATCCATCTTGTCAGCTGCAGAGTGTTTCAGCTGAGGAAGGGGAATGTTCTGTGATGGCAGATTGAGCTGGGCCGGCCTGGTAAAGCACCCTTTTTGGCAGGACCAGTTGTCCTCTCTGGCCAAGGAGTTCACCATGTCCCAGGACACCGAGGGCCCTGCTACCCCCGCCACTCAAAGCAGTGTCTTTGAGCACAATGCAGGCTCCGTGCTGGGCCGTATCAAGGGGGTGGACCTTCATCGCTCCATAGACAAAATCGGTATCTCGTCTGGATGGCATAGACTCCACACGCCCTCGTGAGTTCAGAATGTGTATGTCTGTATTTTGTGAGTTAGTTTTGTGTGTGTGTGCATGTGTGTGGTAATTTGTTTGTATGTTTGATTTGTGTATGGTGTATACATCTACAGGTTGTGTTTATGTGTATGAGTAGGTGTGTGTGTGTGTGTGTGTGTGTGTGTGTGTGTGTGTGTGTGTGTGTGTGTGTGTGCTGTGGATACATCAATTGATGTTTGTGATCATGTGCCTTAACATGCACATACACGTGTGTGTGTGTGTGTGTGTGTGTGTGTGTGTGTGTGTGTTGCCTGTGTGTGTGTCTGTGTCGTCCACTATTTCCCATTACATGTGCATACTTCAGCTGGAAATTGAATGAGTCATTGTTTGTGCAGTGTCCACAATCGGTGAAGTCTTGCGGCCCAAGACTGCCCCAGGGCATGACACTGGGGGTAGCAGTCTCTTCACTCTCAGGTCGGCTCTTGTTCAAGTTTCTCTCATATTCCTTCTTGTGTGTGCTGTCTCTCTACAAACAGGCATGGTTATACAGTATGGATATATGAATTCAGCCTTGGTGTCTTTCAATACAATGGCTTTGCAGAGGTTTTCTTTTTTTCATCTTATTCTTTTTGGGCGGGAGGAGGGGGAGGTGTGGGAGTGTCTTTTCCACATATCTGTGGGAAACAGTGTGCTCTAGCATATTAGTTCTCAGCAGATGCAATATTAGTTGTCAGCAGACGCAATATTATTTGTCAGCAGATGCAATATTTGTTGTCAGCAGATGCAATATTAGTTGTCAGCAGATGCAATATTTGTTGTCAGCAGATGCAATATTAGTTGTCAGCAGATGCTACATTAGTTGTCAGCAGACACAATATTAGTTATCAGCAGACGCAACATTAGTTGTCAGCAGATGCAATATTAGTTGTCAGCAGATGCAACATTAGTTGTCCAGCAGATGCAACATTAAGCAATATTAGTTGCCAGCAGACGCAATATTAGTTGTCAGTAGATACAATATTAGTTGTCAGCAGATGCAACATTAGTTGTCCGCATATGCAATAGTTTTTAAATGAGGAGAGCATGACTCTGATGTTCATGGTTCCTCAGCAGATGCAATATTAGTTGGTGAGAACACTTGTCTGTTAGATTCTGCTTCTTCTTCCAACCTGCCAGACTTCTGCCATAGAATGATGTTGGGGTGAAACAGAATAACTTGTGTAACACAAAGGTGAACAACAGTCCTAATATTCTTACATTTTTTACATAAAACACTACTATTTTTCTCAGGATATAGACAGTCAGATGCCATAATGGCTTAGCAGTTTTCTCATTTTCGTTCGTTCTTTCCAAAATTGGCAGTTGTACAGACACATGGACATGCACACATGCAAGCATGCATATGCACTTACATGCGTACATGCATATGTGTATGCATACACACATGTCACACACACACACACACACACACACACACACACACACACACACACACACACACACACACACACACACACACAGACAATTTGCCCATGCAGTGTCCTGAATTCTAGTGATTATTACAGCTCATCATACATTTTTTTCAGAAACTGCGTGGTTGATTTTGTATTATCTGCATGTTTTATTTGCCACAAATATGCACGTTAAAAAAAAAAAAAGGGTACAGGACCCTACGGTCAGAATGTTTTGGTTGTCAAGTCCACTCTGTTATAACAGGGGATTTCAGCTGGGGAAAAGAATGGTTGTGGTGTGGAATGGAAAACAAATGTGTTCTCTTCACAGGATGATCATGTTATTGTGTTCTGGGCTTGACTTGACCTGTCTGTTCAGTGCCAGGCCACACACAGCTGTGCCACCTGATGAGAAAGTGACAACACCATACCGCCAGGTGCAGTCACCTCTAACCACGCGAGAAGTGATTGGCATCACGCATGACGACATGGACAGCAGTGTCAGAAATGGTGACAGTGAGGCTCTCAGTCTGGTCTTTCATGACAGCGACTTCACTGTTTCTCAGATCATCGACAACGCCAAGGTGAGGGTGCTTGGGAACTGGGATATCCCCGAAGAAAATGAATGGTGTGAACAGAGTTAAGGACGCTCTGTCAGCTTTGACTGTATTCCTCATGATGAAAGTCTGAACACAGGCCTTCTGTTTTCCTCACACAAATATCAAAACCTTGAAAAACTTTTCTTTTTTTTTTTTTTGGTTTGTATTTTTGCTGAATATGTAGCAAAAGTTGGATGCTTTGATTACAGATTCAGAAACCAGCTCCAGCCTCGATGAAGTTTGACCCAAAGATATTGCCTGTGCCACCGTACACTGGTATGCTGTTGGCTGTCCTTTGGTGGCCATGCTTTTTTCCTACTTCTGTCTGTCTTCCAAGGCTGGATAGGAGAAAGAGCATGTACAGTTATGCTTATCTCGTGACTCTTAACTAAAGACAACTCTGTTTTTGTTCTTGTTTCTCTCACTTTCTGTCTTTGTGTGTATCTCTGTCTCTCTTCCCTTTCAGTTTTTGTGTCTGTTTCTGTCTTTCTCTCTGTCTCTCTGCTGCCCTTTTCTCTTTCTCTTTTTCTCTCTGCAGGTTTTTCTTGTATCTCTGTCAGTCTGCTTAACTCATTTTCTCTCTCAGTCTCTCTCTCTTTTATTTCTCCCTCCCACTTTCTGCATTCCTAGGTTGTTTGTGCTGAAAATACTGGGCAGGCAGGATAGTCTGTTTGTGCTGAAAATACAGGGCAGGCAGGATAGTCTGTCTGTGCTGAAAATACTGGGCAGGCATGATTGTCTGTGCTGAAAATACTGGCCAGACATGATAGTCTGTCTGTGCTGAAAATACTAGGCAGGCATGATTGTCTGTCTGCTGAAAATACTGGGCAGCATGATTGTCTGTGTTGAAAATACTGGGCAGATATGATAGTCTGTTTGTGCTGAAAATACTGGTCAGGCATGATAGTCTGTGCTGAAAATACTGGGCAGGCATGATAGTCTGTGCTGAAAATACTGGGCAGGCATGATAGTCTGTGCTGAAAATATTGGTCAGGCATGATAGTCTGTGCTGAAAATACTGGGCAGGCATGATAGTAGTCTGTGCTGAAAATACTGGCAGGCATGATAGTCTGTGCTGAAAATGCTGGGCAGGCATGATAGTCTGTGCTGAAAATACTGGCTAGGCATGATAGTCTGTGCTGAAAATACTTGGCAGGCATGATTGTCTGTGTCTGCTGAAAATACTGGGCAGGCATGATAGTCTGTGTCTGCTGAAAATACTGGGCAGGCATGATAGTCTGTGTCTGCTGAAAATACTGGGCAGGCATGATAGTCTGTGTCTGCTGAAAATACTGGGCAGGCATGATAGTCTGTGCTGAAAATACTGGGCAGGCATGATAGTCTGTGTCTGCTGAAAATACTGGGCAGGCATGATAGTCTGTGCTGAAAATACTGGGCAGGCATGATAGTCTGTGCTGAAAATGCTGGCCAGGCATGATAGTCTGGGCTGAAAATACTGGGCAGGCATGATAGTCTGTGTCTGCTGAAAATACTGGGCAGGCATGATAGTCTGTGCTGAAAATGCTGGCCAGGCATGATAGTCTGGGCTGAAAGACTGAAGGGTTTAGGCTACCCGCTTCCTACAGAAAGTTTTCTTCTCAGGCAAAAATTCAGGGCTAATTACTTGAGAGTGAAAAAAAAGAAAGAAAGAAAGAAAAGAAACTTATTTGTGTCAGATATACAGTTCAGTCAAT
Source organism: Conus betulinus (assembly GCA_016801955.1). Lineage (NCBI taxonomy): Eukaryota > Metazoa > Mollusca > Gastropoda > Neogastropoda > Conidae > Conus > Conus betulinus. Next base: position 24,979 of record JADBJO010000197.1, read on the forward strand.
ATTGATTAAGTCGGTCATGATATTTAATCAGGAGAAGCTGTTGTTCTGTTTTCTACGATTCCTTTCTGGAAGTAAAAGGGATTCTTCACGAGGATGTTTAAGCTGCCATTAGAAATACTAATTGAAAGGAGATGAATGTTTGTTTGTTTTGAATTTTAGGTCAGTAACATTCCATGAATGAATGTTATAATTACGATATACATAGAATACTCACACAACAATGTTTTTGATGTTGAAAATGAGAGAAAATAAAAATTGATTTTGCTGTGTCTCCTTTCCCATGGGTGAAACTTTTCTGTCTATGGACGGAAATCCGTCAAAATGATGTTCAGTCTTAATGGAACTTCTCTCAATTTAAAAAAAAAAAAAAAAAAAAAAAAATTTATGGTGTATCAGTTCCGCTTCTGTGTTTGTTCCAAGCTTTCGATCTCTTTCTGGAAGTAGCTATTTCTGTATTTCCGGCGTCTTCACAGGCTAACATTGGCGCGTTTGGCTGACAACAAAAGTTTCAAAAATTCAATTCACCCCCCTGTACTCCCCACCGGGGCACAGCCCCTGTACCCTGCTGGGGCCTAAGCGGCCCCTGGACCCCAGCCTTGTTTCAGTCAAATCAAGTTTTGTAGGTTTCACCCATGCTTTCCAGTTTTGCTGTGTTTGATTCATTTTATGGAGAGGGTAAAAATGCAAGATTTATATATATATTCGAGATTGCTGTGTGTTTGAATGTGTTTCTGTTTTCCTCAGGTATGTGCATGAACAATTCCCTGCTTATTAATCCTGATTGTTTTTGATGACCAGTGGAGAAGTTGAACAGCATGCCAGACAAGGACTTCATGAAGCACATGCGAGCCATTGTGGAGAATGTGGCCACAGCGGAGAAGGGGCCTCCATCCCAGAAACGCATTCAGCTGCTACACTACACTGCCTCCATCGCCTCCACCAGTGCCTGTGCTACTGCGCTGGGTTGTCAACAATGCTCTGGTGGTCCTGGCCCATCAGCTGCGGGACTGTGCTCATCAGGACGTGTGAGTGGGGACAGAAGACTGGCCAGTCATCCTGCTGGGTTTTTTTTTTTTTTTAATCAAAAGAACGCTAGTATTAAAGCCTCAAGTTTCAATTTTGTGAAAAAAAAAAAAAAAAGTAGACAAAAATTGTCAGTTGAAAAGGAAAACTTGGATTTACAAGATTATTTTCCAGGTGACATGAGTCATGTAAAGATGAGTGATGTCACTTCTTGAGTGGTCACATTCACCAAGTGAGCAAAAAAGGCATTATGCATATATGGATACATAGGGTCCACTGAAAAAAGTAACTTACTATATCTAGGACCGATGTTTAAGAAATCTCTCTTTTCTTTGTTGGTGCATAAGCATGTACATTGAAAAGGTATGTTTGTTGGAATACAATGGTGTGGAAATGTCTGCTCACAGGAGGATCAAACTTGCGCGAGTCATTGCTTTAGCTGCACACTTCACTGATTCCTTAGAGGACAGCACCAAATGTGTCTGAGGTAATGGATCTTTCTACTTTGATTCACACACACATCAGTTATCTCTTCCTAAGTCGATAGGTTTACAGTTGAATTATACAGTGTTTCATCAGTTTAACTAGAAACCAAATGAACAACATGACATTGATATAAAAACTTTTGTTTTCTTTTAATTTTGAATTTTCATGCCTAAACAGCAGCCAATAGAGAGAGTACAAGAAGGGAGTAATGTGGTCAGATTTTCGTTTCTGGGAACAAGCCAACTGTCAAAATGTTGTACTCACTGAAGGGAGTGGGAAGGATAATGCAGGCAAACCAGACGAGAGAAGTTACAGCAGTCATATGCAGGCAAACCAGACGAGAGAAATTACAGCAGTCATATGCAGGCAAAAACCAGACGAGAGAAATTACAGCAGTGAGTGTGAGAGAGAATGGGAGAAGGTACAAGATGAGACATTGTGTCGATGGACGAAGTACTTTGTAATAGAGCTAATGTGCTGAAGTTGACAGTAGCAGAACTGATTAGTTTGAGTGTGATGAATTTTAAGACGAATTATTAATTGTTGAAGATGATACCAAGGTTCTTGACTGGGATGGAAAGGGGAATGAATATGTTGCTTAATTTTATTAAATCACCAGTAATGGAAGAGAGCTTCTGTTTGGTATCTGAGTACATGGTTTCAGTCTTTTCAGCATTTACACTGTAACGTGTTGTAAAGAGGTCCAGTTCTTGATGTCAAAAAAGAGGTTAGATGCGTCTTGAAGAAGAGAGGACAGATTTTCAGGAGTATCACTTCCCTGGAGTTGGGTATTGTCTGTACAAGAATGGTGGTTGATGTTGTAATGACTGATCATATCTATAAGGGGAGCAGTGTGTAATGTTATAAAAAATAGGACAAGGACAGATTCCTGTAGGACACCATGTTTGATTTTGGTAGGTCTGGAGTGATAGTGAATGACAGTCATTGGTTGTAATGTATTGAAATTGGTCAGTTATACAATATTTAATCCTGTGTAGAACAGCGCCATTGATTCCAAATGTATCTTGAAGATTGGAGGGAAGGACTTAGTGGTCAACAGTATCAAAGGCAGCTGACAAGTCAAGAAGCTGAGAAGTGAAATTTCTCCAGAGTTGGACGCTTACAGAAGGTTGCTGACACTTGCAGAAGGTTGCTCAGAGTGTGCAGAAGAGTACATCTGAACTGCCACCTGTGAAAATGTCTGAAGTGACTTGGATTCGCTGCAGGGTCTGTTTTGGAGTTAGGATACTTTTCTTGATTTTGTCATCAGCATTATATGCAAGACAGTTATACGCTGGGGAGGGAGGAGTTGAGGGGGATGGGAAGAAAGGGAGATGGAAGGCATGAGAGGCTGCTTTGCTTTGTGGGTACTAACCTGTGATGTCCTGTTTGCGTTATAGTTATACCTGCTTTGCTTTGTGGGCACTCACCTGTGATGTCCTGTTTGCGTTATAGTTATACCTGCTTTGCTTTGTGGGCACTGACCTGTGACGTCCTGTTGGCGTTAAAGCTATACCTGCTTTACTTTGTGGGCACTGACCTGTGACGTCCTGTTTGCGTTATAGTTATACCACCAGACGCTTGCTTTTTTCAACATTGTTACAGCTTTTGTTTCTAGCAGTTCTGTTAAGTTCCAGAAAACCATTACTTTCTGATGATGTCATAATCGCAGACTCAGTGATGTGTATGTGTGTTTTTTTAATGTCTTTCAGCCACTAACACTGGTGACGGAGGTGCTGCGGGAGAATGTGAAGAACAACAAGCTGAAGCAAGGACTGCTACCAGCAGTGGGGGAGATGCTGTGTGCATGGTGGCTGCACAGGTCAGTTGTCCATCACCTGGGTCACTCCTGGACATTGCAGCTCCATTCTTCTTGGATGGCTGTCATTCTGACTCATGTCTAACACTGGGGTTTGGGGGTCTCCAGGTTTTTTTTATGCTTTGAAAGAAAAAAAAGCCGTCAGCCAGTCTTAACTTGACCCTAAGGTCGGTAGTGACCCAGTAGGGTCACTTTTAAGTGCAATATTCAAGAATTTCCCTCTTTCTGTCTCTCCAATTCGTTTGTCAGAAGACGACATTTTTGTGTGTGCAATTTTTTTTTTTTTCTTTTTTTTTAAGTCCAAAGCAGTGTGTGTCTGTGATATATATTTTCAAACATTTTAAAAAAATATAACAAACAAACAAAAAAGTTAAATAGATGTCTGTCATATATAGAGCTGTTTTTTTTCTCCTTCTCTAGTTGGAGTCATTATCAGGTATGTTCTTCACCATATAGATTGTGACTGATGCTGCAGGAGGAGAAACGAGGAGAGGGACAGGTGAGAACTGGTCGGTGCCCTCCATGGTGTATACCATCATCACACGCAGCTGCCGGGACTTGGTCAGTTGGTCTGTCGACTTGGTCAGTTGGTCGGTCTGTCTGTCTTTTTCATTATTAGCTCAGAGACAGCAAGACAATTGCTGTCATCCATTCAAGAACAAAGTGCATCTCGAATAGACTAAGAGCTGACTTTGGGGCTTACTGCATCATCAGTGGCTTACAGAGGAACTGTCCATGAGTCCAAACTGATCGGCAGTCCAGACAGCAGTTGGCTGAGCAGGAATGGACTTGATGTCAACACATCTGTTGTGCTATAAAACAACACCAGACTACAAAAATTGTAATTGCTTATCTATTGTACTCTGTGTCAAAGAATTTGTTTTGTAGTTTTTGACTTGTGTATGTAAACACAGCAAGACTGTGTGGTCATTTTTGTGTGTGTGTGTGTGTGTGTGTGTGTGTGTGTGTGTGTGTGTGTGTGTGTGTGTGTTCATGCAAACTTCCAGTTTTCATCAAAATTAGTATATTATCATTTACGTCTGTCTTGAAAATCAGAGTCAGAGATCAGAGGAGAAGTTTGGAAGGAGAAAATCTGAATGCTATTCAAAAACCAGATATTGCAACTAGATGCCTTGCCCATTCTGTGAGATGTGTTTTGAGTTTGTTAGGTATTACATGTGACTCTGTTCTGTAAGATGTGTTTTGAGTGTGTTAGGTATTACATGTGATTCTGTTCTGTAAGATGTGTTTTGAGTGTGTTAGGTATTACATGTGATTCTGTTCTGTAAGATGTGTTTTGAGTGTGTTAGGTATTACCTGTGATTCTGTTCTGTAAGATGTGTTTTGAGTGTGTTAGGTGTTACATGTGATTGTGTTCTGTAAGATGGGTTTCCAGTTTGTTAGGTATGACATGTGCTTCTTGAAAGCAAAGTGTGTACTGTTGTATTCTGTCGTGCAGATGACTGTTTTCCTTGTCCAGAACTCTCACTTTTCTAAGAACTCATGGATTTTAGAGAAATGTCACAAGTAGAAGCAGTGAGCAAAAAGGTATGCTGTTGAACAACATTCAAAGGGGAGGAGGAGGCGAACAAATGGCAAGAGAGCAGCTGATGACCAGTTTTGTTGCCTGATCAGATTCATGTCCTGCTGTGATGATGGGGTCTTTAAGAAGCAGCAGAAGTGAAACAGATTGACAAGAGCAGTAGAAACAATGTGCGGCACAGACCACACTGCTGTCAGTTGATTGACAAGAGCAGTAGAGACAATGTGCAGCACAGACCACACTGCTGTCAGTTGATTGACAAGAGCAGTAGAAACAATGTGCGGCACAGACCACACTGCTGTCAGTTGATTGACAAGAGCAGTAGAGACAATGTGCAGCACAGACCACACTGCTGTCAGTTGATTGACAAGAGCAGTACAGACAATGTGCAGCACAGACCACACTGCTGTCAGTTGATTGACAAGAGCAGTACAGACAATGTGCAGCACAGACCACACTGCTGTCAGTTGATTGACAAGAGCAGTAGAAACATTGTGCAGCACAGACCACACTGCTGTCAGTTGATTGACAAGAGCAGTAGAGACAATGTGCAGCACAGACCACACTGCTGTCAGTTGATTGACAAGAGCAGTAGAAACATTGTGCAGCACAGACCACACTGCTGTCAGTTGATTGACAAGAGCAGTAGAAACATTGTGCAGCACAGACCACACTGCTGTCAGTTGATTGACAAGAGCAGTAGAAACATTGTGCAGCACAGACCACACTGCTGTCAGTTGATTGACAAGAGCAGTAGAAACATTGTGCAGCACAGACCACACTGCTGTCAGTTGATTGACAAGAGCAGTAGAGACAATGTGCAGCACAGACCACACTGCTGTCAGTTGATTGACAAGAGCAGTAGAAACATTGTGCAGCACAGACCACACTGCTGTCAGTTGATTGACAAGAGCAGTACAGACAATGTGCAGCACAGACCACACTGCTGTCAGTTGATTGACAAGAGCAGTAGAGACAATGTGCAGCACAGACCACACTGCTGTCAGTTGATTGACAAGAGCAGTAGAAACATTGTGCAGCACAGACCACACTGCTGTCAGTTGATTGACAAGAGCAGTAGAAACATTGTGCAGCACAGACCACACTGCTGTCAGTTGATTGACAAGAGCAGTAGAGACAATGTGCAGCACAGACCACACTGCTGTCAGTTGATTGACAAGAGCAGTAGAGACAATGTGCAGCACAGACCACACTGCTGTCAGTTGATTGACAAGAGCAGGAGAAACATTGTGCAGCACAGACCACACTGCTGTCAGTTGATTGACAAGAGCAGGAGAAACAATGTGCAGCACAGACCACACTGCTGTCAGTTGCTGTACTGTTTGTTTTGCGTTGCACTGCACTTACCCAAGGCAGCTCAGTCTGCTCTCACAAGTCTCTGACCTGCACAAGTCTCTGACCTGCATGCTCACAAGTCTCTTGACCTGCATGCTCACAAGTCTCTTGACCTGCATGCTCACAAGTCTCTTGACCTGCATGCTCACAAGTCTCTTGACCTGCATGCTCACAAGTCTCTTGACCTGTATGCTCACAAGTCTCTTGACCTGTATGCTCACAAGTCTCTTGACCTGTATGCTCACAAGTCTCTTTACCTGCATGTTTACAAGTCTCTTGTCGTGCATGCTCACAAGTCTCTTGACCTGCATGCTCACAAGTCTCTTGACCTGTATGCTCACAAGTCTCTTTACCTGCATGTTTACAAGTCTCTTGACATGCATGCTAACTTGCTAAACAAATTGGCCAGAATTGTGGCTAGGAACTACTTGGTTCACAAGTCTCTTGATGTTCATGCTAACTTGCTAAACAAATTGGCCAGAATTGTGGCTAGGAACTACTTGGTTCACAAGTCTCTTGACGTTCATGCTAACTTGCTAAACAAATTGGCCAGAACTGTGGCTAGGAACTACTTGGTTCACAAGTCTCTTGACCTGCATGATAACTTGCTGAACAAATGACCAGAACTGTGGCTAGGAACTACTCGGCTGTTGGGAAGAGAAAAGAGGGAGGAGGTGGGAGGGGAATACCCCTGGAGCTCTTCATTGAATTTCAGGGATTTTTTGCTTTTGCTTAGTGGGGTCCCTGCACGTTTAGTGTCAAAACTGTGTGAATATTATCTGCTGAGTCTGCTTCTGGAGGATTGTGATGGGGTACATTCATCTCATGCATTATGGTGGAGACTGCTGGGTGTATTCAGGCATTATGGTGGAGACTGCTGGGTATATTCAGGCATTAGGGTGGAGACTGCTGGGTATATTCAGGCATTAGGGTGGAGACTGCTGGGTACATTCAGGCATTATGGTGGAGACTGCTGGGTATATTCAGGCATTATGGTGGAGACTGCTGGGTACATTCAGGCATTATGGTGGAGACTGCTGGGTGTATTCAGGCATTAGGGTGGAGACTGCTGGGTACATTCAGACATTATGGTGGAGACTGCTGGGTAATTCAGGCATTAGGGTGGAGACTGCTGGGTACATTCAGGCATTATGGTGGAGACTGCTGGGTACATTCAGGCATTATGGTGGAGACTGCTGGGTACATTCAGGCATTATGGTGGAGACTGCTGGGTACATTCAGACATTATGGTAGAGACTGCTGGGTATATTCAGGCATTATGGTGGAGACTGCTGGGTACATTCAGGCATTATGGTGGAGACTGCGTGGTGTATTCAGGCATTATGGTGGGAGACTGCTGGGTACATTCAGACATTATGGTGGAGACTGCTGGGTACATTCAGACATTATGGTGGAGACTGCTGGGTAATTCAGGCATTATGGTGGAGACTGCTGGGTTCATTCAGGCATTATGGTGGAGACTGCTGGGTACATTCAGGCATTATGGTGGAGACTGCTGGGTACATTCAGGCATTATGGTGGAGACTGCTGGGTACATTCAGGCATTATAGTGGAGACTGCTGGGTACATTCAGGCATTAGGGTGGAGACTGCTGGGTACATTCAGGCATTAGGGTGGAGACTGCTGGGTACATTCAGGCATTGTGGTGGAGACTGCTGGGTACATTCAGGCATTATGGTGGAGACTGCTGGGTATATTCAGGCATTATGGTGGAGACTGCTGGGTGTATTCAGGCATTATGGTGGAGACTGCTGGGTACATTCATGCATTATGGTGGAGACTGCTGGGTGTATTCAGACATTATGGTGGAGACTGCTGGGTATATTCAGGCATTATGGTGGAGACTGCTGGGTATATATTCAGGCATTATGGTGGAGACTGCTGGGTATATATTCAGGCATTATGGTGGAGACTGCTGGGTATATTCAGGCATTATGGTTGAGACTGCTGGTACATTCAGGCATTATGGTGGAGACTGCTGGGTATATTCAGGCATTATGGTGGAGACTGCTGGTACATTCAGGCATTATGGTGGAGACTGCTGGGCATATTTAGACATTATGGTAGAGACTGCTGGGTGTATTCAAGCATTATGGTGGAGACTGCTTGGTATATTCAGACATTATGGTGGAGACTGCTGGGTGTATTCAGGCATTATGGTGGAGACTGCTGGGTATATTCAGGCATTATGGTAGAGACTACTGGGTATAGTCAGGCATTATGGTGGAGACTGCTGGGTATATTCAGGCATTATGGTGGAGACTGCTGGTACATTCAGGCATTAGGGTGGAGACTGCGTGGTGTATTCAGGCATTATGGTGGAGACTGCTGGGTACATTCAGGCATTATGGTGGAGACTGCTGGGTGTATTCAGGCATTATGGTGGAGACTGCTGGGTATATTCAGGCATTATGGTGGAGACTGCTGGGTATATTCAGGCATTATAGTTGAGACTGCTGGGTATATTCAGGCATTATGGTCGAGACTACTCCTGTACTCTCACTGTTGTGAGAGGTGCAGATAGAAGTGGCATCCTTACCATAAAAAGAAGCTGATCTCCTTAGCATTGCTCTTCACTGTACACCAATGCTGTTTCCAGTTGTGAAAAATCAATGTCTCTTACAGTGTTCCCAGCATTTCCAAGTCAGATGCAAGATATCTCTGCTAAAAAAAAAAAAAAAAAAAAACCTAAACATCAAACTTTCATTGTATCCTATGGGACTTCTAGCTTGTTCTGTGGTAGAAAATGCATGTTGTTGTTATTGTAAAATGGAAGTAGAAGATGAATACAAAGGTGAATGGATCAGAACCTTGCATGGTGTGTTTGTCGCACAGGAGGACTCTGTGCTGAACCACATTGCGGCCAAGATCATTGAAACGCTGACCACCACACGAGGTCCACATGCTGAGGTATGTCCTGATGGCTGGTATCAAAAACATACACTCCACATGAGGTCCACATGCTGATGTATGCTGATGGTGGTATCAAACACATGGTATCACCAACACATACATTGAAACACTGACCACCACCACACCAGGTCCACATGCTGAGGTATGTCCTGATGGCTGGTATCAAACACATACATCGAACACAGGTCCACATGCTGATGTATGCCTTGATGTGGGCACATTGAAACATTGACCACCACACCAGGTCTGAGGTATGTCCTGATGGCTGGTACAATACATGTGTCAAATGGGCACAGGATTCAGGTTTACAAGCTGTCAGATGCACACTTTTAACTCGCGTGTGCACAAATGAAATTACAATGACATCATGCTGTAAGCAGTACATCCTGACTATGTGTCTTAGTGTGTGTTGATGTCGAAACAATCAGAATAGTGTGTAAAAGGTGTTTTCAAACATGTGGATATGGTTTCAGAAATTCCTGACCAACGAAATCGGCCAAGCACTGTGGAGCATCTACAAACACTCCACTGTCGATGCCCTGAGGAGCACAGCCTTGTCTGTATGTACTTCCACACTTCATGGGAACTTTTCTTTTGGACTTTGTTGGAAATGTCTTCAGTGGGCATGACTCAGTCTGGCTTTACTGGGTATATCAAAACCCTGCTGTCAGTATTATCAAAACCCTGCTATCAATATAATCAAACCCTGCTGTCAATATGATCGAAACCCAGCTGTCAGTATGATCAAAACCCTGCTGTCAGTGGTATCAAAACCCTGCTGTCAGTGGTATCAAAACCCTGCTGTCAGTGGTATCAAAACCCTGCTGTCAATATGATCGAAACCCAGCTGTCGGTATGATCAAAACCCTGCTGTCAGTGGTATCAAAACCCTGCTGTCTGTATGAAAACCCTGCTGTGGTATCAAAACCCCTGTCAGTGGTCAAAAGTGCTGTCAGTGGTATCAAAACCCTGCTGTCAGTGGTATCAAAACCCTGCTGTCAGCGGTATCAAAACCCTGCTGTCAGCGGTATCAAAACCTTGCTGGTTTTTGCTGAATTTACGTTGATTTGATGATGCGTCCATGTCAGACTGGAGAGATGTGTGATGATGGGTCCATGTGAGACTGGAAGAGATGTGTGATGATGCGTCCATGTGAGACTGGAAGAGATGTGTGATGATGGGGGTCTGTGTGAGACTGGAAGAGATGTGTGATGATGGGTCCATGTGAGACTGGCATATGTGTGATGTTGGAGGAGATAGAGGAGAGCATGGGATGAAGGGTGAGACTGGAAGGAGGATATGGGAGAGTGAGCAGGCAGGGAGGGGTGGACTGGGGAGAGAGTCACAACAGATCTTAGGATAGGTGACAGTGTACATGGGGAATGGAGGGAGTGGGGGTGTGTGGGTCTGGGGGGGAGAGTCACAACAGATCTTAGGGTAGGTGACAGTGTACATGGGAAATGGACAGGGGGGGGGGGGGGGGGGGACTGGGAAAGAGAGTCACAACAGATCTTAGGATAGGTGACAGTGTACATGGGGAATGGAGGGGGTGGGGGGGGGGTGTGGACTGGGGAGAGAGTCACAACAGATCTTAGGGTAGGTGACAGTGTACATGGGAAATGGGACGGGGTGGGGGGGGGGGGGGACTGGAAAGAGAGTCACAACAGATCTTAGGATAGGTGACAGTGTACATGGGAAATGGGGGGGGGGGGGAGGGGGGATATGAGGGGTATAGGGTGGACTGGAAAGAGAGTCACAACAAAGCTTAGGGTAGGTTACAGTTGACAGTGAAGACATGGTGATGACATGGGACATGGGGGGGGGGGGGGGATATGAGGTATGGGTCCATGTGGACTGGAAAGAGAGTCACAACAGATCTTAGGATAGGTGACAGTGTACATGGGAAATGGACAGGGGGGAGGGGGGATATGAGGTATAGGGTGGACTGGAAAGAGAGTCACAACAAAGCTTAGGGTAGGTTACAGTTGACAGTGTACATGGGAATGGAGAGGGGGGGGGGGGGGGGGGGGGATATGAGGTATGGGGTGGACTGGAAAGAGAGTCACAGCAAAGCTTAGGGTAGGTTACAGTTGATAGTGTACATGGGAAATGGACTGGGGGGGTGGGGGTGGGGTAGTTTCATTTATTTGCATTTTCTACTTTTTTTCTTTAAGTCATAGCGTTTACAGATTTGTTAGTTAAATACTGTATGAATTATACATGTGTGGGAATGTGTCCTTTTTAGCATGTATGTGCTTATAGGTTTGGCTGTTTTTGTGAATAGATGTTCAAATGTATGTCTGCATTTATGCATGTATGTACACCAATCCACCCGTGGGTGTTAAGTAAGTATACATCTGTATTTTTGTACGTTACAGGATAATAAGATTTTGTGCCCAGCAAATGCTGTTCATGATTACTATCATTATTATTATCATTATTGTACCAAGACAGATTGAATTTTTTGTTTTTTGTTTTGTTTTCTTTAAGGACACTGATTTTGTCGAGTTATTTGTTCTGAAATTGAAATGAAATGAGGCAGGGAACAGTAAACAATAAGCAAGTAGAGTAAACTCTTGCTCCATTGGTGGTGGTGAACACTACAGTGTTATGGACTGTGGTGTGTCTCAGTTTGATGCCAGGAGCACAGACACAACCAGCAGTGTCTCCCTGATGAGTCCAATCCAGCGGATGAAAGGCCTAGGAGCAGGCAATACAAAAAGATCTGCCTTCGAGAGGGGGATTACGATGGTTCCCTCATGCAGCTAGTGAAGAGTTTTCATATTTAAAATATATTTTCTTAATTTTACGTTCCCATTTTCTTCATCTTCAAAAAAGACCCCCCCCCCCCCCCCCTTTCAAATCTTTGCCAAGTCATTACTGTGTTGACGGAGGGGTTGTTGGCCTGCACTTGTTTTCCCCCACTATTAGATTGTCTTTGTATTTGTCTGACTTTATTCTAGTTTAAAAGGCTCTGCCAGTCTTGAATAAAAGTTACTCTGAGTTTGGTTTTCTTATGGGAGCAAGAGTTTACCCTACTTGTTTATTGTTTACTTGTTCTGAGTTTATTTTCATTCATTCCATTGTGTTTGTTGTTGTTGGCAACACTTTTTTTGTGCTGTTTGTTTTTCACTCGGTTTTTGCCACGACTGTGCAGGCACTGTGTCGAGTGACATGGCAGAATGCTGGTGTGTTTCAAAACGTGCTTGAGGTGGTGGGCTTGTCAGTGGTGTGTGTCAGGCACTGACACAGGGCATCACACGTGTACAGCAAGCTGTCGTCACTATGTTTGGCGCCCTTGTGTCCACTTCTACACATTTGTCCCAGAGTGACTCAGGACAAGGTGAGTTTCCTGTGTGTGTGTGTGTGTGTGTGTGTGTGTGTTTGCGTTGTGTTTGTGTGTGTGTGTGTGTGTGTGTGTGTGTGTGGGTGTGTGTGGGGGTGGTGTGTATGTGTGTATATGTGTGTGTATATGTATATGTGTGTGTTAATGTGTGTGTGTGTGTGTGTGTTGTGTGTGTGTGTGTGTGTGCTGTAGTTGCTTTTGCAGCCCTTGCTTCAAGATGATACGTTGTGCACCACCCACTACTAATGGTGTATATTGTTTCAATTTTATAAAGAATACTCAGGCCACACCACATTGCCCGGAAAAAAAAGCTAATGAGCATGTTATGTAGTATATTTTCAGTTATTTTGAAAGCTAGGTCCTCTTCTGACTTTGTATTATGGTTTCTTAGTCAGTGTGTCAGTTTCAAAATCACCATGTCCTAACAGTTATATGAATACAGTTTCAAAATCACCATCACCATGTCCTAACAGTTATATGAATACACAGTTTTAAAATCACCATGTCCTAACAGTTATATGGAATACAGTTTCAAAATCACCATGTCCTAACAGTTATATGAATACAGTTTTAAAATCACCATGCCTAACAGTTATATGAATACAGTTTTAAAACCACCATGTCCTAACAGTTACATGAATACAGTTTTTAAAACTCACCATGTCCCTGACAGTTATATGAATACAGTTTTAAAACCACCATGTCCTAACAGTTAATATGATATACTTGTTTCAAGTCACAATGTCCTAACAGTTTAATATGAATACAGTTTCAAAATCACCATGTCCTAACAGTTATAAAATACAGTTTTAAAATCACCATGTCCTAACAGTTATATGAATACAGTTTTAAAATCACCATTGCCTAACACAGTTATTATATGAATACAGTACAGTTTAAAAAAACCACCATGTCCTAACAGTTAGTTATGAATACAGTTTGAAAATCACCGTGTCCTAACAGTTATATGAATACAGTTTAAAATCACCATGCCTAACAGTTATATGAATACAGTTTAAAATCACTGTGTCCTAACAGTTTATGAATACAGTTTCAAAATCACCATGTCCAAACAGTTATACGAATACAGTTTCAAAATCACCATGTCCTAACAGTTATATGAATACAGTTTGAAAATCACCATGTCCCAACAGTTATATGAATACAGTTTCAAAATCACCATGTCCCAACACTTATATGAATACAGTTCAAAATCACCATGTCCAACAGTTAAATGAAAACAGTTTCAAAATCACCATGTCCTAACAGTTATATGAATACAGTTTCAAAATCACCATGTCCTAACAGTTATACAGTTATACGAATACAGTTTCAAAATCACCATGTCCTAACTGTTATATGAATACAGTTTCAAAATCACCATGTCCTAACAGTTATATGGATACAGTTTTTGAAATCACCATGTCCTAACAGTTATATGAATACAGTTTCAAAATCACCATGTCCTAACAGTTATATGAATACAGTTTAAAAAATCACCAGTCCTAACAGTTATATGAATACAGTTTTATCATCACCATGTCCTAGCAGTTATATGAATAATACAGTTTCAAAATCACCATGTCCTAACAGTAATATGAATACACTTTGAAAAATCAATGTCCAAGCAGTTGTATGAATACAGTTTTAAAAATCGCCATGTCCTAACAGTTATACAGTTATATGAATACAGTTTCAAAATCACCATGTCCTAGCAGTTATATGAATACAGTTTCAAAATCACCATGTCCTAACAGTAATATGAAGACAGTTTCAAAATTCACCATGTCCTAGCAGTTATACAGTTATACGAATACAGTTCAAAATCACCATGTCCTAGCAGTTATACAGTTATATGAATACAGTTTAAAATCGCCATGTCCTAACAGTTATACAGTTATATGAATACAGTTTCAAAATCACCATGTCCTAGCAGTTATATGAAATCAGTTTCAAAATCACCATGTCCCAAACAGTTATATGAATACACTTTGAAAATCACCATGTCCAAGCAGTTGTATGAATACAGTTTTAAAATCGCCATGTCCTAACAGTTATAGTAACACTATCAAGATCATGCTCTTGGTGCAGTTAATGTGTTATTGGTTGGAATTTTCAGGATTTTCTGCAGAAGGTGATTCGACTGCTGGATAGTCCATCTGTCATTATCCGTGGCAAGGCCTTTGTGGTCATTCATCAACTGGTGTGTCGCAACACAGACATGCTGCTTCTAGCCTGTCAGAATAGGTAACACTTTGTGAGTGCAATGTGTGTGTGTGTGTGTGTGTGTGTGTGTGTGCGTGTGTGTGTGTGTGTGTGTGTGTGTGTGTGTGTGTGTGTGTGTGTGTGTGTTGCTCATGCTTGCGTGCAAGTGTTTGTATAGGCGAGTTTGTATTGTCAGTAAAACTGGAGTGTTGATACTCATTGTCTATGTTGGCATTTGTCTGCCATGTGAAGAATGGGACCAGTCAGGAGTGGCTGCTGTTGATCAGTAGCAGTAATGGTAGTGTCACTTTTATTTGTCATGATTTTATACACTGCTGTTAGAGCTAATACAATTATCATAGTTATGAAAACTCATGAAGGCTCAAGACTTGATGATTATCACAGCGGTTAAATGTAGTAAGGGCTAACATAATTATGAGAGGTGAAGACTCATGTAGGCTCAAGACTTGATGATGATCACAGTGATTAGATGCTGTCAGGACTAGTGCAGTTATCAGAGGTGAAGACTCATGTAGGCTCAGACTTGATGATGACCATAGTGATCAGATGCTGTCAGGGCTAATGCAGTTATCAGTAGTGAAGACTCATGTAGACACAAGACTTGATGATATCACAGTGGTCAGATGCTGTCGGGGCTAATGCAGTTATCAGTGGTCAAGACTCATGTAGGCACAAGACTTGATGATATCACAGTGGTTACAAGTATTTAAGTGCGCATCCAAGGAGATTCATTGGGTCTTGCTATACTGTGGCACAATTCTTGTCACTGAAGGAGTTCTCTGACATGTGGAGGCTTCACTGTTTTCACAGGTTGGTCATGTACATGGCAGGTGTGCTGACAGGTTGGTCATGTACATGGTGTGCTGACAGGTTGGTCATGTACATGGTGTGTGTGCTGACAAGTTGGTCATGTACATGGAAGGTGTGCTGACAGGTTGGTCATGTACATGGAACATGTGTGCTGACAGGTTGGTCATGTACATGGTGTGTTGACAGGTTGGTCATGTACATGGGTGTGCTGACAGACAGGTTGGTCATGTACATGGTGTGCTGACAGGTTGGTCATGTACATGGTGTGTTGACAGGTTGGTCATGTACATGGTGTGTGCTGACAGGTTGGTCATGTACATGGTGTGCTGACAGGTTGGTCATGTACATGGTGTGCTGACAGGTTGGTCATGTACATGGTGTGCTGACAGGTTGGTCATGTACATGGTGTGTTGACAGGTTGGTCATGTACATGGTGTGTTGACAGGTTGGTCATGTACATGGAACATGTGCTGACAGGTTGGTCATGTACATGGTGTGCTCACAGGTTGGTCATGTACATGGTGTGCTGACAGGTTGGTCATGTACATGGTGTGTTGACAGGTTGGTCATGTACATGGTGTGCTGACAGGTTGGTCATGTACATGGTGCGCTGACAGGTTGGTCATGTACATGGGTGTGTGCTGACAGGTTGGTCATGTACATGGAAGGTGTGCTGACAGGTTGGTCATGTACATGGAACATGTGTTGACAGGTTGGTCATGTACATGGTGTGCTTGACAGGTTGGTCATGTACATGGTGTGTTGACAGGCTGGTCATGTACATGGAACGTGTGTTGACAGGTTGGTCATGTACATGGAACGTGTGTGTTGACAGGTTGGTCATGTACATGGAACATGTGTTGACAGGTTGGTCATGTACATGGTGTGTTGACAGGCTGGTCATGTACATGGAACATGTTTTGACAGGCTGGTCATGTACATGGAATGTGTGTTGACAGGTTGGTCATGTACATGGTGTGTTGACAGGCTGGTCATGTACATGGAACATGTTTTGACAGGCTGGTCATGTACATGGAATGTGTTTGACAGGCTGGTCATGTACATGGAATGTGTGTTGACAGGTTGGTCATGTACATGGTGTGTTGACAGGCTGGTCATGTACATGGAACATGTTTTGACAGGCTGGTCATGTACATGGAACATGGTTGACAGGCTGGTCATGTACATGGAATGTGTGTTGACAGGTTGGTCATGTACAGGGAACGTGTGTTGACAGGTTGGTCATGTACATGGTGTCTCTGACAGGCTGGTCATGTACATGGAATGTGTGTTGACAGGTTGGTGCACAGGAACGTGTGTTAAGGTTGGTCATGTACATGGTGTGTTGACAGGCATGTCATGTACATGGAACACTTGCATTGGCATGTACATGGTGTGTTGACAGGTTGGTCATGTACATGGAGCGCGACAGCCGACACAGCACACCTCGAGGAGCTCGCACGCCCAGCCAGGAACAGGCAGCCATGGAGTACCAGCAACTGTCTCCACCTGCCTGTGCATTGGGAGGCACCCAGGTGCCAGCCATCATGCGTAAGGTCTTTTTGGGATTGATGACATTGCATTACATCAACTGACTGCATTGGCCTGAGCATTGTGAGGCAACTCACTGTACACATTACAGGTTTAAAGGTCTTTTTTCAGGTATTGCATTACATCAACTGACTGCATTGGCCTGAGCATTGTGAGGCAACTTGCTGTACACATTACAGTTTTAAAGGTCTTTTTTTTCAGGTTTTGGGACATGTATGACAGTGATGTAACCAGGTAGTCCCTCTTCATGTGGACAGGTGAGATGCTGAGCAGCCTGGACGCTGTGTCTGGGCGAAAACATCCCTCAACTGCTCAGGTACGACAACTGAAAGCCACATTGCCTCTGCTGACAGTCTTCACCCACCTGGTGACCAGTCAGGTATGGACAGATGACCTCATGGCAGAGGGAAAGATGTATTGTGGTCAACTGTATGTACAGCCATTCTGCTGAGAACAGAGTGGTCATTCACCTGTGACCAGTCAGATATGGACAGATGTCTTTGTGGCAGACATATAGATGTAGTATAGACAACTGTATGTACAGTCACTATGTTGAGAGCAAAGTGGTCATTCACCATCAAAAAGGTTTTGAATTGCAAATGTGATTTTATGCCTTTGGGTGTCATGGAAATCACCAGAACATGTGACACTTGACACCATATTGGTATCATTTGAATATGTACATGCTTAATAAAGTGTGCATATTATGTAAAGAATAGTGGGAGAATAACTGATATCCTATATGTTCAATGGCATGGGGATCAGTATTATTTGAAAACCAGGACATGCCTTTTGTGATCACTCCTGTTTCGTTTTGTGATGCCGTGCACCTGCCTGTTCCTGTCCAAGGACATACAGTGGGCAGATTGCCACAGGACTGTTTATCGTGGTTCATAGATGTGTCCATTGTGTGGACATACAGTGGGCAGATTGCCACAGGACTGTTTATCGTGGTTCATAGATGTGTCCATTGTGGACATACAGTGGGCAGATTGCCACAGGACTGTTTATCGTGGTTCATAGATGTGTCCATTGTGGACATACAGTGGGCAGATTGCCACAGGACTGTTTATGTTCATAGATGTGTCCATTGTGGACATACAGTGGGCAGATGCCACAGGAATGTTTATCGTGGTTCATAGAGATGTGTCCATTGTGGACATACAGTGGGCAGATTGCCACAGGACTGTTTATCGTGGTTCATAGATGTGTTCATTGTGGACATACAGTGGGCAGATTGCCACAGGACTGTTTATCGTGGTTCATAAATGTGTCCGTTGTGGACATACTGTGGGCAGTTTGCCACAGGACTGTTTATTGTGGTTCATAGATGTGTCCATTGTGGACATACTGTGGCTCATAGATGTGTCCATTGTGGACATACTGTGGTTCATAGATGTGTCCATTGTGGACATACTGTGGCTCATAGATGTGTCCATTGTGGACATACTGTGGCTCATAGATGTGTCCATTGTGGACATACTGTGGTCATAGATGTGTCCATTGTGGACATACTGTGGTTCATAGATGTGTCCATTGTAGACATACTGTGGCTCATAGATGTGTCCATTGTGGACATACTGTGGTTCATAGATGTGTCATTGTGGACATACTGTGGTTCATAAATGTGTCCATTGTGGACATACTGTGGTTCATAGATGTGTCCATTGTGGACATACTGTGGGCAGATTGCCACAGGACTGTTTATCGTGGTTCATAGATGTGTCCATTGTGGACATACTGTGGGCAGTTTGCCACAGGACTGTTTATTGTGGTTCATAGATGTGTCCATTGTGGACATACTGTGGCTCATGATGTCCATTGTGGACATACTGTGGTTCATAGATGTGTCCATTGTAGACATACTGTGGTTCATAGATGTGGGCATACTGTGGTTCATAGATGTGTCCATTGTGGACATACTGTGGTTCATAGATGTGTCCATTGTGGACATACTGTGGTTCATAGATGTGGGCATACTGTGGTTCATAGATGTGTCCATTGTGGACATACTGTGGTTCATAGATGTGTCCATTGTGGACATACTGTGGTTCATAGATGTGGGCATACTGTGGTTCATAGATGTGTCCATTGTGGACATACTGTGGTTCATAGATGTGTCCATTGTGGACATACTGTGGTTCATAGATGTGGGCATACTGTGGTTCATAGATGTGTCCATTGTGGACATACTGTGGCTCATAGATGTGTCCATTGTGGACATACTGTGGTTCATAGATGTGTCCATTGTGGACATACTGTGGTTCATAGATGTGTCTATTGTGGACATACTGTGGTTCATAGATGTGGACATACTGTGGTTCATAGATGCGTCCATTGTAGACATACTGTGGTTCATAGATGTGGGGCATACTGTGGTTCATAGATGTGGACATACTGTGGTTCATAGATGTGTCCATTGTGGACATACTGTGGTTCATAGATGTGGGCATACTGTGGTTCATAGATGTGGACATACTGTGGTTCATAGATGTGTCTATTGTGGACATATTGTGGTTCATAGATGTGGACATACTGTGGTTCATAGATGTGGACATACTGTGGTTCATAGATGTGTCCATTGTGGACATACTGTGGTTCATAGATGTGGACATACTGTGGTTCATAGATGTGTCTATTGTGGACATACTGTGGTTCATAGATGTGGACATACTGTGGTTCATAGATGTGTCCATTGTGGACATACTATGGTTCACAGAAGTGTCCATTGTGGACATACTGTGGTCAGATTGCCTCAGGGCTGCTGACCATGGCTAACAGATGTGGCCGTTACTACTGATGCTGGTGTTGGTGGGTCACACATCACCATTGTCAGAGGTGGTGATTGGCTGATACACATCTGTTGTCAGTACAGATAATCATATTGTTTATTTACTTTTGTTTTTCCTCAGATGTTTCGCAGTCAGGTGGTGAGCCAGGACTTCATGACTCAGCTGGGACAACTGATGGTTCATGTGAAGAGCATCGAGAGTGGGGAGACCAACATAGAGGCTGCCTCTGGTAGGTCTGGCATTCCTCTTTCCTCTTCAGTCTCCTCAGTGCTGACTTTCTCTGTGCCTGTCTGTGTCGATACATGCTTGTGGTGTGTGTGAACATGTGTGCACGTGTGTGTGAACATGTGTGTGTGTGTGTGATATTTAACCATCCATAACCATCACAATTTTTTTTATATGTCTGTTAACCAAAGATATTTTGAAGAGAATAAGAAGTAGTCATGCTATCCAGATTTCTTTGAGGAGCATCTCCACTGTCAGCAGTAGAAGGGTTAAGCCAGGGGTTGTTCAGTATCTTTTCTTGGTGAGGCTTCTGGTTGTGTGCTGTGTGAATTGTGTGTGCCTTTATCTAAATCCTCAACTTTTCAACCAGCAAAAAGCCACTTCATGCATGAATTCTCAACAGAAATTCTGCAGGCAGTTGCAATGAATTTATAAATGGTCAATCATTCTCATTCAAGTCCAACATTGCAACTGGCAGCACATATCATGTTGTTTACTTTGATTGAGTTAGGCCCGAGTGTAGAAAAGGAGAGTTGCCTCCCTTCTGTTTCGCTGATGTATGTAAGGTTG
The DNA here is from genome assembly GCA_016801955.1 of Conus betulinus. Taxonomy (NCBI): domain Eukaryota; kingdom Metazoa; phylum Mollusca; class Gastropoda; order Neogastropoda; family Conidae; genus Conus; species Conus betulinus. The sequence continues at coordinate 45,660 of JADBJO010000197.1, forward strand.
CCAAGTGGTGTGGAACTAATGGCAGAGCAGACATGTTGGTTGTTGACATGGAAGTGTTCACTCTGGGACAATGTGATATCGAAGCTGTTATCTCCATTTACTTCTCTGATAGTTGAAACATCCACATCAACCAGGATTCAAGTTCTATCTGAATGGATGACTACTAAAAAAAAAAAAAAACCTCCTTACATCTGTGTATGTGTATGATACATTTATTTTCCCAACAGATCTGTCCATGTGAAACCTTGGCCGGTCTTGCTGAGTAAAATGCTTTACTGCAGTACAATGTCGTTTTCTTCCTGTCTGTGCATGTGTCTATTTTTCCAGTCAGAGTGGTTCTTTCCACAGTTGTTCGAAGAACAATTCGTCTGCTGTGGTTGGAGACTTTGATTTTTTATCTGATCTAAAAGATTAGCACCTACACTACCTCCCAAGGCACAGAGAGAAAACCCAGCCTGTGCAAAAGTTGAACCTTACGTCTGTGTTCAGTAGCTATGCTTATGCATAAGCATGTGTTTGCATGAATGTGGTATTGGAAACATGCACATGATCATGTAAATTCTTGTCTGCTTGTTTGCATGTGTGTGTGTTTGTGTGTGTGTGTGTTTGTGTGTGTGTGTGTATGTGTTAGTGTGTGCACATGCACATGCATTCATGTGTTTATTTTGACATTTGTGCAGTCTTCAATACGTGTTGAAGTGTTGTTATAAAGATAAGAATTATGCTTAAAAAGACAACATGTGCAACAACAACAAAAAGGAAACAATTGTTAATAAAGTTTGAAAAGAAACACATAGCTGTTACGATCTCACACACACACACACACACACACACACACACACACACACACACACACACACACACACACACACACGTGCATGCATAACATGCTCACACATATACACTTATGCACGCATGCAAGTATGTGTGCATTCACATGCACACACACACACACATGCACACGCATGTGCATGCACAAACACACACACACACATTTATACACACATATACGCACATGCATACACACACACACATTTACACATACACACATGCATACACACACACAAACATGCACTCTCACACACATACACACATTTATACACACACACATACACATGCACGTGTATGTGCATTTATACACACACATTTGCACACACACACACACACACACACACACACACACACACACACACACACACACACACACACACACATGCACACACACACACACACACACACACACACACACACACACACACACACACACACACACAGAGGTTCACCAAACACCACACATGGGATAATAACAAAGAGGGCGAACAGTTAGCTACTTTGATTTGTTGTGGACACTTTGTGAAGGATTCTGCACTGTGTTGGTTCCTGTCAAAGTGTGTTTTGCCATGCCTATGTTTAGCACTATGGGCAGCTGACCTCTTTCTGTTGTATGATGTTTTGCAGAAAAGCTCAAAGGTATACTCATTTGTCTTTTGTGCGGGTGCTGTTCTGTAGCAAGTGCTGCTTCTTTTTTTTCTCTCTCTTTCATAAAGTAATCACTGCCTGTCAGTTTTTGCCTTTTGCAGTGTGTGCTTTTATTATATTTATTATTTTTAGTATTCCTGTACTCTTTGTCTCAATATGACAGATCAATAGCTGTAACTGTGAGTGATTGAAATTTGCTTATGTTTTTGTATTCTTATATTTTCATATTTAAAGTATCAATGGTAAGATTTTTGTTTTAACATTTATCAATTGTTTCATTGTTCTTTGAACAGTAGATTCATTTTATCAGTGCAGTGGTATATCAGCTTAGAGTCACGATATGTTAGATACATAACCTTTTTTTTTTTTCTTAATGATTAGTAAGCTGGTAAGATGCTAGATTGTCTCCATCATGTCTGGTTTGTAGGCAGATAGGATTTTTCATAATATGTCATTTCCAGTCCTCAGGTCTGCCGAGTGTCCTGAACACAACAGAAATGGTTGACTGTAAAGTTGTTTGACTTTTTGTAGGAACTGACAGAGCCAGTTCAGAACAGAAATGGTTGATGGTAAAGTCGTTTGACTTTTTGTAGGAACTAACAGAGCCAGATGTCTTCATTGTACCTGTGTGATATATACTGTTGTGAACTAAAGTCATATAACAGGAAATACTATAGAGCCAGTTGTCTTCATTGTACATGTGTGATATATACTCGTGTGAACTGGAGTCATACAACAGGAAGTGCTATAGAGCAGTTGTCTTCATTGTACATGTGTGATGTATACTCCTGTTAACTGCAGTCATACAACAGGAAGTACTATAGAGCCAGTTGTCTTCATTGTACATGTGTGATATATACTCCTGTTAACTGCAGTCATACAACAGGAAGTGCTATAGAGTCAGTTGTCTTCATTGTACATGTGTGATATATACTCCTGTGAACTGCAGTCATACAACAGGAAGTGCTATAGAGCCAGTTGTCTTCATTGTACATGTGTGATATACATTCCTTTGAACTGCAGTCATACAACAGGAAGTACTATAGAGAGCAGTTGTCTTCATTGTACATGTGTGATATATACTCCTGTGAACTACAGTCATACAACAGGAAGTGCTATAGAGCCAGTTGTCTTCATTGTACATGTGTGATATATATTCCTTTGAACTGCAGTCATACAACAGGAGGTGCTATAGAGCCAGTTGTCTTCATTGTACATGTGTGATATATACTCCTGTGAACTACAGTCATACAACAGGAAGTGCTATAGAGCCAGTTGTCTTCATTGTACATGTGTGATATACATTCCTTTGAACTGCAGTCATACAACAGGAGGTGCTATAGAGCCAGTTGTCTTCATAGTACCTGTGTGATATACACTCCTTTGAATTGGAGTCATACAACAGGAAGTTCTGTAGAGCCAGTTGTCTTCATTGTACATGTGTGATATATACTCATGTGAACTGGAGTTATACAACAGGAAGTGTTGTAGAGCCAGTTTATCTTCATTGTACATGTGTGATATATACTCGTGTGAACTGCAGTCATACAACAGGAAGTGCTATAGAGCCAGTTGTCTTCATTGTACATGTGTGACATACCCTCCTTTGAACTGCAGTCATACAACAGGAGGTGCTACAGAGCCAGTTGTCTTCATTGTACATAGTTCTATAGAGCCAGTTGTCTTCATTGTACATGTGGGGATATATACTGTTGTGGACTACAGACATACAACAGGAAGTGCTTAAGTTGTAGCTGCAAACTGATCTAGCCATCCTGTAAACAGTGTTTAATGAAGTGTCTGTCCTGATATAGCCCTTTGCGGTCGGCAGGGCTATAAGCAACATCACCATTACCCTTTAAATCATTTTTGTCTCTTTCTCCCAGTGTGTTTGCTCTCCTCTATAGATATGACAGAGAATACTTCCAAAGTGGCATGTTTCTTCATCCATCAGTGGAGCAACAGGATGAATTTCTTCTTCTGTTTTGCTGCAACCCAGTAGTATGAATGGTTACATTTGCCTAAAAGGGCAGAAAGAAATGTCACCTGACCTTGTTGAATACTTACTGACATCACCTGTAAGGTACAACATGGAGGTGAAGTGGACATGTTGATGACATCACCTGTAAGGTACAACATGGAGATGAGGTGGACATGTTGATGACATCACCTGTAAGGTACAATGTGGAGGTGAAGTGGACATGTTGATGACATCACCTGTAAGGTACAATGTGGAGGTGAAGTGGACATGTTGATGACATCACCTGTAAGGTACAACATGGAGGTGAGGTGGACATGTTGATGACATCACCTATAAGGTACAACGTGGAGGTGAGGTGGACATGTTGATGACATCACCTATAAGTACAACGTGGAGGTGAGGTGGACATGTTGATGACATCACCCTATGAGGTACAGCATGGAGGTGAAGTGGACATGTGAATATGACATCACCTTTAAAGGTACAACGTTGAGGTGAGTGTGGACATGTTGATGACATCACCTGTAAGGTACAATGTGGAGGTGAGAGGTGGACATGTTGATGACATCACCTGTAAGGTACAACATGGGAGGTGAAGTGGACATGTTGATGACATCACCTGTAAGGTACAACATGGAATTGAAGTGGACATGTTGATGACATCACCTGTAAGGTACAACGTGGAATTGAAGTGGATATGTTGATGACATCACCTGTAAGGTACAACGTGGAGGTGAAGTGGACATGTCGAATACTTACTGACATCACCTGTAAGGTACAACATGGAGGTGAAGTGGACATGTTGATGACATCACCTGTAAGGTACAATGTGGAGGTGAGGTGGACAACGATCCTTAGGTCCTTCCCGCAAATTTGTGCAGTCTGTAACTGTAAGCACTGGGTGGCCATGCTTGTTGAATTCTTCATTGTTTTGAATTCATCAGTTGAACAGGATTAGGGTCACTGAGCATGTTCATGCTTATGACCAACATTTGTTAGATTAATTCTGGGGGGGAGGAGGGAGGAAGCGGAGGTGGTTTGTGTGTTTTGTGGTTTGATTACTCTTTACTACTTATGCAATGCATTCTAGAGAATGTAATTCTTTTTCGGGACAATGAAGACCTCCTTGTGAAAAGTGAACGGCTTAAATCTTACCAGTTTGCTGTCTTGAAATCGAGTGTCTACACTTTTATGTCATGTCGTCAGAATTGTTGTATTGTTACTTGTTTAGCAGTTACAAACATTATCTGAAATCAAGTATGATCTAGTGGTTTTGATCAGACAGATGTCTTTGGCCTGTGGTGCCAAAGTCACTTTGCCTGGTCAGTCAGCTGAACAGTGAGTCAGAGAGAAAGTGCCACCACATGGGTTTTCATCAGACAGATGTCTATGCCACAGTCACTTTGCCTGGTCAGTTCTGCTGAATGCAGACAAAAGCAAGGAAACTGTTTCTGTGAGACAGTTACATAAACACAATTCTATGGAAATATTACTCAGATTAAAAAACTTATTTTGGAATTACATCTTCTGCATTTCCTGTGATTGTTAGGTTGTAAATCATTCATTCATTCATTCATTCATTCATTTATTATTCATTCATTCATTCATTCATGTTTGTTGTTTACAGCCTGATCAACCACAACAGGCCATAACAGTTGATGTTCTGCAAAATAGAATATTGTGTCATCTACAGGGATAAAAATCAAATTATTTTTTTTCCTTTTTTATGTTTTTTTAGGCATTTTTAGAACACAGCAGGCACTTGCAGTTAGAACTTTAACCCAACATAGATCAGATACATATGCACACACACTTTCACATACTCACAGACATATACTCTCTCTCTCTCTCTCTCTCTGTCTGTCTGTCTGTCTGTCTGTCAGTCAGTCTCTCTCTCTCTCTCTCTCTCTCTCTCTCTCTCTCTCTCTCTCTCTCCAGTAGAATGAGCACACGCTGTTACATTTGAGCTATCTTTACTTTATGTTCATTTAGTTTCTTTGAACAACCTCCTGATTTGTAGAGGATACTTATATTTGTCATCCTTTCAAACGATCAAAATCCTAAATAAGTAGTAACCCTTCTCATGAAATGAGACAGAAGTCATCTTTGATAGTTTCATGCCAAAGGGAAACAATTGATGATTTATCTAATTGTAGCCTAGGATAGATTGTGACTTTGCTGTCTCTCATCTTTATGGTAATCCTGTGAAAAGATTTTGTCTCTATTGTGTTGGAAGAGAGAACGGGACTGTATGAGAACAATGAAAACATTGTAGTGTGAATGACTGTTTTTTCTTTACTGTTCAATATATTTGAACAAATTCTATACAAGGAATTGACTGTATGAGAACAGTGAAAACATTGTAGTGTGAAGGACTGGTTTTCGTTTTTGTACAATAGATTTGAACAATTTTGTACAAGGAATGAGAAGTTTATACATTTAGTCTTTTACAGTAATAGTTAATTGAAGAGGAGGAAGAAGATTATCCATTGATTTTTTCTCTGTTGTGTTTATTCCAGACTGCTGTTTTTCTATCATATTTGTATAGAGGCTGTATTTCTTTGCTTGCTTGAGGGAGATTGTCTGATGTAGGGAATTTTGTGCAGTAGGTTTGAGTGACTGTTTATGCATGTGCACAAAGATGTGTGTGTGTGTGTGTGTGTGTGTGTGTGTGTGTGTGTGTGTGTGTGTGTGTGTGTGTGTGTGTGTGTTCTCCCCTTGCTTAATTATTCTGTGTATTGGTACGTGTCTGTCTGTGTTGGGTGAGTATCTGTTCCCAGATCTATGAATGCTTGATTCAGTACTGAGCAACAAAGCTGTCTAATTGTGAAAACTAATTTTATGTATGTGTGTGTGTTTATGTGTGTGTGTGTCTGTGTCTGTGTGTCTGTGTGTGTGTGCATGCATGCGTGTGTGTGTGTTCTTCCTTCTCTGAATCACTCTGTGTGTGTGTGTGTGTGTGTGTGTGTGTGTGTGTGTGTGTGTGTGTGTGTGCTTCCTTCTCTCAGTCACTCTGTGTATTGATATCTGTCTGCCTGTGATGTGTGTGTCTGTTCTCAGATCTTGGTTTAGTACTCAGCAACGTAGCTGTATCATTGTCAGAACTAAGTGTGCGTGTGTGTGTGTGTGCGTGTGTGAGTGTGTGTGTGTGTGTGTGTGTGTGTGTGTGTGTGTGTGTGTGTGTGTGTGTGTGTGTGTGTGTGTGTGTGTGTGTGTGTGTGTGTATGTGAGAGAGTGTGTGTGTGTGTGCATATGTGTTTTTGTGCAGGTGTTTATGCATGTGTGTGTGTGTGTGTGTGTGTGCAGGTGTGTGTGTGTGTGTGTACTTTTTTCCTAAGACAAGATGTCCTGACAGTGTGTTCTTGATCCTAGCTGAAGGAAATGGATTAGAGGCAAGGGATCAGTGGAACATATGATTTTTTTTATTTTCAATTTTACCTAACTGGTTTTTTAGTTTGTCTTTTTTTTTCAGAGACAGCAAATGGGAGGGTGTTTGTCTTTTGCTGTGGGGTGTTTTCTGTATTTTTGTGAATGGCTTGTCTGGGCAGTTTGGGAGATTTTCATTTAGCAGTTGATAAAGCATAGATTTTACAGTGTAGTGTAGTGTTGTGTGTGTGTGTGTGTGTGTGTGTGTGTGTGTGTGTGTGTGTGTGTGTGTGTGTGTGTGTGTGTGTGTGTGTGTGTACAAACATGTTTTGTTTGTGTGTACCATGCATGCTTGCTTGTATGAGTATTTGTACACATGTACACGTATTTTTAATCAGTATGATCTTAAAATTATAATAATATTTTGCTTTATGGTGATTATTCAGGATGGGCAAATAGATGAGCGAGATAATTGGTGTTAAATATTCGCAAATTCCATACACGGCAGCCATGAGTTAGTAGAGCTAGAGTTCAAGGGAGAAAGAGTCTCCTACTGCCACAGAAAGATTATGTGTGCACACATACACACAAACACAAATGCACGCAAGCATGCATGCATGCATGCACGTGTGCACACACATACACACACACACACACACACACACACACACACACACACACACACACACACACACACACACACACACACACACACACACACACACACACACACACACACACACACACACACACACACACACACACACACATACACACACACACACACACACACACACACACACACACACACACACACATGTGCACAGATATGCACACAACACACATGGACACACACACACACACATATGGACATACACACACACTCTACACACTGTGTGATATATGGACATAGAGGCCTGGCTCTGTTGCCTGTGTGTGGTATACACATATGGACATAGAGGCCTGGCTCTGTTGCCTGTGTGTGCTACAACACATATGGACATAAAGGCCTGGCTCTGTTGCCTGTGTGTGGTATAACACATATGGACATAGTGGCCTGGTTCTGTAGTGTGTGTATGATGTGCTCTGGCAGTGAAATACGTGATCAGACCCATACTTTGTGGTGGGCAGTGTCACTGAAGGTTGGAGAATTTGTGGGGGCAGCCATGTCGATCCTGGAAGGCATTTCCCAGCATCCCACACTGCTGATGGAGCACCAGACGGTGGTGACGGAGATGGTTCTGCCAGAGCTGGTCACTATGGTCGGCAGTCAGTCAGGTATGGAGTGTGATGTGTGGAGCTGGTCACTATGGTCGGCAGTCAGTCAGGTATGGAGTGTGATGTGTGGAGCTGGTCACTGTGGAGGGCAGTCAGTCAGGTATGGAGTGTGATGTGTGGAGACGGTCACTGTGGTGGACAGTCAGTCAGGTATGGAGTGTGATGTGTGGAGCTGGTCACTGTGGGGGGCAGTCAGTCAGGTATGGAGTGTGATGTGTGGAGCTGGTCACTGTGGGGGGCAGTCAGTCAGGTATGGAGTGTGATGTGTGGAGCTGGTCACTGTGGGGGCAGTCAGTCAGGTATGGAGTGTGATGTGTGGAGCTGGTCACTGTGGGGGGCAGTCAGTCAGGTATGGAGTGTGATGTGTGGAGCTGGTCACTGTGGGGGCAGTCAGTCAGGTATGGAGTGTGATGTGTGGAGCTGGTCACTGTGGGGGGCAGTCAGTCAGGTATGGAGTGTGATGTGTGGAGCTGGTCACTGTGGGGGGCAGTCAGTCAGGTATGGAGTGTGATGTGTGGAGCTGGTCACTGTGGGGGGCAGTCAGTCAGGTATGGAGTGTGATGTGTGGAACTGGTCACTGTGGGGGGCAGTCAGGTGTGGAGTGTGATGTGTGGAGCTGGTCACTGTGGGGGGCAGTCAGTCAGGTATGGAGTGTGATGTGTGGAGCTGGTCACTGTGGGGGGCAGTCAGTCAGGTATGGAGTGTGATGTGTGGAGCTGGTCACTGTGGAGGGGGCAGTCAGTCAGGTATGGAGTGTGATGTGTGGAGCTGGTCACTGTGGGGGGCAGTCAGTCAGGTATGGAGTGTGATGTGTGGAGCTGGTCACTGTGGGGGCAGTCAGTCAGGTATGGAGTGTGATGTGTGGAGCTGGTCACTGTGGGGGGCAGTCAGTCAGGTATGGAGTGTGATGTGTGGAGCTGGTCACTGGGGGGCAGTCAGTCAGGTATGGAGTGTGATGTGTGGAGCTGGTCACTGTGGGGGGCAGTCAGTCAGGTATGGAGTGTGATGTGTGGAGCTGGTCACTGTGGGGGGCAGTCAGGTATGGAGTGTGTATGTGTGGAGCTGGTCACTATGGGGGGCAGTCAGTCAGGTATGGAGAGTGTGATGTGTGGATGTGGCTGGTCACTGTGGGGGGCAGTCAGTCAGGTATGGAGTGTGATGTGTGGAGCTGGTCACTGTGGGGGGCAGTCAGTCAGGTATGGAGTCAGGTATGGTGTGTGATGTGTGGAGCTGGTCACTATGGGGGGCAGTCAGGTATGGAGTGTGATGTGTGGAGCTGGTCACTGTGGGGGGCAGTCAGTCAGGTATGGAGTGTGATGTGTGGAACTGGTCACTGTGGGGGCAGTCAGTCAGGTATGGAGTGTGATGTGTGGAGCTGGTCACTGTGGGGGGCAGTCAGTCAGGTATGGAGTGTGATGTGTGGAGCTGGTCACTGTTGGGGGGGGGGGGGGGGGGCAGTCAGTGTGGAGCTGGTGTGTGGCAGTCAGGTATGGAGTGTGATGTGTGGAGCTGGTCACTGTGGGGGGCAGTCAGTCAGGTATGGAGTGTGATGTGTGGAGCTGGTCACTGTGGGGGGCAGTCAGGTATGGAGTGTGAAGACTTCTGTCTGTAGAACTACCATGGTTGCATGATATGAAGACTGCTGTCTGTAGAACTACCATGTATGCATGATATGAAGACTGCTGTCTGTAAAACTACTATGGTTGCATGATATGAAGACTGCTGTCTGTAAAACTACCATGGTTGCATGATATGAAGACTGCTGTCTGTAGAACTACCATGTATGCAAACAGTAAAGACTGCTGTAGAACTCTGATACCCTGCCCTTGAGGCTGGCATTAAAGAGTGCTGTAGAACGATGATATCCTTGAGGCTAGCATTAAAGACTGCTGTAGAACGATGATACCCTTGAGTCTAGCATTAAACACTGCTGTAAAACTATGATACCCTTGAGGGTATATCATTAACGACTGCTGTAAAACTATGATACCCTTGAGGGCATATCATTAATGATTGCCGTGTAAAAACTATGATACCCTTGAGGCTGGCATTAAAGACTGCTGTATAACTATGATACCCTTGAGGCTGGCATTAAAGACTGCTGTATAACTATGATACCTTGAGGCTGGCATTAAAGACTGCTGTAAAACTATGATGCCCTTGAGGCTGGCATTAAAGACTGCTGTAGAACAATAAAACCCTGAGCTGATGCTCAGGAAGACCATTTTACTATGTTTTGTTTGTTTGTCACTAATCTTATGCTGTGTTTGTTGTTGTCAGTGGTGGTATTTTTCAGACGTGTTATCATCATCATCTGTTAACTGCAAGTTTATTTGATCTGACCTCCTGGGCAGCTCGAGATGCCTTGGGTTTAATGTGGGATAATCTGTGAGTGCCTGTGTGTCAGACTGGCTCATCACCAATGTACAAACTTCACAAGTTTTTAACTGTGTTGGGTTTTTATAGTGTTAGAAAGTGTTGGGTTTTTTTCCCACTGCACTGAATGTACATTGTGTGATTCTTGCTCATACATCTGTCCAGGAACTACTCCATCCTGTACTGGTTTCTACAGAATATGCTATTTATCTGAGGCACACGGAAGGATAGCTTGTCTTTTTAGAAGGATTATCACTTAATAGCTGGTAGAGTCAGAATAAAAAACAGTCCGACTAAATATAGTGTATTAGTACAGTTGGAGTGGATGCCAAGTTAGAAGCACACAGTATACCTGTCCCATGAAACTGATGAGTAAGATTCCACCAGCTATTGAGGTATACTGCTCAACAGCCATTCAGTTCATCTTCCTCTTGTCCATTGTCATGTGATGCAGAATGCTTCTGCTTTCAGTGGACACCAGAGCCCGCTCTTTGAGTCTGCTGAGTGAGATAGCTTCAGTGCTGCTGAGCCAGGCACAGTATGGGCCCCCCAGCACCACTCCACAGATGGACAATCTGCTGAGACTGATCACCGAGCATCTGCTGCTTTTGTGAGTCTCTCTTGTAACAGAGCATCTGCTGCCTTTGTGAGTCTCTCTTGTAACAGAGCATCTGCTGCCTGTGTGAGTCTGTCTTGTAGCAGAGTACCTGCTGTCTTTGTGAGTCTGTCTTGTAGCAGGGTACCTGCTGTCATTGTGAGTCTGTCTTGTAGCAGAGCATCTGCTGCCTGCCTTTTGTGAGTCTGTCTTGTAGCAGAGCCTCTGCTGCGTTTGTTAGTCTGTCTTGCAGCAGAGCATCTGTTGCCTTTGTGAGTCTTTTGTAGCAGAGCATCTGCAGCCTTTGTGAATCTCTTGTAGCAGAGCATCTGCTGCCTTTGTGAGTCTGTCTTGTAGCAGAGCATCTGCTGCCTGTGTGAGTCTGTCTTGTAGCAGAGCATCTGCTGCCTGTGTGAGTCTGTCTTGTAGCAGAGCATCTGCTGCCTGTGTGTGAGTCTCTGTGTGTAGCAGAGCATCTGCTGCCTTTGTGAGTCTGTCTTGTATCAGAGCATCTGCTGCCTGTGTGAGTCTGTTTGTAACAGAGCATCTATTGCCTTTGTGAGTCTGTCTTGTGTCTTTGTAGCAGAGCAGCACCTGCCTGTGTGTGTGAGTCTCTCTGTAGCAGAGCATCTGTTGCCTTTGTGAGTCTGTCTTGTATCCAGAGCATCTGCTGCCTTTGTGAGTCTGTCTTGTAGCAGAGCATCTGCTGCCTTTGTGAGTCTCTGTAGCAAAGCACCTGCTGCCTTTGTGATTGATGTAGCAGAGCATCTGCTGCCTTTTGAGTCATGTAGCAGAGCATCTGCTCCCCTTTGTGACTTCGTCTTGTGTAGCATAGCACCTGCTGCCAATGTGAGTCTCTCTAGTAGCAGAGCATCTGATGCCTTTGTGAGTCTGTCTTGTAGCAGAGTGTCTGCTGCCTTTGTGAGTCTGTCTCGTAGCAGAGCATCTGTTGCCTTTGTTAGTCTGTCTTGTAGCAGAGTATCTGCTGCCTTTGTTAGTCTGTCTTGTAGCAGAGCATCTGCTGCCTTTGTTAGTCTGTCTTGTAGCAGAGCATCTGCTGCCTTTGTTAGTCTGTCTCGTAGCAGAGTATCTGCTGCCTTTGTGAGTCTGTCTTGTAGCAGAGCGTCTGCTGCCATGTGAATCTCTTGTAACCGAGCATCTGCTGCCATGTGAGTCTGTCTTGTTGGCCTGATTTGGATCTCATAGCTGATGGTCACACTTGTGACATATGTTGTTGTTATGTGTTCCTGTGTTTTTTTTTAACTGGAATTGTTGACATTTAGTTCATTTACTGTACATGCTTGTGACTTGTGTTGTTGTTATGTGTTCCTGTGTTTTTTAACTGGAATTGTTATGGCATTTAGTTCGTTTTACTCTCCGAGTTATTAGATAGTTTATAGCTATGACAGTTATGTTCAAGTTTAACATCAACACCCATCCTATGAAAATGGCTAACAGTATAAAAGTGTATGGTGGCTAATATAAACAGCATGAAAGGCAGTGAGGTATCACTGGAACAGGCCTACACAGACAGATTGAGAACGTGTTGCAGCTCTAGAGTATGGGACCTAAACAGACAACAAGTAGGCTTTTTTTAACACTGTGGTGTAAGGGATTAGGTTGACAGTGTGTGGACTGTTAGCAGCACTGAGCATTACAATTGTTTTATTAGCTCTAGAGTATGGGACTTGAACAGAGAGCAAGTAGGCTGGTTTGTATACTGTGGTGTAGGGGATTAGGTTGACAGTGTGTGGACTGTTAGCACTGAGCATTACCATTGTTTTATTGGTTATTGCTGGAGACAGCCATTCACAAGGTCACTTTTAGTGTGCATGGTCATTGTATGAGTGCATGTTGGATGTAAATGTCACGATATGAGATGTGTGTGTGTGTGCGATTATTTTTTTTCTCAATTCTTTTTCTAAATGTATGTATGAGTTTTACACACATGAACTTTCAGGCAAGTGTGGGTGTGGGTTTTACGCCTCAAAGCATGCGAGGAAAAGACTCATTCCAGCCTCTGCCAAGCAGAACTGACATGAGTAAACTGCTAGCAAGGGGCAAAATTCCAGATTTCTTGCATTTGTGTGACAGACCTTCTGTTTGATCAGACATTTTCACAGTTGCTTGTGTGTGTTATTAGGTATGAGAGCTTGTTGTGTGTGATTAGATATGAGAGCTTGTTGTGTGTTGTTAGGTATGAGAGCTTGTTGTGTGTGATTAGATATGAGAGCTTGTTGTGTGTTGTTAGGTATGAGAGCTTGTTGTGTGTGATTAGATATGAGAGCTTGTGTTGTGTGTTGTTAGGTATGAGAGCTTGTTGTGTGTGATTAGGTATGAGAGCTTGTTGTGTGTCATTAGGTATGAGAGCTTGTTGTGTGTTGTTAGGTATGAGCTTTGTGTGTGTGATTAGATATGAGAGCTTGTTGTGTTGTTAGGTATGAGAGCTTGTTGTGTGAGTAGGTATGAGAACTTGTGTGTTTGTTATTAGGTATGAGAGCTTGTTGTATGTTAGGTATGAGAGCTTGTGTGTGTGTTAGGTATGAGAGTTTGTTGTGTGTTATTAGATATGAGAGCTTGTTGTGTGTTGTTAGGTATGAGAGCTTGTTGTGTGTGTTGTTAGGTATGAAAGCTTGTTGTGTGTGATTAGATATGAGAGCTTGTTGTGTGTGTTGTTAGGTATGAGAGAGCTTGTTGTGTGTGTGTGATTAGATATGAGAGCTTGTTGTGTGTTGTTAGGTATGAGAGCTTGTTTGTGTGTGTGATTAGATATGAGAGCTTGTTGTGTGTGTGATTAGATATGAGAGCTTGTTGTGTGTGTTAGTATGAGAGCTTGTTGTGTGTGATTAGATATGAGAGCTTGTTGTGTGTTGTTAGGTATGAGAGCTTGTTGTGTGTTTTTAGGTATGAGAGCTTGTTGTGTGTTGTTAGGTATGAGAGCTTGTTGTGTGTGATTAAGATATGAGAACTTGTTGTGTGTTGTTAGGTATGAGAGAGCTTCTTGTGTGTGATAAGTTATGAGAGCTTGTTGTGTGTTGTTAGGTATGAGAGTTTGTTGTGTGTGATTAGATATGAGAGCTTGTTGTGTGTTGTTAGGTATGAGAGAGCTTGTTGTGTGTGATTAGATATGAGAGCTTGTTGTGTGTTGTTAGGTATGAGAGCTTGTTGTGTGTTGTTAGATATGAGAGCTTGTTGTGTGTGTGATTAGATATGAGAGCTTGTGTGTGTGTGATTAGATACGAGAGCTTGTTGTTGTGTGTGTTAGGTATGAGAGCTTGTTGTGTGCTGTTAGGTATGAACGCTTGTTGTGTGTCATTAGGTATGAGAGTTGTTGTTGTGTGATTAGATATGAGAGCTTGTTGTGTGTGATTAGATATGAGAGCTTGTTGTGTGTTGTTAGGTGTGAGAGCTTGTGTGATTAGGTATGAGAACTTGTAGTTTGTTATTAGGTATGAGAGCTTGTTGTGTGTGTGATTAGATATGAGAGCTTGTTGTGTGTGTTATTAGGTATGAGAGCTTGTGTGTGGCTTGCATTAGATATGAGAGCTTGTGTGTTATTAGGTATGAGAGCTTGTTGTGTGTGATTAGATATGAGAGCTTGTTGGGTGTTGTTAGGTATGAGAACTTGTTGTGTGTTGTAGGTATGAGAGCTTGTTGTGTGTGTTGTTAGATATGATTGAGAGCTTGTGTGTGTGTTAGATATGAGAGCTTGTTGTGTGTGTCGTTAGGTATGAGAGCTTGTGTTGTGTTTTTAGGTATGAGAGCTTGTTGTGTGTGTGTTAGGTATGAGAGCTTGTTGTGTGTTGTTAGGTATGAGAGCTTGTTGTGTGTCGTTAGGTATGAGAGCTTGTTGTGTGATGTTAGGTATGAGAGCTTGTTGTGTGTGTCGTTAGGTATGAGAGCTTTTTGTGTGTGTTGTTAGGTATGAGAGCTTGCCCAGTGGGGCCCTGGCTTTACTGTTGTCCCTGTTGGAACATTGCCCCTCACACTGACACAGTGGCTTGCTGTGTGTTTACTAGGTATGAGCAGTTTTTTGATGACACAGTGGCTTGCTTGTGTGTTACTAGATATGAGAGCTTGTTGATGACACAGTGGCTTGCTGTGTGTTACCATGTGGTATGAGACTTGTTGCTGGATCCTGAACCGTGCCCCAGTGGGGCCCTGGCGTTAATGCCCCTCACATTGACAAGTGTGCTTGCTGTGTGTACAGGACCACCACTAGTATGATGAGAGTTGTTGATGACACAGTGGCTTGCTTGTGTTACCAGGTATGAGAGCTTGTTGCTGGATCCTGAGCCGTTGCCCAGTGGGACCACCCTGGCGTTACTGTGTGTGCTGTCCCTGCTGGAACACCGCCCCACACTGTCCGAAACATCTTCTCCCTGGGCCTGGTGCCTGTGTGTGTTCCAGATCATCACCGTGAGTGTGTACAGGATGCTGTTTTGAAGCGCTGGTTGGTGTAGAAGTTGTAGTCTGTATAACCTAGCTCTCATTGAACCAGCCATGGTTCCATTGTGAATGTACAGCCATGGTCCCCTATGTGTGAATGCAGATCTGGAATGTGTGAATCTGTATTTGATCTTTTTTTTAAGTAGAAAATTCCCTTAATGTGTGTATCTGTACAGCAGTTTTTTCCCCATGTACAGGACCACCACACAAACCCATTGGAACAGTTTTTCCATGCACAGCACCACCTTTAATGTGTGTATCTGTACAGCAGTTTTTTTTTTGTCCCATGTACAGGACCACCACAGCCTTTAATGTGTGTATCTGTACAGTTTTTTCCCCCATGTACAGGACCACCACACAGCCTTGGGACGTGTGTGTATCTGTACAGCAATGTTTTCTGTACAGCAGTTTTTGTACAGGACCACCACAGCCTTTAATGTGTGTATCTGTACAGCAGTTTTTCCCCATGTACAGGACCACCACAGCCTTTAATGTGTGTATTTAATGCGTGTATCCCCTGTACAGGACCAGCAGTGTGTATCTGTTTTTTTTGCCCCATGTACAGGACCACCACAGCCTTTAATGTGTGTATCTGTACAGCAGTTTTCCATGTACAGGACCACCACAGCCTTTAATGTGTGTATCTGTACAGCAGTTTTTCCCCATGTACAGGACCACCACAGCCTTTAATGTGTGTGTATCTGTACAGCAGTTTTTCCCCTATGTACAGGACCACCACAGCCTTTAATGTGTGTATCTGTACAGCATTTTTTTTTCCCCCATGTACAGGACCACCACAGCCTTTAATGTGTGTATCTGTACAGCTGTTTTTTCCCCTATGTACAGGACCACCACAGCAAACCACTGGGACGCTCCATGCACAGCATTCTGGGAATCCTGAACTGTCTGCTCAGCCCAGCGCAACACTCCGGTGAAAGATCTGCTGGACATGGGTGGGTGCCTCGCCTTTACCACTTCTGATATTAAGTATGAATGTCTTGTCCAGTAAAACTGTGTTTGGTTCTAACATAGCAAAGGAACTCATCATCATAGTGCATAGGTATTGCTTGTAATAGGAAATATTTTTAGACTGACAGGCTGTTTTTGGTTCTGTTTTTCTGTTTTGTTTGTTTTGTTTTTTTTTGTTTTGTTTCACAACAAGCATCAGTTTCATGGGATTGTCTACCAAAGTTCATGTGGGAGTCTTACTGGTATGTGCTGCATCAAAACAGTGTGATAGTTAAAAGATTATAGTTTAGTGGGATTGTCTACCAAAGTTCATGTGGGAGTCTTACTGGTATGTGCTGCATCAAAACTGTGTGATAGCTAAAAGATTATAGTTTACTGGGGATTGTACTCCCAGCAGCATTCCCCAAAGAAGAAATTAAAGGAGACTATACTTGAGCAAGTCAGTGTTTATATGGAAGAGTGCAGTGATGAGAGACAGAATAGACAGGTGAGTGGACTACCAAAGTTCTGTGGGAGTCTGGAAATGGTGTGATGTAGCGTTCATCATCATTCAGTGTGGTCAGGTGTCTCATTTATAATGTGATGTATTGTTCATCATCATTCAGGGGTCAGGTGTCTGATTTTATAATGGTATTGTTCATCATCATTCAGGGGTCAGGTGTCTGTGATTTATAATGGATGTGCAGTGTTCATCATCATTCAGGGGTCTGATTTGTGGGAGTGATGTATTGTTCATCATCATTCAGGTGTCTGATTTATAATGTGATGTATAGTTCATCATCATTCAGGGGTCAGGTGTCTGATTTATAATGTGTGATGTATTGTTCATCATCATTTAGGGGTCAGGTGTGTCTGATTTATGGTGTGATGTATTGTTCATCATCATTCAGGGGTCAGGGTCTGATTTTATGGTGTGATGTATTGTTCGTCATCATTTAGGGGTCAGGGGTCTGATTTATGGTGTGATGTATTGTTCGTCATCATTTAGGGGTCAAAGCATCATCATCATTTAGGAGTCAGGTGCCTGATTTTATGGTGATGTGTATTGTTCATCATCATTTAGGGGTCAGGTGTCTGATTTTATGGTGTGGTGTATTGTTCATCATCATTTAGGGGGGGTCAGGTGCCTGATTTTTATGGTGTGGTGTATTGTTCATCATCATTTAGGAGTCAGGTGCCTGATTTTATGGTGTGGTGTATTGTTCATCATCATTAGGGGTCAGGTGCCTGATTTATGGTGTGATGTATTGTTCATCCTCATTTAGGGGTCAGGGGTCTGATTTATAGTGTGATGTATTGTTCATCCTCATTTAGGGGTCAGGCGTCTGATTTTATGGTGTGATGTATGTTCATCATCATTTAGGGGTCAGGTGTCTGATTTATTATAATGTGATGTATTGTTCATCATTATTTAGGGGTCAGGTGCCTGATTTATAATGTGATTATTATTGTTCATCATCATTCAGGGGTCAGGTTTGTGTGATTTATGATGTGATGTATTGTTCATCATCATTTAGGGGTCAGGGTGTGTGATTTATGGTGAGATGTATTGTTCATCATTATTTAGGGGTCAAGTGTCTGATTTATGGTGTGATGTATTGTTCATCATCATTCAGGGGTCAGGTGTGTGATTTATAATGTGATGTATTGTTCATCATCATTCAGGGTCAGGTGTGTGATTTATGATGTGATGTATTGTTCATCATCATTCAGGGGTCAGGTGTGTGATTTATGATGTGATGTATTGTTTCATCATCATTTAGGGGTCAGCTGCCTAATTTTTGTGATGATATGATATATTGGTCATCATCTTCAACTGTAGAAAGTTTCATAGGGTTATGTGATTCTATGTTTGGTGTGATGTGTGTTTCATCATCATTTAGGGGTCAGCTGCCTGATTGTGTCATGATGATATCAAACAATATTTTGTTCATCTTCAACTGTAGAAAGTTCATATGTTATGTGATTCTGTTTGGTGTAAAAGTGTGGTGTGTTTCATAGAGATATGTGATTCTGTTTGTTGTAAAAGTGTGATGTGTGTCATGGAATTATGTGATTCTGGTGTGATGTTTACTGATTCTATTTGTTGTAAAAGTGCAATGTTTACTGATTCTATTTGTTGTAAAAGTGCAGTGTTTACTGATTCTGTTTATTGTAAAAGTGTGGTGTGTTTCATAGAGATATGTGGTTCTGTTTGTTGTAAAAGTGCAATGTGTTTCATAGAGTTATGTGATTCTGTTGTAAAAGTGTGGTGTGTGTCATAGAGTGATGTGATTCTGTTTGTTGTGAAAGTGCATGTGTGTGTCATAGAGTGATGTGATTCTATTTGTTGTAAAAGTGCGGTGTGTGTCATAGAGTGATGTGATTCTATTTGTTGTAAAAGTGCAGTGTTTACTGTTTCTATTTGTTGTAAAAGTGCAGTGTTTACTGTTTCTATTTGTTGTAAAAAGTGGGGTGTTGACTGTTACTATTTGTTGTAAAAGTGGGGTGTTGACTGTTTCTATTTGCTGTAAAAGTGGGGTGTTGACTGTTTCTATTTGTTGTAAAAGTGTGGTGTTGACTGTTTCTATTTGTTGTAAAAGTGTGGTGTTGACTGTTTCTGTTTGTTGTAAAAGTGTGGTGTTGACTGTTTCTGTTTGTTGTAAAAGTGCAGTGTTGGCTGTGTCTGTTTGTTGTAAAAGTGCAGTGTTGGCTGTGTCTATTTGTTGTAACAGTGCAGTGTTGACTGTGTCTATTTGTTGTAAAAGTGCAGTGTTGACTGTGTCTATTTGTTGTAAAAGTGCAGTGTTGAACTGTGTCTATTTGTTGTAAAAGTGCAGTGTTGACTGTGTCTATTTGTTGTAAAAGTGGGGGTGTTGACTGTGTCTATTTGTTGTAAAGGTGCAGTGTTGACTGTGTCTATTTGTTGTAAAAGTGCAGTGTTGACTGTGTGTTTTGTTGTAAAAGTGCAGTGTTTTACTGTTTCTGTTTGTTGTAAAAGTGTGTTTGACTGTTTCTGTTTTGACTGTTTCTGTTTGTTGTAAAAGTGCGTGTTGACTGTTTTCTGTTTGTTGTAAAAGTGCGGTGTTGACTGTTGTTTCTGTTTGTTGTAAAAGTGCGGTGTTGACTGTTTCTGTTTGTTGTAAAAGTGCAGTGTTGACTGTTTCTATTTGTTGTAAAAGTGCAGTGTTGACTGTTTCTATTTGTTGTAAAAGTGCAGTGTTGACTGTTTTCTATTTGTTGTAAAAGTGCAGTGTTGACTGTTTCTATTTGTTGTAAAAGTGCAGTGTTTTCTGTTTCTGTTTGTTGTAAAAGTGCAGTGTTTACTGTTTACTGTTTCTATTTGTTGTAAAAGTGCAGTGTTTACTGTTTCTATTTGTTGTTTAAGTGTGTGTTTACTGTTTCTATTCATTGTAAAGTGTGGTGTTGACTATTTCTATTCATTGCAAAGTGCGGTGTTTACTGTTCCTATTCATTGTAAAGTGTGGTGTTTACTGTTTCTATTCATTGTAAAGTGTGGTGGTGTTTACTGTTCCTATTCATTGCAAAGTGCGGTGTTTACTGTTTCTATTCATTGCAAAGTGTGGGTGTGTTACTGTTTCTATTCATTGCAAAGTGCGGTGCTGACTCTCAGGTCTGATCGAGCACCTGACCACAGTGATGCAGGAGGCCCATCAGATTGCTGCTGGGCGGAGGCAGGGGGCACCACTCACTCCTCGGGGCCTCAGGAGTCCAGCCAGGGGCTGGGCATTCTGCAGGCAGCTCTGGATCTGCTGAACACTGCTGCTGGGGGTCGTGTCCATGTCGTACGCCGAGCACTGCAGGTAATATCACTGCTGTGTGGACAGGCTGGCTGTGATGTGTGTGTGTGTGTGTGTGTGTGTGTGTGTGTGTGTGTGTGTGTGTGTGTGTGTGTGTGTGTGTGTGTGTGTGTGAGAGAGAGACAGGAGGGTGAGGATATTGGGGTGTCAGTATAAATATAAGAGATTGTTGATGTGTATGTATGTGGTGCTTTTTTTCTTTCTTTCTCTTTTTGCCTTTATGCCCGTATTAATACATGTCTGTCATGAATATAGTATCTGTGTGTGTGTGTGTGTGTGTGTGTGTTTGTGTATGTGTGTGTGTGTGTGTGTATGTGTATGTGAGAGAGTGTGTGTGTGTATATGTGTGTGTGTGTGTGTGTGTGTGTGTGTGTGTGTGTGTGTGTGTGTGTGTGTGTGTGTGTGCTCACACAGAACAGGAAAGGGGCAGGGGAGCAGGGAGGGGGAAGGGAGGCGGAGGAAGCGGAGCAGTTGCTGCTGACCAATAAACCACTGACCGAGCTCAGCCCTCTGCTCACCCAGCTGGTGAGTCCCTCATTGTCTCACACGTACCTGTCCCTACAGTTGCCTTATTCCTATGTGCTGGTGAGTCCCACATTGTCTCACACCTACCTGTCCCTACAGTTGCCTTATTCCTATGTGCTGGTGAGTCCCACGTTGTCTCACACGTACCTGTCCCTACAGTTGCCTTATTCCTATGTGCTGGTGAGTCCCACATTGTCTCACACGTACCTGTCCCTACAGTTGCCTTATTCCTATGTGCTGGTGAGTCCCACGTTGTCTCACACGTACCTGTCCCTACAGTTGCCTTATTCCTATGTGCTGGTGAGTCCCACATTGTCTCACACGTACCTGTCCCTACAGTTGCCTTATTCCTATGTGCTGGTGAGTCCCACATTGTCTCACACATACCTGTCCCTACAGTTGCCTTATTCCTATGTGCTGGTGAGTCCCACATTGTCTCACACGTACCTGTCCCTACAGTTGCCTTATTCCTATGTGCTGGTGAGTCCCACATTGTCTCACACGTACCTGTCCCTACAGTTGCCTTATTCCTATGTGCTGGTGAGTCCCACGTTGTCTCACACGTACCTGTCCCTACAGTTGCCTTATTCCTATGTGCTGGTGAGTCCCACGTTGTCTCACACATACCTGTCCCTACAGTTGCCTTATTCCTATGTGCTGGTGAGTCCCACATTGTCTCACACATACCTGTCCCTACAGTTGCCTTATTCCTATGTGCTGGTGAGTCCCACATTGTCTCACACGTACCTGTCCCTACAGTTGCCTTATTCCTATGTGCTGGTGAGTCCCACATTGTCTCACACGTACCTGTCCCTACAGTTGCCTTATTCCTATGTGCTGGTGAGTCCCACATTGTCTCATACATACCTGTCCCTACAGTTGCCTTATTCCTATGTGCTGGTGAGTCCCACATTGTCTCATACATACCTGTCCCTACAGTTGCCTTATTCCTATGTGCTGGTGAGTCCCTCATTGTCTCATACATACCTGTCCCTACAGTTGCCTTATTCCTATGTGCTGGTGAGTCCCTCATTGTCTCATACATACCTGTCCCTACAGTTGCCTTATTCCTATGTGCTGGTGAGTCCCACATTGTCTCATACATACCTGTCCAAACAGTTGCCTTATTCCTATATGCTGGTGAGTCCCACATTGTCTCATACATACCTGTCCCTACAGTTGTCTTATTCCTATGTGCTGGTGAGTCCCACATTGTCTCATACGTACTGTCCCTACAGTTGTCTTATTCCTATGTGCTGGTGAGTCCCACATTGTCTCATACATACCTGTCCAAACAGTTGCCTTATTCCTATGTGCTGGTGAGTCCCACGTTGTTGCACATGTACCCTGTCCGAACAGTATGTGCTGGTGAGTCCCACATCGTCGCATACACACCTGTGTCCAAACAGTATGTGCTGGTGAGTCCCATGTTGTCTCATACATACCTGTCCAAACAGTTGCCTTATTCCTATGTGCTGGAGAGTCCCCACGTTGTCTCATATGTACCTGTCCCAACAGGATGAGAGATATGAATATCTGTGTCCTCCAGGGGCTGTTCTGGTGGGGGATCACATCTCAGCCGTCTTCCCTCAGTTGGAGTCTCTCACTTCGGATGAGCGGATTCCATCAGGGATAAATGAAGGCCTCAGAATTTCCTCATCCACCCGATGCCCTCTGGCATTCACCTCAGTGGGGTCCAGGGTTCTGATCCACAAAGGTTTCCATTCTCTTCAACGAGGTGGATTCTCTCCCTTGAATGAGTGTGGTTTCAAGGAGGCCTCTTCCTTGTCCTCTGGGATTTTTTTTTTTCATTTTTTTTTTTTATTTGTTCCCAGGGAAAAATGGCAAGTGGGAGGCATTTTTAATCTCAGCAGGCTGATTTTTGTCTTTTCCACAAAAGTTCACACTGGAAACCATTCGAAGGATACACGCGCTTCAGTTTTTTTCAGAGATTGGGTGGTAGCTTTGTTACCTTACATTACATTACGTTACAGTACATTACGTTATGTTACGTTATGTTATGTTACATTACATTACATTACATTACATTACATTACATTACATTACATTACATTACATTACATGACTCTTTATGTAACATGGCCAGGAGGCCTTAAAATGGTTTTCATCATGCAGGGTGTTAGTCATGACCTGGTAACAGCTTGTTTGCTACACTACTTTACTGACACACAGCTGAGAAGTTGTAGCATCCATTACTGGACTTTGATTTCTTGCATGTCTCATTCCTTTCATTGCATCAGACCTGTGGTTGTCGACAGTGTGCAGGCTTTCATTGTGAGTACTGTTGTTCCGTTCCAGTGTGTTCCCATTTAATCATGTGCTAGCTGTGGTTTTCAGCTGTACCATGAGGACTCTGATGTTCAGGATCTTGCATCATCCAAATGCCTTTCCATCCTGGTGCAACTTTACGGGGGGGAGAACAAGGATGCTCTGTCACCCACATGTCTGGTGAGCTTTTCTTTTCTGGAACATGTCAGAAACGTTCATGACTCTGCTAGACAGTTCTTGGGCAGTTTTAACCCTCTTCAGTATGCACTTATCTGAGCTTAGTTATACCGAAAACCGTCGGCAAGGTAAGTAACTCCGTAATTTGAACATGGTTACCCAATTAAAAAATTAATTTAAAAGAGAGGAAAGGAAATAACGAAATGAAAATAATTTTAAAAATTCCTACGAAATATATGTTGCTATATCGTAAGTTTGAAGAATGTCATGAGCCATTTACTGGGGAATAAAAAAAAAAAATCTTCTTCAGAACTTCCTTCCGAATTGTTGTTCATCATACCTGGAACTTCATCCCAGTCGAAATCTAGGTCACTCTAAGCTTCATTACCCAGCATTTTCACTAAGTCTTATTCCGTAAATCCTACAAAACACAGTATCTCCATCACTAAATCTCATTATAGAACGGCAGAACTCAAGGTTAGCCACGGTGAAAAACGGCATTTCGACCTCAAAACTTTAAAAAATTTGAAACTCGAGAACCACGGCACGTATCGACTCGCGTTTTTTTGCAAACGGAAGTAAATGGCTACAGGAAGAAGGAAGTCACGTTCTCGCGAGACATCCTTTTCTACGAGAAACATGGCGGCGCCCATTGTTGCCACGTGTTTTACCGAGCGCTGGCGGGCGCTCGGCGTTTTGGCTGTGTGATTTCCGGCCGGGCGCTAGCGGGCGCTCGATGGTCAAGAGGGTTAATGATAATAGATCTACTTCTGACAAGTCATGTGCATTGTTATTATACATCTTATGGCGATTGCATCTTTTTCTTGTAAAGGTGGAAAAGGGAATTTCTAAAGAATGTATTCAATAGATTACACATGTATTGAAAAGAGTAATCTATGTTGTTGAAAGACTATTCTGTGTTTAAAAGACACATGTAGCAGATCTGATGGTGTGTGTTGCACCTGGTACATTACACATTCATTATTTGTCGCTTATGCATTCCGGTACCACTGACTGATTGCTGTAAATGACATAACTGAGTATGTGTGTCTGCTCACCTGTAATACATCTGTTTCATGTTGTGTGAACTTGTGTGTGGGGGGGAATGTGTATGTGCTTTGATTTATACATATATTTTAGCAAGACTTAGTCATCAGCCTTTAGTTAGTGTGTTGCCAACAAACTTTTGAGGGCTGGATTGAGTAGTGGGGGGGGGGGGGGAACTAGAATGGTGGAGAAAAGGGGGGAATAAACAGCTGCTTTTGTTTGATACTGACAGTGTTGCACTCAGGTCTTGTGGCTTGTCTCTGCAGTGTTGGTATGTGAGCATGTCTGGGGGTGTGTAGTATTGCACTCAGGTCTTGTGGCTTGTCTCTGCAGTGTTGGTATGTGAGCATGTCTGGGTGTGTAGTATTGCACTCAGGTTTGTGGCTTGTCTCTGCAGTGTTGGTATGTGAGCATGTCTGGGTGTGTAGTATTGCACTCAGGTCTTGTGGCTTGTCTCTGCAGTGTTGGTATGTGAGCATGTCTGGGTGTGTAGTATTGCACTCAGGTCTTGTGGCTTGTCACTGCAGTGTTGGTATGTGAGCATGTCTGGGTGTGTAGTATTGCACTCAGGTCTTGTGGCTTGTCTCTGCAGTGTTGGTATGTGAGCATGTCTGGTGTGTGTAATTGCACTCAGGTCTTGTGGCTTGTCACTGCAGTGTTGGTATGTGAGCATGTCTGGGTGTGTAGTATTGCACTCAGGTCTTGTGGCTTGTCACTGCAGTGTTGGTATGTGAGCATGTCTGGGTGTGTCGTATTGCACGGGGGGTTCTTGTGGCTTGTCTCTGCAGTATTGGTGTGTGAGCATGTGTGGGTGTGTCCTGGTGCAGGAATACTACAGCAAAGCACTGAGGTCCAGCTCTGCCAAGAAACAGAAGGTGCTGCTCCGGGTGATCAAACGGCTGGTACGTGATGGCTGTTCTCTCTGTTGGAATCTGTGGATTCACTGAACATGTTTCCATCATTCCTCACAAATTTGGACTGACAGATGAACGTGTATGTTTGTGTGTATGTGCATGCATGTGTGCATGCATGCGTACATGTGTGTGCGGGTGTGTTTGGATGTCAGTGTGTGTTTGTGTTGTAGGTATGCATGTATATGTCATTTTCATTTGTTATTGTCCTAAAGTAAGGTGAACTATGTATTATTCTGTCCTCTAAATGAGTGATGAAAATAAATTGACAGTTCATTTTGCATGCTCTTGGAATGATGGCACCAAGTGGTAATTCAGTAGATCAATGGTTTTTCTGCCATCGTGATTCCCATACGTTAAAGAAAAAAACACTGAAACTCTGAAGCTACTGCATGCATGCATGTTCAATGGTATTGACAACTGAGCATGAAGGGCCTCAGAATTGGAGATTTTTTTCATGCTGATTGATGAAGCTGGAGTTAATGAAAATGATGCCTTGTAGTTCTGCTCCGATCTGAGACTGCATGACAGGGCTGTACTCTATGCTTACTTTCATAATATATCCTGGCCCAAAAGATACATGATGCCTTGTAGTTCTATTCCCATCTGAGACTGCATGACAGGGCTGTACTCTATGCTTACTTTCATAATATATCCTGGCCCAAAAGATGCATGATGCCTTGTAGTTCTATTCCCTCTGAGACTGAGACTGCATGACAGGCTGTACTCTATGCTTACTTTCATAATATATCCTGGCCCAAAAGATGCATGATGCCTTGTAGTTCTATTCCCATCTGAGACTGCATGACAGGGCTGTACTCTATGCTTACTTTCATGATATATATCCTGGCCCAGAAGATACATGATGCCTTGTAGTTCTATTCCCATCTGAGACTGCATGACAGGGCTGTACTCTATGCTTACTTTCATAATATATCCTGGCCCTAAAGATGCATGATGCCTTGTAGTTCTATTCCCATCTGAGACTGCATGACAGGGCTGTACTCTATGCTTACTTTCATAATATATCCTGGTCCTTGCACTTGCAGTGTTGATCAAGAAATTGAGCAACACTGTCCATCAAGAGGAATGAAACTTGACTGTAAGATCTTAAGTCTTCCCAACTGAACCCATAGCAAACTCAACTCTGTGTAGCAGCTGATTGGATCAGAAAAAAGCCCACAAAGGGCTCTGATGGGAGTCAAATCCATGACCTCTCAACCGGAATCCAGGATGCTGAGCACTGTACCACTGTGGCTGGTGGGTTATCATCCCTTCCTGCATCCACAATCGATGCCATGTTTATGAATGTTTGCATTGTTACCATTTTAGCAATTGTGAACATTTTCTGTTGCAGATTTCTGTATATCTTTAGTATTTAAAGGCAATTAGCTACAATTTGATATATGAAATGACATATTGTCATGCTTTTTTTTTTTTTTTAATGTACTTGTTCTGACCAAAACTTTTCACTAAAATGTTCAAACTGATTACATTAAGTTGGGGTGGGGGGGGGGTGGTGTGAAGGGCGAAGAGGTCCCATTATGAAGACTCATTTATCCAGAGCTATGTCTTTGATGAGGCACGCAAAGTTCCATGCAAATGATGTGGCATATTATGTGGACAGCTGTTGACAAGGCACGCAAAGTTCCATGCAAATGATGTGGCATAGTATGTGGACAGCTGTTGATGAGGCATGCAACATTCCATGCAAATGATGTGGCATAGTATGTGGACAGCTGTTGATGAGGCATGCAACGTTCCATGCAAATGATGTGGCATATTATGTGGACAGCTGTTGATGACGCATGCAAATGATGTGGTATATCATGTGGACAGTGCCATGCAAATAATGTGGGCACATTATGTGGACAGCTCATGCAAATGATGTAGCATATTATGTGCACAGTTCCTTGCAAATGATGTGGCATATTATATGGACAGTTCAGCGCAAATGATGTGGCATATTATGTGGACCGTTCCATGCAAATGATGTGGCATATTATGTGGACTGTTCCATGCAAATGATGTGGCATATTATGTGGACCGTTCCATGCAAATGATGTGGCATATTATGTGGACCGTTCCATGCAAATGATGTGGCATATTATGTGGACAGTTCCATGTAAACGATGTGGTATATTATGTGGACAGTTCCATGCAAATTATGTGGCATATTATGTGGACAGTTCCATGCAAATTATGTGGCATATTATGTGGACAGGTTCATGTAAACAATGTGGTATATTATGCGACAGTTCCATGCAAATGATGTGCATATTATGTGGACAGTTCCATGCTAATGATGTGGTATATTATATGGACAGTTCCATGTAAACAATGTGGTATATTATGTGGCAGTTCCATGCTAATGATGTGGTGTATTATGTGGACAGTTCCATGCAAATGATGTGGTATATTATGTGGACAGTTCCATGCTAATGATGTGGTATATTACGTGGACAGTTTCATGTAAACAATGTGGTATATTATGTGGACAGTTCCATGCAAAAATGATGTGGTGTATTATGTGGGCAGTTCCATGCTAATGATGTGGTATATTATGTGCACAGTTCCATGCTAATGATGTGGTATATTATGTGGACAGCTGACAACGGGACCCCATCACATAGACAACCTGAAAATGCATGGCCAACAGCTCTCATGGAGACTATTCACACCTTGGTGCATACAGCAAGGTGAGTTTCCTGGCACCCCCCCCCCCACCCCCCCCCCATCTGACACCACTCACACCTTGGTGCATACAGCAAGGTGAGTTTCCTGGCACCCCCCCCCCACCCCATCTGACACCATTCACACCTTGGTGCATACAGCAAGGTCAGTTTCCTGGCACCCCCCCCCCCACCCCCCCATCTGACACACCACTCACACCTTGGTGCATACAGCAAGGTCAGTTTCCTGGCACCCCACCCCCCACCCCATCTGACACCACCACACACCTTGGTGCATACAGCAAGGTCAGTTTCATGGCCCCCACCCCACCCCCCATCTGACACCACTCACACCTTGGTGCATACAGCAATGTCTGCCCCCCCCCCCCCTGCCCCCCCCCCCCCACCCCCTGACACCACTCACACCTTGGCGCATACAGCAAGGTCACCTTCCCCCCCCCCCCCCCCCCCATGACCCCACAAGGCATACAGCAAGGTCAGTTTTTCCCCCCCCCCCCCCCCCCCCCCCCCCCCCATCTGACACCACTCACACCTTCGTGCATACAGCAAGGTCAGTTTCCTGCCCCCCTATATCTGAGCTCTTGTTGAAAGTGTGTGGCTGGCATTTGTGTGTGTGTGTGTGTGTGTGTGTGTGTGTGTGTGTGTGTGTGTACACATTATTCATGTGTATGTGCATGCATGCATGTGCATGCATGTGCATGGGCATGTAGATTGTTCAGTCTGCATTTATTTGACATCTATGCATATCTTTTATGGTTTTATACAAAGCATGTTTCAAAGAGATTTTTCTTTTTTCTTTGGTTACTGGAGAGTCAGTTGTTTTTTCTTTTTTAACAGATAGATTGTTATAAACGGTTCTTTATTTCCAGGTAAATTTGGAATGTCATGTGTATATGTGTTTTGATTGTGATGTGTATGTGTGTTTTGATTGCGATGTGTATGTGTGTTTTTGATTGTGTTGTGTATGTGTGTGTTTTGATTGTGATGTGTATGTGTGTTTTGATTGCGATGTGTATGTGTGTTCTGATTGTGATGTGTATGTGTGTTTTGATTGTGATGCGTATGTGTGTTTTGATTGCGATGCATATGTGTGTTTTGATTGTGATGCGTATGTGTGTTTTAATTGTGATGCATATGTGTTTTTTGAGTGCGATGCGTATGTGTGTTTTGATTGTGATGTGTATGTGTGTGTTAATTGTGATGTGTATGTGTGTTTTGATTGTGATGTGTATGTGTGTGTTGATTGTGATGTGTATGTGTGTTGACTTTGTTGTGTATGTGTTTTGATTGTGATGTGTATGTGTGTGTTGATTGTGATGTGTATGTGTGTTTTGACTGTGATGTGTATGTGTGTTGATTGTGATGTGTATGTATGTTTTGATTGTGATGTGTATATGTGTTTTGATTGTGATGTGTATGTCTTTTAATTGTGATGTGTATGTGTGTTTTTTGATTGTGATGTGTATGTGTGTTTTGATTGTGATGTGTTTGTGTGTTTTGATTGTGATGTGTTTGTGTGTTTTGATTGTGATGTGTTTGTGTGTTTTGATTGTGATGTGTTTGTGTGTGTTGATTGTGATGTGTGTGTGTGTGTTGATTGTGATGTGTATGTGTGTTTTTGATTGTGATGTGTTTGTGTGTTTTGATTGTGATGTGTTTGTGTGTGTTTGATTGTGATGTGTGTGTGTGTGTGTGATTGTGATGTGTGTGTGTGTGTGTGTGTTGATTGTGATGTGTATGTTTTTGTTTTGATGTTGTGTTTTGATGTGTGTGTGTTTGATTGTGATGCGTATGTGTGTTGTTGATTGTGATGTGTGATGTGTGTTTTGTGTGATGTGTGTGTGTGTTTTGATTGTGATGCGTATGTGTGTGTTGATTGTGATGTGTATGTGTGTTTTTATTGTGATGTGTATGTGTGTTTTGATTGTGATGTATATGTGTTTTTTGATTGTGATGGGTATGTGTCTGTTGATTGTGATGGGTATGTGTTTTGATAGTGATGTGTATGTGTGTTTTGATTGTGATGTGTTTTTTTTTTTGATTGTGTATGTGTATGTGTGTTGTGATTGTGATGTGTATGTGTGTGTGTTTTGTTGTGATGTGCATGTGTTTTGATTGTGATGTGTATGTGTGTTTTGATTGTGATGTGTATGTGTGTGTTGATTGTGATGTGTATGTGTGCTTTCAGTTCTCATGCTGACAAAGGACTGTCAACACTGGCAGCAGAAATTTTGAAAATTGGAGGACAGCTGGCCTGAATGAAGGAAACGTGGATGTGTGTGTTAGGTCTAGGTCTACAACCCTGATCTACAACACTGAGGTGCATCGTGAATGTGTGTGTGTGTTGGGTCTACAACCCTTAGGTGCATCGTGAATGTGTGTGTGTTGGGTCTACAACCCTGAGGTGCATCGTGAATGTGTGTGTGTGTGATGGGTCTACAACCCTGAGGTGCATTGTGAATGTGTGTGTGTTGGGTCTACAACCCTGAGGTGCATCGTGAATGTGTGTGTGTTGGGTCTATAACCCTGAGGTGCATCGTGAATGTGTGTGTTGTGTCTACAACCCTGAGGTGCATTGTGAATGTGTGTGTTGTGTCTACAACCCTGAGGTGCATCGTGAATGTGTGTGTGTTGGGTCTACAACCCTGAGGTGCATCGTGAATGTGTGTGTGTTAGGTCTACAACACTGAGGTGCACTGAGGTACATCGTGATGTGTGTGTGTTGGGTCTACAACACTGAGGTGCATCGTGAATGTGTGTGTGTGTTGGGTCTACAACACTGAGGTGCATTGTGAATGTGTGTGTGTTGGGTCTACAACACTGAGGTGCATCATTAATGTGTGTGTTGAGTCTGAGGTGCATCATGAATGTGTGTGTGTTGGGTGTTAAACACTGAGGTGCATCATGAATGTGTGTGTGTGTTGGTGTTAAACACTGAGGTGCATCATGAATGTGTGTGTTGGGTCGCAGGGTGTTAAACACTGAGGTGCATCATGAATGTGTGTGTTGGGTCGCGGGGTGTTAAACACCGAGGTGCATCATGAATGTGTGTGTGTGTGTGTTGGGTCATAGGGTGTTAAACACTGATGTGCATCTTGGAGAGGGGGGAACACAGTTGAGGATGGGAGGGAGCTGTCTGTGCACACTCAGGCACAAATGCATATCTCATGCAGGGATTTTATAAGAGTGTATATGTGTCCCTAATGTCTGTGTGTGCATGTGCGTGTGTGTGTGTGTGTGTGTGTGTGTGTGTGTGTGTGTGTGTGTGTGTGTGCACTTGTAGGTGTTTGTGTGTGCATGTGAGTGTGGACCAAGTCACTCCAGTGCTTATTGTGTTTATAATGTTTCTTTTATGTCATAAAACCTATCCGTCCATTTTGGTTCTGTTGCCAGCTTTTGAATTTGAGTTTCCCATATAAGTGCTTTTTTTTTTTTTTTTTTTTTTTTGATTTTGTTTGGTTTTATTTTAATTTTAACTTGATAATGCGGGATGCAACAAGTGTTTCAAAAGTATGAATGAGCCAGCGTTTATGCATGCAGAAGTTTATGCAGTCTATTTATTTCTTTTTCTTTTTTTTTGTATTTGAAAAGCATCAAAATATCCTGTACCATTGACAAACAAGTCAGTGATTTCTGGAAAGCTTCTCCAGTGGAATCACCATTGACTTCTCCAGTGGAATCACCATTTAAATCCTACAATGCTAAGACAGTTATGTAATGTTTGGCCTTCAGAGGCATTCTGCATTTTGGTTTCAAGGTGCATGAAATCATTTACAGATGAAAGAAAGCAGAACTGTATATTAAAAGGGACAGGTGTTGCTTCATTTCTCAGGAGACATAAGCTTCCCTCTAATGGTCTTTGCAGCCTGTACAGCTCAGGGAGTCATAGTGGGAGCTGTGACATTGGCACCTTCAGCTAGTACACACTGTTTGTCTTGTACTGTGCATGCAGTATGGCTTGTTTGTCCTGTACTGTCATGCAGTATGGCTTGTTTGTCTTGTACTGTCATGCAGTATGGCTTGTGGTGTTTTGTACTGTCATGCAGTATGGCTTGTGGTGTTTTGTACTGTCATGCAGTATGGCTTGTGGTGTTTTGTACTGTCATGCAGTATGGCTTGTGGTGTTTTATACTGTCATGCAGTATGGCTTGTGGTTTTTTTTTTGTACTGTCATGCAGTATGGCTTGTGGTGGTGTTTTATACTGTCATGCAGTATGGCTTGTGGTGTTTTGTATGGCGGTTTTCTGGCTGTGCAGAAGATACTGTGGGGCTTGGTAATACAGGCATGAGTCAGAGACACATGTGGTTTGAGCACTCTACACACTTAGGTTTAATTTTCTTTTTCAGTTTCTTTTTAATTCTTTTTTTTTTCTACATACTGAAATATAATTACAAAATGCATCATATTTTTCATAACCGCAAGATTCATCGTACCAAATGGTATACAGGCATACATATGGAGCAAAAAATATATGCAAGAATAATCAAAACCACACACACACACACACACACACACACACACACACACACACACACACACACACACTCTCACTCTGTCCAGTTAGATGAAAAATATCGCTTTCCTTTCATAAATTCTTTTGATTAGTTATAATTAATCATCATGTATTTGAAACCTCCATAATGTTATCATGTTCATGGTTTATGAATGGTTCACTGCAGGCTCTTTGTGCTAAGAAAGTACTACATTCCATGTGTATTGATGCTATGTGTTTCTCCATTCTAAACCAGTTACTTAGCATCTGAAGAAAGTACTACATTCCATGTGTATTGATGCTATGTGTTTCTCCATTTCTAAACCAGTTACTTAGCATCTGAAGGAAGAACTGCATTCCGTATGTATTGATGCTGTGTGTTTCTCCATTCTAAACCAATTTCTTAGCATCTGAAGGAATGTTTCAAAAGTGAATTGACATTATTTATTTTACATTTGTACTTGAAAAAATTTGGCCAGTACAATTATGATGTCCAAAACCACATTTGTTTCATAGTCACTGAAATGTCCAAAAATTAATAGATCTTTTTCTAGTTTTAAGTTATCTACATTGTTGTGTTTTCTGTTTACATTACATTATTTTCAGCCCCCCCCCCCCCCCCCCCCCCCCCCCCCCCTAGAGTTGTTGAACAACATTGCATTGCCAGAATAGATGAAGAATTGTTTCCTTTTCAGTTTGACAAAAATTGCATTTTTCATCCTTTCCAATCACCATATTTTGACAAAAATTGCATTTTTCATCCTTTCCAATCACCATATTTCGACAAAAATTGCATTTTTCATCCTTTCCAGTCACCATATTTTAATAAAAATTTCATTTTTCATACTTTCCAATCACCATATTTTGATAAAAATTTCATTTTCATCCTTTCCAATCACCACCAATTTTTTGTGTGTGTGCATTTCATTCCTTGCTATTGTTCTATGAATGTCCTAATTTGGAACCCGTTTTAGTTTCACTTCTTTTGTTTTATGCATTTAATTAAAGATCTGCCTCCAGTTCAAAGTCTTTGTAAGCTTATCACTCTGTTTGTTACATTTTGGTATTCAGTTATTCTTTGTTGTTGTTGTTGTACCCTGGCTAAAGGACTCCAGGGATCATCTGATCAGCCGAAGTACTGGAACACTATGGTACAAATGCATCAGCTGGGGATGAGAACATTACGTGTGTGACCATTTTTGATTACCCCACCACGTGGGCAGCCACACTCCGACTTCAGGGGATTTGGGAAACTGATAATGTTATGCTAGCTTTGTCACAACTGAAGACAATCCCCACATAACTATGCAGAGCATAACAACATTTTGATGTAGCCTTGGTCTTGTAGCCTGTGTCAATTGGCTTGACACAGCCTTAAGCCAAGGCAGAGTTATTCTTTGTTAGAATATCATTGAGTATTTTTGTTCCCTTTTGAACTGAGAAAATCATCACTTTATTATTTTATCTGGCTTTATTAGGTTCAGTTTTGATTCCTTTTCCAGCTACATGTTTTTTGATAGCTTATGTACACCTGTAGTATGTAAGAAAATATGTATGAATATATTTTGGCCAAAATTCTTGGAAAGTAAGGAAATCACCGTTTTCTATCAAAAAGTGATGCAAAAAATGTATACCTTTGTCATCCAATGCTTGTAAATTGTGGTTTTATTACCCACTTTGATATCATCATTATGAAAGACCAGTTCTGCCAGGAATTCTCCTGAGTCATGATGTTAATCTTGTGTGAAAGAGATGCATAGATCAAGTCATGATGTTAATCTTGTCTGAAAGAGATGCATAGATCAAGTCATGATGTTAATCTTATGTGAAAGAGATGTATAGATCAAGTCATGATGTTGATGTTGTGTGAAAGAGATGCATAGATCAAGTCATGATGTTAATCTTGTGTGAAAGAGATGTATGCGTAAATCAATTTAATGCTGAACTGACTGACAAGATGATCCATATATTTCTATTTTCTGTTTTTTTACCAACAGGGTGAGTTTTGTTATGATATTTTTTTCAATAATGAGTGCTCATTTTTAGCTTTCATATCCAAATTAATTTCAGACTTGAAACAAACTGTCTTACATTGGGGGAAAACCAAGTCTCCCTCTTTCACATTTTTAACATCAGTTTTTCAATTGATTCTGTCTTGTTTCTTTCTCCATATGAATCGGAAGTACATGATTTGCAACTCATTCATAAAGGTGTCTGGTGGGCTGGATGACAGCATCCCACAAATGGTTTATCTGAGAAAGAATAAGAGATTGTCCATAAATAGTTTATCTGAGAAAGAATAAGAGATCGTCCACAAATGGTTTATCTGAGAAAGAATAAGAGATTGTCCACAAGTGTTTGTCTTAGA
The DNA here is from genome assembly GCA_016801955.1 of Conus betulinus. NCBI lineage: Eukaryota > Metazoa > Mollusca > Gastropoda > Neogastropoda > Conidae > Conus > Conus betulinus. Next base: position 80,456 of record JADBJO010000197.1, read on the forward strand.
AAGGAATAAGAGATTGTAGAGCTGCTCCTGTCTTAGAAGGAATAAGAGATTGTAGAGCTGCTCCTGTCTTAGAAAGAATAAGAGATTGTAGAGCTGCTCCTGTCTTAGAAAGAATAAGAGATTGTAGAGCTGCTCCTCTTGCTGACAGGGTAACTGCCCTCTTAATCCAGATAGTAGTTAAGAGTTTTGATATCTGATATCTTATCATTAGAACTAATTTCATCACAGTCATCTAGATCTATGGTAAACCACACTCCAAGCATTTCAATTTTGGATGGATTCCATCTTATTTTTGAGTGGGGTAAGAATTTAACTAAAGATCTTTTACTACTTAGCCATATGGCCAAGGGTTTGCCTTCATTCATAAAGAGACCAGATGTTCTGAAAGATCCAGATGTTGTGAAAGATCCAATGGTGTCAATCATGGCTTTGAATGACTCGGCATCACACCCTCTGCCATCATCTTTGTGTCATCAGCAAGCTGGGCTACTGTATGTTCCTCATGATTAACTAAAATACCTTTGAGCAACTTTTTTTTTCTCTTATCATAATTCCCAGTATTTCTGCACATACTAAATAGACAGGAGAAAACTGAGTCACCTTGTCAGCAGCCTCTGTCTCTTTCAAACCATTGAGAACGTCCATTTATGATGACAGCAGATTGACATTTTCATAAAAACTCTATGTATTTGTGAACATCATGATCTGCAGGCACCAGGCCTTAAAAAGAAAGGAGAAAAGAAGGTGACCACTGTGCCAGATTTGACCTCATGTAGCTTTTTTTTTTTTTCCACTGCTCCACCCAAGAGTGTATGAAAAAGTTCTTCGGGTAGATGATTGGTGTACATGGAAAAATGTGAATTGATGTACTTGCTGCAAGAAAAAGTTATTTTCACCTGCATGCTTCATTGACACACGGACGATTTTTTCTTTCTACAATGGCTGGTCCAGGAAGCCTTATTTATTATCTGGTTTATTTTTGAACTAAGCTTGGTGGTGTGTGGTGACTTAGAAAATACTCACCTGAATGAGCAGCGTGAAAAGAATGGACTCTTTCAAGACTAAAATATTGTCATGGGTTTTATGTTGCTTCCAGTCATTGCATTGAGAAGATGGACTGTTAAAAGTCACCATTCCATGCTATACTAGACTGTACACCACAGTTCAGTCTGCAGTGAATGTTTTAAAGTGCATACTTAAATACATATTGGGGTACATGTCAGTTAAATCAATGTACAGTTGTGTCAGAAAAAAAACCGAATTCTTTAGCATTTCTAAAGACAGTGATTTCTTGTGTTTTTTTTTTTTTTTTTTTTTCTAATGAAAGGTTTCTCTGAACATTTATCACTGCCACGTATTTTCCCCAATAAATCAGTTTTTGTGTGCTCAGCATTTGTTTGTGTGTTTTTTTTTTGGGAAGTGGAAGGAATGTGGCTGTGAAAATAATGTAGTTGTGGGTGTCTGTTGTTTACCTATTGTAGAACTTAGAAACAACACCATCTGTAAGTATTTCGACTTAGTCCAGGAGCACATTTAAGAAGCTGGAAATGTTTAGAACAGGGAGCAATCCAAAATATGTTTTCCCTTTTTATTAACAACAAGATTTAATATCAAGTGATTAAGAATTTAAATGAGCTGGATTTTCCATTGTTTGCTTTGTCTGAAATATGTAAGATTTCATATTAATGTGAAAATGACAGTTTCAAACTCCCCAGTTTATGTTAAAAATGATATTAGTCTGCTTGATGCAAACTCTGGAACCTTCGCATAACTTTTATCTGTTTAAATCCCTTGTTGAGAATCATTGTGACTCTAAAATGTACGTTTTTACACAACTCAACATGTAAGCTACCTTCTTGCACATCCCAGCATGTAAGCTACCTTTTCACACATCTCAACATGTAAGCTACCTTTTTGCACATCCCAGCATGTAAGCTACCTTTTCACACACATCTCAACATGTAAGCTACCTTTTTGCACATGTAAGCTACCTTTTCACACATCTCAACATGTAAGCTACCTTTTCACACATCTCAACATGTAAGCTACCTTTTGCACATCTCAACATGTAAGCTACCTTTTTGCACATCTCAACATGTAAGCTACCTTTTTGCACATCTCAACATGTAAGCTACCTTTTCGCACATCTCAACATGTAAGCTACCTTTTTGCACATCTCAACATGTAAGCTACCTTTTTTTGCATCTCAACATGTAAGCTACCTTTTTGCATCTCAACATGTAAGCTACCTTTTTGCACATCTCAACATGTAAAGCCTTCTTGCACATCTCAACATGTAAGCTCCTTTTTGCACATCTCAACATGTAAGCTACCTATTTGCATCTCAACATGTAGCTACCTTTTTGCATCTCAACATGTAAGCTACCTTTTTGCACATCTCAACATGTAAGCTACCTTTTCGCACATCTCAACATGTAAGCTACCTTTTTGCGCTTCTCAACATGTAAACTACCCTTTTTGCACTTCTCAACATGTAAGCTACCTTTTTGCACATCTCACATGTAAGTTACCTTTTTGCACTTCTCAACATGTAAGCTACCTTTTTGCACATCATCAACATGTAAGCTCCTTTTTGCACATCTCAACATGTAAGCTACCTATTTGCACATCTCAACATGTAAGCTACCTTTTTGCACATCTCAACATGTAAGCTCCTTTTTGCATGGCTGTAATGGCAGGTCCATTCCACTTCTCTATTTTCTTCTGTCGTTTTCAACAAACCTGTATGGTGGGAATGTTCTCACTTGCTGGAACCAAGGACAGTAATACCTGTGTGGTGGGAATGTTCTCACTTGCTGGAACCAAGGACAGTAATACCTGTATGGTGGGAACGTTCTCATTTGCTGGAACCAAGGACAGTGATACCTGTATGGTGGGAATGTTCTCACTTGCTGGAACCAAGGACAGTAATACCTGTATGGTGGGAATGTTCTCACTTGCTGGAACCAAGGACAGTAATACCTGTGTGGTGGGAATGTTCTCACTTGCTGGAACCAAGGACAGTAATACCTGTATGGTGGGAATGTTCTCACTTGCTGGAACCAAGGACAGTGATACCTGTGTGGTGGGAATGTTCTCACTTGCTGGAACCAAGGACATTAATAAGGGGAACACACAGGTTTCACTGCACATCCAAATGTTCAGGAGAGCCATAGACTGGTGTTTGTAAGGGAAAGTTACTGTCAGTTCTCAAAACATTAATTTTCCCTGTCTCATCTTCCGTGTTAATTTAGTAGCATTGCACCCATGCCATTCATTGAGGTCCCCCACCCACAGTCAGACCACCCATGCCATTCATTGAGGTTCCCATCCACAGTCACACCACCCATGCCATTCATTGAGGTCTCCCACCCACAGTCAGACCACCCATGCCATTCATTGAGGTCCCCTACCCACAGTCACACCACCCATGCCATTCATCCAGGTCCCCCCATCCACAGTCACACCACCCATACCACTCACTAAGGCCCCCATCCACAGTCACACCACCAATGCCACTCATTGAGGTCCCCCTACCCACAGTCAGACCACCCATGCCACTCACTGAGGTCCCCATCCACAATCAGACCATCCATGCCATTCACTGAGGCCCCCCATCCACAGTCAGACCATCCATGCCATTCATTGAGGTCCCCATCCACAGTCACACCACCTACGCCATTCATTGAGGTCCTCTATCCACAGTCGGACCACCCATGCCACTCACTGAGGTCCCCATCCACAGTCACACCACCCATGCCATTCATTGAGGCCCCCTACCCACAGTCACACCACCCATTCCACTCACTGAGGCCCCAATCCACAGTCACACCATCCATGCCACTCACTGGGGCCCCCATCCACAGTCACACCACCATGCCATTCATTGAGGCCCCCTACCCACAGTCACACCACCCATGCCACTCACTGGGGCCCCCATCCACAGTCACCACCACCCATGCCACTCACCGAGGCCCCCATCCACAGTCACACCACCCATGCCACTCACACTGCCCCCCCCCCCCCCCCCCCCCCCCCAGTCAGATCACCCATGCCACTCACTGAGGCCCCCATCCACAGCCAGGCCTGGTCTATTCCTCCACAACCCCTGCAATGGCAATCCATGGAGCCATCAGTGTCAAGTCATCAGAGGCAACCCACCAGAGGAGACACTGCACTGCTGCCATGTCACTTCAGTGGTGTTCAGTGGCCCCTGTTCTGTGCAGGACATCACCTACTAAGCCCAGGAGACACTACGCTGCTGCCATGTCACTTCAGTGGTGTTCAGTGGCCCCATTTCTGATCCAACATGTGCAGGACATCACATACTAAGCCAAGGAGACACTGCACTGCTGCCATGTCACTTCAGTGGTGTTCAGTGGCCCCTGTTCTGATCCAACCTGTTCAGGACACCACCTACTAAGCCCTCTACCAAGGACAGTCATCTCTTGGTCATGTAGCCAGCTTGATTCATCTCTCCTCCACCACATCCATCCAGTGACAGTGTCCAAGGATTTGCCAACACCGGAGACCCTGACAGAACCAAATGAAGGGCAGAGGACATGGAAGCTGAGGTCACCATGAGAGCAGGATATGAAAGGACACAGAATTTCATACCTTTAAAAAAAATGCTATTGATGAGAAAGGGATGATGAAGAGGATGCTACAGATCTTCATTGTGTTCCGTGACTGCACTTACTTTCTTCATGTATCCCAGCATCAATCAGGCCAGACAGGTAAGAAATCAGCAGTGTTGGACAGGAAATTGGAGCAACTCTCTTTAAGACACATCCATTAGGTAGATGAAATTTTCTACTGTGGTGGTCCCAGTCGTCTCAATTGAGCCCAAAGCAAACTCAGCTCTGGGTTGGAGCTGGTCAGGGCAGAAACATCTCACTAGTACATGGCTTGGATGGGAATCAAACCTACAACCTCCCAGCCAGGAGTCTGTGATGCCAATCACTTCTAATGGCTTGGATGGGAATCAAACCTACAGCCTCCCAGCCAGGAGTCTGTGATGCCAATCACTTCTAATGGCTTGGATGGGAATCAAACCTACAGCCTCCCAGCCAGGAGTCTGTGATGCCAATCACTTCGCCATGGTAACTGATGATTACGTTGAACTTTTTGCTGGAGATGATTGAAAAAAAAAAAGACGCACAGCAGGCAGGTTGCAGCATTTCCTACATGTCTAAGACCAGTGATCGCCTGCCTTAGGCAGTCGGGCAGCCACTTACCGTCCTCCATGGGAAAGGTACTATGCTTCATTCCCAACATGCCCAGGAGGGAATTGCTCTGCCATTCTTGATCACACAGCTCAGAAGGCATCAAACAAAGAGACCTTTCCTTCCTTAAAATACTAATCAAAAGAAGAAGTCATGAATGGACAGATGCTCAGATGTGGAAGATCTACAGTGTAAAGCGTCATCTGCTTAAGAAGTCTCAATCATTCTGGAGTCAATCATATTAGCCGATCAGAACAACCTCTCTATACTGACAATCAGATTGCAGCTTCATACTGATGGATGACTCTTTGTCTGCCACTGCGGTCATAACATGTTCAATATAGATCTAATCAAACCACATTCAAACAATCCTTTAGATCAACTATTCAACCTGTGCAGAGCAATAATTTGCTGTCATTTCATACATTCTTGTTTCAAATATTGGTTGAAATAATGCATGTTGTGTGTGCGTTTGTGTTTCGGCTTGCTTTCAGCACCACTGCAGTCTGTTTCAGTCTGCCTGTCATAGATTAACCATTGCTGATAATCACACTAGAAAGTTAACACATCTTTAAGAACAACATCTTTCAATACTTCTCCGGAAGCCCAAACTTAAATACAATATTTTTTCTTTTTTTTTTTTGAGTCGCCACAGTGAGATGATCGACACACTCCATACTGTGAACTTCATGACGCGCAGTCAATGTGCACAATCCACTAAAGTCTCTGTGAGATGATTGACACACTCCATACTGTGAACTTCATGTCGCACAGTCAATGTGCACAATCCACTAAAGTCTCTGTGAGGTGATTGACACACTCCATACTGTGAACTTCATGACGCGCAGTCAATGTGCACAATCCACTAAAGTCTCTGTGAGATGATTGACACTCCACACTGTTGACATGACGGGCAATCAATGTGCACAATCCACTAAAGTCTCTGTGAGATGATTGACACTCCATACTGTTGACATGACGGGCAATCAATGTGCACAATCCACTAAAGTCTCTGTGAGATGATTGACACTCCATACTGTTGACATGACGGGCAATCAATGTGCACAATCCACTAAAGTCTCTGTGAGATGATTGACACTCCATACTGTTGACATGACGGGCAATCAATGTGCACAATCCACTAAAGTCTCTGTGAGATGATTGACACTCCATACTGTTGACATGACAGGCAGTCAATGTGCACAATCCACTAAAGTCTCTGTGAGATGATTGACACTCCATACTGTTGACATGACGGGCAGTCAATGTGCACAATCCACTAAAGTCTCTGTGAGATGATTGACACTCCATACTGTTGACATGACGGGCAGTCAATGTGCACAATCCACTAAAGTCTCTGTGAGATGATTGACACTCCATACTGTTGACATGACGGGGCAGTCAATGTGGACAATCCACTAAAGTCTCTATGAGATGATTGACACTCCATACTGTTGACACATGACAGGCAGTCAATGTGCACAATCCACTAAAGTCTCTGTGAGATGATTGACACTCCATACTGTTGACATGACAGGCAGTCAATGTGGACAATCCACTAAAGTCTCTGTGAGATGATTGACACTCATACTGTGAACTTCATGACAGGCAGTCTAAAGTCCGCAATCCACCAAAGTCTCTGTGACGTGTTTCTGCCAGAGTTGACTATCCTTTCTACCATCGTCTAGTGCTTGAACAAAGCCATGTTCACTTCATCTACAGAGAGGAACATTACATGTAGTGGACAACTTCCCATGAAATAACTCAGTCATTTAAGCCTTAAAGTGTCCCTGTCTAATATCCTGACTGATGCACCAACTCTAAACATTTTTGTCTCAGTCAGCAGAATATTACTCTTTATGTCAGGCATCACAGCACAGCAGAATATTACTCTTTATGTCAGGCGTCACAGCACAGCAGAATATTACTCTTTACATCAGCGTCACAGCACTGCAGAATATTACTCTTTATGTCACAGCACAGCAGAATATTACTCTTTATGTCACAGCACAGCAGAATATTACTCTTTACATCAGCGTCACAGCACTGCAGAATATTACTCTTTATGTCAGGCATCACAGCACAGCAGAATATTACTCTTTATGTCAGGTGTCACAGCACAGCAGAATATATTACTCTTTATGTCAGGTGTCACAGCACAGCAGAATATTACTCTTTATGTCAGGTGTCACAGCACAGCAGAATGTTACTCTTTTTGTCCCAGCACAGCAGAATATTACTCTTTATACAGGCGTCACAGCACAGCAGAATATTACTCTGTATGTCAGGCGTCACAGCACAGCAGAATATTTCTCTTTATGTCACAGCACAGCAGAATATTACTCTTTATGTCACAGCACAGCAGAATATTACTCTTTATGTCACAGCACAGCAGAATATTACACTTTATGTCACAGCACAGCAGAATATTTCTCTTTATGTCACAGGACAGCAGAATATTACTCTTTATGTCACAGCACAGCAGAATATTACTCTTTATGTCACAGCACAGCAGAATATTTCTCTTTATGTCACAGCACAGCAGAATATTACTCTATGTCACAGCACAGCAGAATATTTCTCTTTATGTCACAGCACAGCAGAATATTACTCTTTATGTCAGGCGTCACAGCACAGCACAATATTTCTCTTTATGTCAGGCATAACAGCACAGCAAAATGTTACTCTATGTCAGGCAGCACAGCACAGCAGAATATTACTCTTTGAGTCACAGCACAGCAGAATATTACTCTTTATGTCAGGTGTCACAGCACAGCAGAATATTACTCTTTATGCCAGGCGTCACAGCACAGCAGAATATTACTCTTTATGTCACAGCACAGCAGAATATTACTCTTTATGTCAGGCGTCACAGCACAGCAGAATATTACTCTATGTCAGGCCTCACAGCACAGCAGAATATTACACTATGTTGCAGCTCAGCAGAATATTACACTTAATGTCACAGCACAGCAGAATATTACTTTATGTCAGGCGTCACAGCACAGCAGAATATTACTCTTTATGTCACAGCACAGCAAAATATTACTCTATGTTGCAGCACAGCAGAATATTACACTTAATGTCACAGCACAGCAGAATATTACTCTTTATGCCACAGCACAGCAGAATATTACTCTTTATCTCACAGCACAGCAGAATATTACTCTTTATGTCACAGCACAGCAGAATATTACTCTTTATGTCACAGCACAGCAGAATATCACTCTTTATGTCACAGCACAGCAAAATATTACTCTATGTTGCAGCACAGCAGAATATTACACTTAATGTCACAGCACAGCAGAATCTTACTCTTTATGTCAGGCGTCACAGCACAGCAGAATATATTCTCTTTATGTCAGGCATCACAGCACAGCAGAATATTACTCTTTATGTCAGGTGTCACACAGTCCGGTGGACTGCTGCAATTGATTTCTGACATCATTTCTACAGCTGTTCACTCTTCATCCAGATGGAGAGGAAGAAAATTTGCTTGCAATCACACACACACTCACTCGCGCGCACACGCACACACACACACACACACACACACACACACACACACACACACACACACACAAAACAGCATCTCATTACTGAATTTGATCAATCTTGGAATACTGACCTGAAAATGTTTTACAAATGATGAAAAAGAAACAAACATCTAAACTCCTCAATATGAAAACCAGGCACAGGAACTCTCGGATGGGTGAAATATAGAATTATAATAAACTGTAAATAAAGATGTGTATATATGTGAACATGTGTATCTGTAAGTCTAAGTTGCTTAGATGATGTGTGTGTGTGTGTGTGTGTGTGTGTGTGTGTGTGTGTGTGTGTGTGTGTGTGTGTGTGAGTGTGTGTGTGTGTGTGTGTGTGTGTGTGAGGGGTGGGTTGTAGTTCTTATTGTGTGTGTGTTGTGTGTGTGTGCGTGTCCATGTGTATGTTGTATCTGATGTTCTTGTTCTTGATCCTAAGTCATCTTCTGAACATTCGTTTCCTACAAACAATGAAAGATACATGCAGTCACACACACACTCATGGAAACACATACATGTGCACGCACGCACTGACTGACTGACTACAATCCATTTACTGTCACATTAACACATTGTTGTACACACGCACGCACACACATATACACACACATACACATATTATACAGGCGCGCGTACATGCACACTCTCCTACATGAACACATATGCACATGCATGCATGTGCACATCTACACCCACACGCGAGTGCAAGTACACCCATATACATAAATGCGCATGCACATGTGTACAAGCCCACATACAAAGACACACATACATACACACATTTATATGTACAAAGACATTTACAGATATATGCATATGCTCACACAAGCCCACAAATCACACACACACATGCACATGCACGTCTGCACATGCACACACACACACACACACTCACACATGTGTGTGCACACATAGGCACACAAGCGCTCACACAGGCATGCACACACACAAACATTTATGCATATGCATACACGCACATCGTACACACACACATGCGCTCGCACACACACATGGGCCCATGCCCACACATCCATACACACACGTGTGCATTAACCACACACACATACAATGATAAAAATGGCACAACCAATGTTAGATAAGTACTCAAGGTCTGACCAGCACGTTGGCTAATGCGTCGGTCAGGCATCTGCTAATTTGTAGCCACAAGACCCTCTTCTTAAATTCTCTCACCTTAGTTATTCATTTGTTTATCCATCAGCTTTAAATCATGCGTAGTGTGATCTCAAAACTTAGCAGATGTGGTGGAGTGTATATGGACTAGTCTGCATGCAGTGACGCCTCCTTGATGAAACTGAAATGGGTCATTTGACAGGTTGCAGCAATTGAGATGTTACACTGACAACTGGACTCTTGTGGATTCAAACCTGAACAGCACCATGTATTATCATGGTGATATTATCTAGAGCCAGTCCCCTTCCCACATTGTTTTCATTTGGAAAGGCAGAGACCTCATTGTAGCTAACGGGTGTTGTGTGGCGTTGAATTTTATCACACTGCGCGTTTCATTACATTGAAAGGTAATGACATAACTGCAGCTGACTGGTGCATTAGTTTGTGTGGTGATGTATGGTGCATTAGTTTGTGCAGGTGATGTATGGTGCATTAGTTTGTGTGGGTGATGTACGGTGCATTAGTTTGTACAGGTGATGTATGGTGCATTAGTTTGTGTGGGTGATGTATGGTGCATTAGTTGTGTGGGTGATGTATAGTGCATTAGTTTGTGTGGGTGATGTATGGTGTCTTAGTTTGTGCAGGTGATGTATGGTGCATTCTAGATTCTGATCAAGATTTCATACAGTTGATTGATGGTTTTGAACTAATTTTTTCTCTGTGTTCCAGTCAACCTTGAACTTTGAGTTTCTTCCTTTTTTATCCTTTTATTCTTGTGTATTTTGTGTGCTGGAATAATGATTTGGGTGATACTTCAGCATAATCACTAAATCACACTGTAGTTAGTTAAGCAAGAATTCTTATCCACACAGATCTTTTGAAGGTAGCTTTTGTCCCAAATTTAATATTCTAAATGGTTAATCGCAAAAGTATACAGCCTCAGATTTAACTGATACATGGCTCAGTATGGTAATAACTGTGGTAAATAATTGAATTCATTTTTGTTAGTAGTGTTAATAATTTTTGCTTGGGAAATTGATCTAATCCTGGCTGGGAAGAGACCTAATTTTGTAAATTTTCTTTGGAAAATTTCAATTTGGGGATTGTTGCAACTAATGCAAGGCATTCCACGATTAAATGATCATGAGAAAATCAAGCAATTTTTACCAGCCCCACATTGAGAACCAGGTTGTAAAGTCATGGGGAAAAGTGGTAGAGCATTGAAATTGGCTTCAGCTGTCTTAGGCAGAATGGTGACTGAAGCCATGATATTATGGCAAAGTTGAAATTTTCTTGTATGTTTGCTTGGCCTACTCACTGAGTATTTATGATCCAGGCTTTTAAGGGAAAGGGGGACTTTCCCCCTCTTCTTTCTTTCTCTCTCTTTTCTCTCTATGTTGATGTATGAGTTTAAAGTTTTGTGTTACGTGTGTTGAGTTGTGCACTCAATCTCTCTCTCTCTCTCTCTCTCTCTCTTTCTCTCTCTCTCTCTCTCTCTCTTTGTGTTGATGTATGAGAGTTGTGTACTGACAACTACTGCCCACTTGGGTTTGGTAATTTTTTTTTTTTTTTACCCTTGGTATGATAAATGACTATGTAGATTATAAATTCGTAAAGAAAGAAAATGAATTGGATAGGTATGCGCAAGCCCAGTATCCATTGTAAAATGTAGGTAATTTGATTTTGACAACTATTGTCTCCTACATTTACTGTTTGCTAAGAAGCTGTTTTTCCTTTGCATGTGTCTGTACAGGCTTGCTCCCCCCGGGTTGTCAAACTCAACCTTTCCTGAGTGACTATTGAGGTTGATGTCATCATTTGGGTTGTCAAACTCAACCTTTCCTGAGTGACTATTGAGGCTGATGTCATCATCTGGGTGGTCAAACTCAGCCTATCCTGAATGACTATTGAGGTTGATGTCATCATCTGGGTTGTCAGACTCAACCTTTCTTGTGTGACTATTAAGGTTTATGTCCTCACCTGGGTTGTCAAACTCAGCCTTTCCAATAATGAATGCAGACTTCCAGCAGAGCTATGGAGCTGCAAGAATTGTTCCGTGGATTCCTGCATTGGGATTTAACAGATACAGGTAATAGACTCTGGGCCATGTCTTGCTTGCAGTTGTTTAATCAGCCTATGAGTATCCAAAAATCCAGTTCCAGTTCCAACTTCCGCATAACTTCATAGATCTGATCATGGAGGAGCAGGGGCATAGATGGGCAAAAAGATTTTTTCACAGAATATTGTAAGCAACTTGGTCATAGCCATTGTCTTCTTCTTTCGTGAAGTGTCCACCTTCATCAAGCTGAAGATTCTGACACTACAAAGGGGGTGGGGGTGGGGGTGTTCCAGATTAAACCGTTAGTTGAAATGCTGCCTGGACCATCAGCTTATAGTGGGTTGGAATAGGAAAAAAGAGTGGTCTGGGGCCACCAACTATTTTTCAGGCCTCTGGGGGAGTGGAGGGTTGGTGGGTGTAGGTAGAGCTTACTCTGTAGTGGGAGTGGAGGGTTGGTGGGTGTAGGTAGAGCTTACTCTGTAGTGGGGAGTGGAGGGTTGGTGGGTGTAGGTGGAGCTTACTCTGTAGTGGTGGGATGGGCTAGTGTGAGGAAGAGGGAGAGCTTACTCTGTGTGGGGGGGGGGGGGGAGAGGGAGAAAGGAGAGGGAGAAAGGAGAGGGAGCAGGGGAGGAGGAGAGCGGGGGGAGGAGGGGAGGGGGAGGAGGTTAAATCCAGGATTTGAAGTCCTCCAGTTTGGCTGATGTTACTGCCACAGCTGGGAGGTCGTTCCATTCTCTCTCCCAGAGCGCGGAAAGAAACTGTTCTTTCTGTAGTTCATGTAGTAGGATTCTATTTGGCACTGCAGCTCATGCAAGTTTCTGGTGTTGTACTGGTGGGTTTAATGCATAGGGGTGTGCGCAGAGTCGATCTTGATGTCACCATGGTGGAACTTGTAGAAGGCAGCTGACCTGATTTGCTGATGTCACTGTTCTAAAGGAGCTCAGTGCAGCTGATTGTACATGGCACTTACGCTGGACGTCTGGCGGAAGCAATTAACAACCCAGCGCACCGCCCTTTGTTGAACCTTTTCAAGTGCCATCTTGTCACCTTCTTGATGGGGATCCCACACCTGGCAGGCGCACTCCACGGTCGGACGCACAAGGGCTGTGTAGGCTTTCTCTTTGGTGTTAATTGAGCCTGTCTTCAGGTTTCTCTTCACAAAGGGGAAGGTCTTAGCAGCTTTGCTGACAACGTTGTTGATGTGGGGCTCCCATTTCTGGTCCGTGGACAGGGTGACCCCAAGGTACTTTCCCTCCTTGGCGGGCTGGAGGTTTTGGCCATGCAGATGGTATGTGGCCTTGTGTCTTGAGCCAAAGTGGAGAGTTGACACTTGTCTGGATGTTGCCATTGCAGCAAAACTAAACAAACAATTAAAATGTAAATACCAGCAAAAGAAGTTACATAACAGAAATCTGTAAGGCAATAAACTGTTTGAACTGAAAGGCAAATAAAATCACTTTCCTGTTTGATATTGATGGTTGGGAAATCTTTGACACAAAACAGCATTATCTCAAACTGAATTAGACTAATAATTTTCTAAGCATATGGCAAATGTACACACCATTTCTGATTTTCTCTTTTTATTTTCTTAAATTTGTTTAGTATTTCAACCTAATTTTATGTCATCCTTTTTAATTTCATTTTTACATTATCAATAGACAAACACGAAAAAAAAAAAAACACCACCGATTAAATAATATCATTTTTTGACATAATTAGTTGACCATAAATGTGACCGCGATCACTAAACCCGCCACAACAAGCTCGCTCTCCTTTTCTTCTGTAATCATTAATAAATCATAATAGGCATAAATACTGTGGTTCAACATTGATTGCGTCAGTTGCAAAATGAGATCAATACGTCTTTCATTTTGTTGATTTTTTTTTTTTTTTTTTTTTTTTTTTTAAATGAGAATTTACTCCGTATGAACTAAACAGGAAGTAGGAGTTGGATCACCTCGTCTGCTCTCAGCCTGTGAAAGAACCCTAACAAAAATTAAGCAACCACTCAGTATACCGCCATGCCAAGTTGACGGTGAGAGAACTTGCTTATTATTTTCACTTTCAGTTTTTTCTTCTGTTGTAGATCTCTCATAACGATTATGATTCAATGTTTTATTCCTTGTCCGAATCGCGATCATCATGATCATGATCATCATGTCATGTGTTCATTTGCGTTTTATGATAACAATGAATTACCAGCAACAGGATCTACTCGCGCATAGACCGATCGAACCACTCCCAAAATGAATTGGAAAGTCAGAGCAAATCCGACGTTGCCTCTTATTCTTTTGTTTGTTATTATGATACTTATAATCGTTTACACACACACACACACACACACACACACACACACACACACATATTAAGAGAATAACACACACCACACGCAGGAAACTCTCTCTCTCTCTCTCTCTCTCTCTCTCTCTCTCTCTCTCTTTTTGCGTCAGTCGCCAACTTAAAAATAGAGATGAACTTTTCTGTCTGTCCCCCCCCCCCCCCCCCCTCTCCCTCTTCTGTGTGTGTGTGTGTGTGTGTGTGTGTGTGTTTCATTGTCTCGGTCTGTCACTGTCTGTCTGTCTATCTCTCTCTCTGTCTGTCTATCTGTCTCTCTGTGTCTGTGTCTGTTTGTCTGTCTGTCTGTCTGTCTGTCTGTCTCTCTCTCTCTCTCTCTCTCTCTCTCTCTTCCTCTCTCTTCTCTCTCTCCCCCCACCCCCCCCCCCCCCCCCCCCCCCCTGTCGCTATCTGTCTCTGAGTTGCGTGTATGTGGCAGGAAGAGAGAAAGAGGAAGGGGACAGCTTCAAGAGTCCCAAACTGTCCTGTGCTTTATAGCTTGAAAACTGATTGTTTCGCAAGTGCTGTTTAAGGAAATCTGCCTAGGGATGACAAACACCCCATTACTAGACCACAAAGAAAACAAGTGTGTGTGTGTGTGTGTGTGTGTGTGTGTGCAGGGAAGAGGTGGCAGAGGTATATCTTGTCTCTCTTCCTCTTCCTCTCTCTCTCTCTCTCTCTCTCTCTCTCTCTCTCTCTCTCTCTCTCACACACACACACACACACACACACACACACATATGCATACACACACACACACACATGCATACACACATGCACACATACTCAATGCGAACACATTGGTTGAAAACCTGAACTTTCTAATTTGAAAGGAGGAGTTAGCTCCAATCCAGTGTTTTTGAAGATGGAATCAAACACATCAAAGTTAACAATCCAGATGAAAAGTTCAAAAGTGTCAGGTACTTTAGCAAATCACTAGAACAGCAGCATGAATGGAATTAGAGTTACACAGCTTACCCTGAAAAAACATTACTTTCTTAAGACACTAGATGTTGCCTGTTTACACACAGACACAGACACAGACACACACACACACACACACACACACACACACACACACACACACACACACACACACACACACACACACACACTCACTCACATACACACACACACACACACACACACACACACACACACACACACACACACACACACACACACATACATACACACACACACACACACACACACACACACACACACACACACACACACACACACACACACACACTCTGACTGACTGAAACCAATTTACTGTCAGATTAACTCAGAGTTGTACTGACAAACACACACATACACACACTCACACACACACACACACACACACACACACACACACACACACACACACACACACACACACAGAGGGAGAAACAGAGAGGAATATCATGTGGTTTTTTTTAATGGGTGTATAACAACAAAGGCATCACACACAGACAGACAGACACTCACACACACACACACACACACACACACACACACACACACACACACACACACACACACACAGTGGAGTATCATGTTGTTTTTTTCTGTGAATAACAACAAAGGCATCCTCTTAAATGATCCCATAGTATGACATGGAGTGTTTTATGACAAAATGATAGTGTTTCTAACAGTTTCTAGTTTTCTTAATCATTTTAGCCTAGCTATAACAGGAGGCCTTTTCAAGGCCATCAAACTCGTATCCTGGAAAGTCAGATGGTGAAAAAATTATTTCCTGAAAAAGAAAGTGGCAACGCAAACAATTTGTGGTACATAAGATCTGTTGACATCCATAGAGTTAAGGTGAATAAGACATGCTGGTGCCAGGAGAGTGCCAACCATTCTGACTGACTTTTCTAACCCAGATTAAAAAAAAAAAAAAGAAACAGAGAAAAAGTCGATTAAAATATTTAATTGTAACAAACATACAAAAATCAACAACAGCAGCAACAACAACAACAACAACGACATACACACACATGCACACACACACACACACACACACACACACACACACACACACACACACTAATGCTCACACACACGCACACGTGCGCGCACACACACACACACACACTAATGCTCACGTGCGCACACACACACACACACACACACACACACACACACACACACACACACACACACATGCTCGCACACATACTCGCACACACACACACACACACACACACACACACACACACACACACACACACACACACACACACACAACGCAAGCACGCACGCACGCACACACACATGCATGCATGCACACATGTACGGACTCACACACTCAAATAATGTGGGTTGCAAATTTTACAACATATATTTGAATTTACATTCAGTCAAAATGAGACCATTCAATGCAGTGTCTCTTAAGTCATGGAGCAGATATCATTGAAAGTCTTAATTATAACACTAATTGAGGCAAATCCAACAGTGATGCATCTTTGAAATGAGATCTCAGATGTGCTTTTTAAATAGAATAAGACTAATACTTTTGGCATCAAATGATAAGAACTTAGACTATACATCTTTGAAAAACAGCTTGGTCCTAACATGTGACCTGTCAGCCAAGGAGTGTCAGCCAAACTGGGTGCAAGGCTTCAGTAAGAACCAGGTCACTGGGCGCTATAGAATTATCCTCATTATTATTATCATTGTTGGTGCCCCATGCCTCCTGCTTCATGTATGTCTCCACACATACCATCTGTCCATCCCCACCCCTCCACCTCCCTGCTCCCCCCTCCTCTCCTTCTCCCTCCCATCCCCCTATGACCCCCCCCCAAAAAAAAAAAAAAAAAAGAAAGAAAGAAACCCTGGAGTAATCATGCCCTTTAAGCTCAATGGACACCAACTGTGTCAGAGGCCATCGTCTCTTTGACAGAGCCAGTGCTTAGTGCTTCATAGCTGTTTGAATGCATCAGATTGTAATGACACAAATCAAATCTGCACGCCTGTCTCCTCCCCACTTGTCCTACCACCCTTTGCCCTTCGTTTTGCACTGGTGTGTGTTCATCATGTGAGTCACTGTTGGGGAAATGGCATCTCTCCTGTACAGATCATTTGCTGAGTTTGTCCATTCTTGCACATCATTGTAAACTGTTGCATGACTTGGCAGCCGTGGTGTAGCCAAGCTTGAAGCCTGCATGTGGCGACCCTTCCTTGATGAAACTGAAACAGTATATGTTTCTGTGTGATGACCTGTAGTGTTAGTACTGTGTTTAAAGGAGGCAGTGTTGGTTAGAAAACATGATCTGTTTGGTTCTGGAGGAGGAAAACATGCACTAACCCATCAGCCTGCTCCAGCAAATCCATGTGTTTCAGGTAAAGTGTAACTTAATATATAAAACAGGATTGTGGTTGAATTCGTATTGTAATACTTATCAATTCAGTTTTCTGGTCAGATTGTTTCTATGTCACTTTCGTAGCAACAAGAGAGAAAGAGACAGTATGTGCAGCAGAGTGTCATGTTTGTTCTCTTGCCAACTTAAACTTTGTTTTATTAGCCTGTAAACCTTCAGCTTGTCTGCAGGTTGTTTTTGGAAGTATGGGAATATCCTGAAAACAGTGGAGATTTTTAAAGTTCTAATGTCAGAACTGTTCTCAGCCTTGCATACATATTCGTTTCAACTGTATTTGAGAACATTCTACTGTGTGTGTGTGTGTGTGATGTATGTTTTAGACTTGTGTGTTTTCACTTGCTCACTTTCCTGTTCACTCTCTCTCTCTCCCATGAAATAATGAAGGGAAATTAAAAAGAAGAAAAACTTTCAGTTGTCAGTGCATGAAATCCACTCCAGTAGGAAAAGAATATGAAAAAAAGGTGTTGTACTGTCAACCAGCCAAAAAGGAATGTGAAAAAGAAAATGTTGTTTTTTCATAGTTACATGAACGAATGTCTGCCATATTTTTGAATCGGTGATCAGAATAGAGATGTGTGAACAGAAGAATGACGGAGCTGCTGATACTCAGTCAGTGTTGAAAATGACTGCCAGTTGCAGTCAAGTTGAAGTTGGATGTAGCTGCTGAACTGCTGATACTGTCAGTGTTGAAAAGTGACTGCCTGTTGCAATCAAGCTGAAGTTGGGCTTACAGGTTAAACTGGACAGAGGATCTGAGCTCTATCAGCGGTCATTCTCAAACTGAAACCTGCACAATATCAAGGATGAGAGGAGTGTCCAAACACAGTGCTTTTCGTGGAAACTGGGTGTGGTGCTTTCTTGGAAAAAAAATTTTTGTAGCTGATTATCTCCAAAGATATAACAGGACTCTAGCTATGACTGCTTCTCCAACACGGAAAGAGATTTTATCTGTGAACATGATTCATTGCTAATTACAAAATGTGAAACTAAACAGTGGACAGTGGTCTTTACCTGTCAAGAAGGCTACAGATGACTTAAAGCTCAACTGATTTTTGGGCAAAGAGAACAGGTGAAAGATTTTAAACGGGCCAGACAGCTGAATAGTGATTTATACAGTGAGGTTATCTACAAAGGGGAAACTGAAATCAGCTGCGACATTTGGATGAGGATCACATGGAAGGAAAACAGCTTCACCAATAATTGAAGGTTGCAGGAAGGACAGACACAGGTCATGCATCAACTGTAAGTAACCAGGGAGTTCTTGTTTTAAATCATCAGCTGGCTGTTAAATGTGTAGTCACGGGGATGAGGAAAGGGAAGGATAAGCCTCCATTGAAGGACACGTTGTAGGGTTTTGACACCTCTTGTAGTTTTGTAGCACCTGTATGTGAAGTGTTGATTAAGAAAAAAAGAAGTCACACAGATGGTCTGAAGTGAACATGTGTGACATGGTAACAGTAGAGAAAGCAGGATGTTTGTGTTTTCTGAAATGTTTTGCCTTTATTTCTGCCTCTTCTTCTGTGTACTGTGAGTGGCCTTACTGCCACTCCACTCATTGCCCGGTCACTAGCACACTGTGAGTGGCCTTACTGCCACTCCACTCATTGTCCAGTCACTAGCACACTGTGAGTGGCCTTACTACCACTGCCACTCACTCATTGTCCAGTCACTAGCACACTGTGAGTGGCCTTACTATCACTCCACTCATTGTCCAGTCACTAGCACACTGTGAGTGGCCTTACTACCACTGCACTCATTGTCCAGTCATTAGCACACTGTGAGTGGCCTTACTATCACTCCACTCATTGTCCAGTCACTAGCACACTGTGAGTGGCCTTACTACCACTGCACTCATTGTCCAGTCATTAGCACACTGTGAGTGGCCTTACTGCCACTCACTCACTCATTGTCCAGTCACTAGCACACAAAAGTGACTCAACAGACACAAAAGAATGGTAAGTACATAGAAAAGTACATAGACACAAAAGTGCCTCAACAGACACAACAGAAAGAAGAATGGTAATACATAGAAAAGTGCCTCAACAGACACAAAAGAATGGTAATACATAGAAAAGTGCGGCAACAGACACTAAAGAATGGTAATACATAGAAAAGTGCCTCAACAGACACAAAAGAATGGTAATGTATAGAAAAGTGCCTCAACAGACACACCAAAGAACAGTAATACATAGAAAAGTGACTCAACAGACACAAAAGAACAGTAAAACATAGAAAAGTGCGGCAACAGACACTAAAGAAGAGTAGTACATAGAAAGTGCCTCAACAGACACAAAAGAACAGTAAAAGAACAGTCAACAGACAAAACAGTAATAATAGTGCCTCAACAGACACAAAAGAACAGTAAACATAGAAAAGTGCCTCAACAGACACAAAAGAACAGTAAAACATAGAAAAGTGCCTCAACAGACAAGTGCTTGAGGCAGGAAACAGGATGTTCTCAGTTGATAGATTGACAGAGGACAGAAGTGGGAAGAAGACAGGGGAGGAAGACAGCTGTGGGCCTATATGGCAGTTTGGTGTGTGTAGTGCATAGGGCTGTTTGCTGTGTGTAGTATAAGGAGGGCCCATAGGGCTGTTTGCTGTGTGTAGCTGTTTGCATACTTCTCATTGCTGTGTAGTAGTACAGGGAGGGCCCATAGGGCTGTTTGCTGTGTGTAGTGCATAGGGCTGTTTGCTGTGTGTAGTGCATAGGGCTGTTTGCTGTGTGTAGTGCATAGGGCATAGGGCTGTTTGCTGTGTGCACATAGGCTGTTTGTGTGTAATACAGGGAGGGCTTATGGGGCGTTTGTTTGCTGTGTGTAATACATAGGGGAGGGCCCATAGGGCTGTTTGCTGTGTGTGGTGCATAGGCTGTTTGCTGTGGCTGTTTGTTTGTGTGTAATAGGGAGGGCCCATAGGGCTGTTTGCTGTAGTGCTGTGTGTGCTGTGTGTAGTGCATAGGGCTGTTTGTTTAGGGCTGTTTGTGTGTAGTGCATAGGCTGTTTGCTGTGTGTAGTGCATAGGAGGTTTGCTGTGTGTAGGGCTGTTTGCTGTGTGTAGTGCATAGGGCTGTTTGTTGTGTGTAATACAGGGAGGCCCCATTGTGCTGTTTGCTGTGTGTTGCTGTGTGTAGTGTGCATAGGGCTGTTTGCTGTGTGTAGTGCATAGGGCTGTTTGCTGTGTGTAGTACAGGCATAGGGCTGTTTGCTGTGTGTAGTGCATAGGGCTGTTTGCTGTGTGTAATACAGGGAGGGCCCATGTGCTGTTTGCTGTGTGTAGTGCATAGGGCTGTTTGCTGTGTATAGTGCATAGGGCTGTTTGCTGTGTGTAATACAGGGGGGGCCCATAGGGCCGTTTGCTGTGTGTAGTGCATAGGGCTGTTTGCTGTGTGTAGTGCATAGGGCATGTTTGTTGTGTGTAATTACAGGGAGGGCCATGGGGCTGTTTGCTGTGTGTAGTGCATAGGGCTGTTTGTGTGTGTGTATATTCAGGGAGGGCCCATAGGGCTGTTTGCTGTGTGTAGTGCATAGGGCTGTTTGCTGTGTGTAATACAGGAAGGGCCCATAGGGCTGTTTGTTGTGTGTAGTGCATAGGGCTGTTTGCTGTGTGTAATACAGGGAGGGCCCAGGGAGGGCTGTTTTGCTGTGTGTAGTGCATGCATAGGGCTGTTTGCTGTGTGTAATACAGGGAGGGCCCATAGGGCTGTTTGCTGTGTGTAGTGCATAGGACTGTTTGCTGTGTGTAATACAGGGAGGGTTGTGCTGTTTGCTGTGTGTAGTGCATAGGGCTGTTTGCTGTGTGTAGTGCATAGGGCTGTTTGCTGTGTGTAATACAGGGAGGGCCCATAGGGCTGTTTGCTGTGTGTGTAATACAGGGC
This sequence comes from Conus betulinus, assembly GCA_016801955.1. Lineage (NCBI taxonomy): Eukaryota > Metazoa > Mollusca > Gastropoda > Neogastropoda > Conidae > Conus > Conus betulinus. The sequence goes on from JADBJO010000197.1 coordinate 101,995, forward strand.
TGGGCCCATAGGGCTGTTTGCTGTGTGTAATACAGGGAGGGCCCATAGGGCTGTTTGCTGTGTGTAGTGCTGTTTGCTTTGCTGTGTAATAGGCTGTTTGCTGGGCCCATAGGGCTGTTTGTTGTGTGTAATACAGGGAGGGGGCCCATAGGGCTGTTTGTTGTGTGTGTAGTGCATAGGGCTGTTTGCTGCTGTGTGTAATACAGGGAGGGCCCATAGGGCTGTTTGCTGTGTGTAATACAGGGAGGGCCCATGGGGCTGTTTGCTGTGTGTAGTGCATAGGGCTGCTTTGCTGGACTTGGTTTATACCAGCTGGTGTGAGAAACAAGGTGTCTTACTGTGTGTTCAGACAATGGGTGATGGGGTTGGTTTTCAATACTGTGTGAGAATGTGAAGTATAGTGGAACTTAGGTTGTGCATGGAACAGTCATCCACATTTTGTAAGTGTGGTTGGTTTGAAATTTTCTTCTTTTTAAAAAAAATTTTTGATTTTCATGTATTGTATCTCCACTTGGTAATGTGGATTAGTTTTGTTAACTGTATTGATGTGTGTGTGTGTGTGTGTGTGTGTGTGCGTGTGTGCATTTGCATGTGCTTCTAAACAGATTTATTAAACTCAAGATAGATTAAGCTCCAAGCAGATGAAAAAGAGATGAAAAAACCCCACAACAAACAACAAACAACCCCTGAATGAACGACTGGGAGAGACGGAACAGTGTCTCAGATACAGGAACATATGTGACCATTTCTTCACACCAGCAAAATGGCCTGCTGTGGGAAGCTTCGTTATTTGATATGGGTTAACAAAACCAGAGGTGTACATGTGCACACAGCTATTGTTGAAAGCCGTGAGTCTATAGAGGTACGTACCATGTGAGCCCTGTGGAACCCGGATTGTTGGCTTCCTGCTGTTCATGCAGGGCTTCTCCCCACGCAGTAAACAATGCTATCAACTGACCTATCTTTTGCCACCAGTGGCACAGAGACAGAATTCTGTGAGTTTGACTGTGCCTGTGTTTGTATGTGTGTGAGAAAGACAGTAACCAATGCTATCAACTGACCTGTCTTTTGCCACCAGTGGCACAGAGACAGAATTCTGTGAGTTTGACTGTGCCTGTGTTTGTATGTGTGAGAAAGACAGTAACCAATGCTATCAACTGACCTGTCTTTTGCTACTGGTGGCACAGAGACAGAATTCTGTGAGTTTAACTGTGCCTGTGTTTGTATGTGTGTGAGAAAGACAGTAACCAATGCTATCAACTGACCTGTCTTTTTGCTACTGGTGGCACAGAGACAGAATTCTGTGAGTTTAACTGTGCCAATGTTTGTATGTTTGTGAGAAAGATAGTAAACAATGCTATCAACTGACGTATCCTTTTCCGACAATGTAACTGTGCCTACGTTTGTATGTTTGTGAGAAAGACCTTCAGAGGAGGGGATGGGTTGGGAGTTAGAATTGATGTTTTTTTTTTTTTTTAATTCCCTTGGATGATGTTTTTATTTCTCCAAAATTATGTTAGTTTATTGTTGTATCTAGGTCATTGGTGGTGGTGGTAGTGGTGTGCATGTGTGTGTGTGTGTGTGTGTGTGGACACTTGCTTCTGAGATTTTTTTTTTTTTTTTTTGCTTTGTTTTGTTTCTTTGTTTCTTTCTTCCTGTTCGCTTTTTGCTTTGTTGGCAAAGACAAGTCAGGAGAGAGGTGCCAAGGGGAATGGGGAGGCCTCTGGCTGTCTGCTGGTACTTAAAAAAAATCCTCTTCCTCTTCTTCTCTTCTTCTTCTTCTTCTTTTATTGGATGTATTGTTTTACTTGCTTGAGTGTTGATATGATTTATTTGTTGAATTTTTCATTTTTGTGTTTTCCTCTGTGTGTGTGTGTGTGTGTGTGTGTGTGTGTGTGTGTGCGCGCGCACGCACAAGTGTGTGTGTGTGTGTGTGTGTGTGTGTGTGTGTGTGTGTGAGAGAGAGAGAGAGAGAGAGAGAGAGAGAGCACACGATTGCCATGCTTTGCTAACCATGCAAGCTTCAATCAGAAGTTTTGGTTGGTCAGCTTGTATATTGAATAGCCCTGAAGAGAAATGAAGGTGTAATGAATTCAATCATGTTATGACTGGCCCTGAAGAGAGAAATGAAGGTGCAATGAATTCAATCATGTTATGACTGGCCCTGAAGAGAGAAATGAAGATGTAATGAATTCAATCATGTTATGAACTGGCCCTGAAGAGAGAAATGAAGGTGTAATGAAGAGAGAAATGAAGGTGTAATGAATTCAGTTATGTTATGACTTGTGTAAAAAAACTATATGGCAAAGTAGAGAGGCAGTTATTGTTAATGTGTGCATCTGTCTGACCAGATGCATGGTCTGTGGAAAGAATGGCAACACATCTGTGTGACCAGATGCATGATCTGTGGAAAGAACAGCAACACATCTGTATGACCAGATGCATGATCTGTGGAAAGAACAGCGACACATGTGTCTGACCAGATGCATGATCTGTGAAAGAACAGCAACACAACTCATGTGCAAGTTCAGTTTGGTGACCAGGTTTGAAGCTTACAATCCATACACTTTAACTGCAAACACAGTAGAAAGAAACTCGTGGAGAGTGTGGCAGCAGAGAGTCCTCAGAAGAGAAGCCCCCTTGCAAGCAAGTGTTTCGGGCCTTATCTCCTGACACTCTAGGGGGGTTGGGCCACACCCTGTTCATGACTCCAGATGTCCTTCTGCTGCCCTTTTTTTTTTTTTTTTTTTCTCCCATCTTGGGATGAGCCATAGCTGGATTCGAACCCATGGCCCTCTGGACATGCTCATTTTCCACTTGTACAGATTGTACCTTGTAGAAGGTATGGAAGTGCCAGGTACCAATGGATACAAAACTGAATTTGGCATGGTTTTGCTTTGTTATTTTTGAAAAAAAGGAAACGTCCTTCTGCCAAAGTATGTTTGTTGTATGTGAAAACTAGGATTTTTTTGTCTTTATTTGAAAAACCCTTCAAGTCAGATGAGGAAGACCAGATTTGGTTGTGAGCATGTCTGTCATATGCAGAATCAAGTGTAATTATTCATTAATCAGAGAATGTCTTCAAGATAGATTTATTATACTGGATCACAGCTGAGTTTATTCTACATTAGAAATGATCCATGTACAATTTAATTTTTGTTTGTTTGCTTTTGTTACCTGTTAACTTTCAGCATTGTTTCTTTATGGATACACACTGACACTGTGACAATATGATGTCCCACAGGTCAGATGAAGGAGCAGCAATGGAAAGTTTGTACACATTGACATTGTGACAATATGATGTCACCACAGGTCAGATGAAGGAGCAGCAATGAAATGTTTGTACACAATATGATGTCACCACAGGTCAGATGAAGGAGCAGCAATGGAAAGTTTGTACACATTGACACTGTGACAATATGATGTCACCACAGGTCAGATGAAGGAGCAGCAATGGAAAGTTTGTACACATTGACACTGTGACAATATGATGTCACCACAGGTCAGATGAAGGAGCAGCAATGGAAAGTTTGTACACATTGACACTGTGACAATATGATGTCACCACAGGTCAGATGAAGGAGCAGCAATGGAAAGTTTTTTGTTTGGTTGGACTTTGAGTGAAGATGTACATGCACCCAGACCTTAACGATTAGTGATCTTTATTCTGTGATGGAAGGTGGAATTACCTCATTATTACATCTTGTAAATAACTTTTTGTCTCTTCAGTATGTGGATGAATGTGGGCTGTTTAACTCTGACCTAGAAAAGTATCATCTCGCTCAAGGTTCAGTGTACTTGAACTGTTGGGAAACACGAAAAACCTCATTAGACTTGGTATTTAGTCAACTAGTGCAGACCAATGACTGTGGCCAGTGAGAATTTACAGAGCTCTAGGCTGGGTGTCTTAGACTTGGTATTTAGTCAACTAGTGCAGACCAATGACTGTGGCCAGTGAGAATTTACAGAGCTCTAGGCTGGGTGTCTTGTCTGCCTCACCTGTAATAAGGTGTTAACGATCCCCTCCTGTTAGTCTGCGCTCTGCCTGATTGCTAGATTACTGGTTGGTATGATACATTTCTCGATGGGGTTGATATGTGCATTTGTCGGCGCTCTGCCTGATTGCTAGATTACTGTACCCTCCAAAAGCAGCACCCCACTGCTCGCCTCTGACTCTCTTCCTCTCCTAAAGTGTAGATTTCTTTAAACAGTAACTCTGCAACATGAGTGTTGGCTTTTATTTGCTGTAGAATGTCATTGACAGTATAGCCACCGTTTTATAAACAAGTGTGTGTGTGTGTGTGTGTGTGTGTGTGTGTTTTAGGTTTTTTTTTTTTTTAATTGATGGTCTTACTTTATTGTGTGTGTGCATGCAGTGTGAATTGTTTTGTGGTGCGTGTTTGATAGCACTTAAAAAAGTCTGCGTGATCAGCTGGACTATAGGGACTGAAACATCATCTGGCTACCTGTCGGTGTGTCTGTCTGTTTGCTGCACAGATCTGGCTGCCTGTCAGTGTGTCTGTCTGTTTGCTGCACAGATCTGGCTGCCTGTCAGTGTGTCTGTCTGTTTGCTTCACAGATCTGGCTACCTGTCAGTGTGTCTGTGTGTCAGTGTGTCTGTCTGTTGGCTGCACAGATCTGGCTACCTGTCAGTGTGTCTGTCTGTTGGCTGCACAGATCTGGCTGCCTGTCAGTGTGTCTGTCTGTTTGCTGCACAGATCTGGCTGCCTGTCAGTGTGTCTGTTGGCTGCACAGATCTGGCTGCCTGTCAGTGTGTCTGTTGGCTGCACAGATCTGGCTGCCTGCCTGTGTCAGTGTGTCTGTTGGCTGCACAGATCTGGCTACCTGTCAGTGTGTCTGTTGGCTGCACAGATCTGGCTGCCTGTCAGTGTGTCTGTTGGCTGCACAGATCTGGCTACCTCAGTGTGTGTGTGTATCAGTGTGTCTGTTGGCTGCACAGATCTGGCTACCTGTCAGTGTGTCTGTTTGCTGCACAGATCTGGCTACCTGTCAGTCTGTCTGTGTGTTGGCTGCACAGATCTGGCTGCCTGTCAGTGTGTCTGTTGGCTGCACAGATCTGGCTGCCTGTCAGTGTGTCTGTTGGCTGCACAGATCTGGCTGCCTGTCAGTGTGTGTCTGTTGGCTGCACAGATCTGGCTGTCAGTGTGTGTGTCTGTCTGTCAGTGTGTCTGTCTGTTGGCTGCACAGATCTGGCTGCCTGTCAGTGTGTCTGTCTGTTGGCTGCACAGATCTGGCTACCTGTCAGTGTTTCTGTGTATCAGTGTGTCTGTGTGTTGGCTGCACAGATCTGGCTGTCAGTGTCTGTGTGTTGCTGCACAGATCTGGCTGTCAGTGTGTCTGTCTGTTTGCTGCACAGATCTGGCTGTCAGTGTGTCTGTCTGTTTGCTGCACAGATCTGGCTACCTGTCAGTGTGTCTGTGTAGTGTGTCTGTCTGTTTGCTGCACAGATCTAGCTACCTGTCAGTGTGTCTGTGTGTTGGCTGCACAGATCTGGCTGCCTGTCAGTGTGTCTGTTTGTCTGCTGCACAGATATCTAAATATCTGTCTTTGTTTATCTTCATCACCCTGTCATTCTAACCTATTTTCTTGCCATATAGCTAGCTGTCTGTGTGAGAGCCTCTCTGTCTGTCTGTCTGTCTGTCTGTCTCTATCAATTCATGTTAAAGTATTTTTATAAGTAAGAAAAAGAGAAATGAATCATAATTCAATTCAGCTGTGACTTTTATTACTGTGATTCATGGTCTTATGAGCATTCTGTCTGTATTATTCCATTTTGCTCACTGCACACAGGCATGGACTGGGGTTTTTCAAACAGAGGTGGGTGAGAGATGGGGAGGGGGGGGGGGGGGGGGGGGGGGGGGGAGAACAGTGGCTACTAGTAAAACTTTATTCAGAAAAAAGGGTGCAGAGAGTGTATGTGGAGGGATGGGAGTGGGGGGTCGGGGGGGAGAGAGAGAGTGGGTGTGGGGGAGGGGGAGAGGAGAGTAGGTGGAGGGGAGGGGGAGAGGGGAGTAAGGCTCAGAAATGAGTGAATCAGTTCAAAGAAACCTCTGTGGTAATACACCATAATCATGTACCACACTGATTACCTGCTTTCCATAGTGTCAACTTTCCCCTTTCTCCCATCACTAACATGTCTGAGTGTCAGCTAAAGCCACACTCTCATCAGAAAAAGAAAAAAAAAAAAAAAAAAAAAAAACATTGAGAAAAAAATGAGTGTGCAAAGCATGAGGAAGGCTACTGTATAACAGTCAACTTTGGGGCTTCACCAAAGATATTTATAACAACACACTCTGTGGTGTATGCTGCCCAGTGCAGCCTAGCCAAGCAGCACGTAAAGCATGCTACCAGAGTGTTGACCCACACATTCTCTTGACGGAGTGTTAGTGTTTGCCATAAGATGTCGTAATATAGGGCACACACCATGAGCTTCAGCTATATATATATATATTGTTTTTTTTTTAACATCCGTAGAGAAGGTATTTTGGAATACTGCAGGCATTGATTTCACTGCTTCCAAAACTGCGCTTTGCTGTTGCATGCCTGATGTTCTGCAGACAGGAAGGGGACCTTACCTGAGCACAAGCACACACAGTCAGGACATGGGGGGAGGGGGGGGGGGGGGGGGGGGGGGGGGGGGGCTTGATCTGCACACTGGATGATCAGTGCCTTGAGCTGTGTAGACACAGATCCTGACCATGAGTGCTGCTCATGTGTACAGTCCTGCTGACACCAGTGAGTCCACCACTGTTAGTTCACCAGTGAGTCCACCACTGTTAGTTCACCAGTGAGTCCACCACTGTTAGTTCACCAGTGAGTTCACTGTTAGTTCACCAGTGATTTCACCACTGTTAGTACACCAGTGAGTTCGCCACTGTTAGTTCACCAGTGAGTTCACTGTTAGTTCACCAGTGATTTCACCACTGTTAGTACACCAGTGAGTTCGCCACTGTTAGTTCACCAGTGATTTCACTGTTAGTTCACCAGTGAGTTCACTGTTAGTTCACCAGTGAGTTCACTGTTAGTTCACCAGTGATTTCACCACTGTTAGTACACCAGTGAGTTCAGCACTTTGGTACCCCAGTGATTTCACCACTTTTGGTACCCCAGTGATTTCACGCCTGTTAGGGCACTGCTTAATACATGACACCTTGGTCAGAAATGGAGGAAAAAAGAGTGTGGCCTTGTCCTTCAGGAAGTGTGGTCGTTAGTTTCCTCAAGGGAGAGGACATACTGGACTTCGGTCAGTGAAGGGATATAGCAGTCACTACTTCCTGGAGCAGTCGATGACCATCGTGGGCAAGAATTATGTTTTTAACGACTAGGATTTAGACAGGTCACTCAGCTGGGAATAGCACTTACTTGGAGCTTTCGACAGACCACCGCCCGTCTTCTTCAGCGGTGGTGTTGCCACTGGGTGAACTTTAAGAATTATGTTGATGCTGTGGTGTATCATTGTGTGTGTGTGTGTGTGTGTGTGTGTGTGTGTGTGCATGCATTCACAGGTTCATGTTTGTGTCTGAAAAAAAGGTTTTCTTTAAAACTGAGTTTGCCAGCTGAACTTGTTGGCAAGATCACTATTAATCGATTGAGGTGTCAGCCTCAGTTTTGAAAAGACGTATACTTTTGCTTGTGGTGGGAAAGGGGGGATGTATAAATTTCTCTCTTCACCTTCCTTCTTCTCTTCCAGTTTCCCCCCTCTGTTCCCACCTCCCATCTCACCCTTCTCCATACTCCTCCTTCCCCCCCTCCACCTTCCCAAGGTCATGTTAGCGTTGTCATAACCTTTGGACATGTCCTTTTTATGAAAAAGTCAGTAAAGGAGAGAAAGCCATCGAAATGAAGTCCAGCAGCATTTTGTAACAGCTGTAGATATCAGCTTGCCACAACTTGCTTTGGTTGCACTTTGGTTTTCTTTTTGTCATTTGAAGGCGGCCAAGACTGTATTGATTCTCTGTACAGCTTTACCTACGACCTGACACCCTTCTCTGAAATATCATGTTGCATTATTGGCTCAGGAGGGAAAAATAAAAAAAAAGCAAACAAAAAAAAACTAGAAAGGACATGAACACAAAGAGGGATATGCAAGCCGAATGAAAGCTGTCAAGATATGGATTTGCTTCTACTGCCTTGAGGTGATCTAAGAACCAGGGTTATGGTATTACACAGGGAGGTGAAAGTGGAAACTCAAAACTGGAGGAATAGAGAGGATAGCTGTCAAATCACATGGGTGATATTCCTCTCACTCTCATCACCCACCTCCCCCTTCCCACTGTAACTCGGCTGATACTCCCCTCATTCCCCCTCCCACTGCCTGGTGGCTTTCTGTCTTGTCAAAACACATTGATCACACAGGTGCCTTAAAGAAAAAAAAAAATCTGTGTGTGTGTGTGTGTGTGTGTGTGTGTGTGTGCGCGCGCGCACGTGTGTGTGTGTGTGTGTGCATGTGTGTGTGTGCATGTGTGTGTGTGTGTGTGTGTACCGATCATGACTTTAAAGAGAGAGTTCTGCCTCTGTAATGTGAAAAGCTAACATTAAAAGTCTCCAGCACTCTACTCCTAAAGCCAGTGTGTGGGTGTGGGTGGAGAATGGGTGTGTGTGTTGATACATGAGTATGAGTGTGGTGTCTTTTGAAAACACATTGGACCACACTCTGGCCTTTCAAATATGTCTCCTCTGTGTGTGTGTGTGTGTGTGTGTGTGGGGGGGGGGGGGGGGTGCGCACTCACACAACCTGCATATGTATGTGTAAATCAGTTGTTTTGTTGTTGTAAGGGGAAAATGTGCAAATGCCGAATTAAAAGAATGTTGATATCTAGGATGATAGAGTTTTGTTTCTGTGATAAATCACTTCATTTATTGTGGTAATTCTCAGTGGCAGCAGCATTCCTTATTGAGGAAAGAAACAGCACTATTACACACACACACACACACACATACATCAGTTTACACACACACACACACACACACACACACACACACACACACACACACACACACACACACACACACATAAGCACACATTCACACTCAGTGAGAGAGAGAGAACAGTACATATGTGAAAGATGGTTTGTCAAGCTGGAACACTGCAGACTCTGTGCCTGTGTGTGTCTGTGTGTGTGTGTGTGTTCAAAACATTCATATACATGAATTTCAATGTGACTGTATTGTCACAGAGAGTGAAAGTTTTCTTTCCTCAGTAAGGTTTATGTTCAGTTAGCAGAGGCAGCGAGCATGAAACCAGTGGACATCAATGTCAACATAGAACAACAGTAAGGTTTGTTTGTTCAGTTAGTAGGGGCAGCGAGCATGAAAACCAAAGGAACAACAATGTGAACATAGAACAACAGTTGCTAAGTTTGTGTTCAGTTAGCTGAGGCAAAGAGCATAGATGAAAGCAGTGGATGACATCAATGTCAACATAGAACAAGCATAGATTTCTTTGAACCTCAATGGAACATCAATGTTTCAACATAGAACAAGCATGAAACCCGTGGAACATCAATGTCAACATAGAAGGGGCATGCCAGCAGAGACAGTAGATTTCTTTGAACCTTAGAAGACCTATTTGGATGACAGCATTGCTAGGCGTAGCTTGTATTGTGTTCTGCTTGAACCTTAGAAGACCTTTCAGATCATCATGTGTTCTGCTTGTTTGAAACGAAACAAAGCTCATAGATTTCTTTGAACCTTAGAAGACCTTTGGATGACAGCATGTTCTGCTTGTTTCAGATCATCATGAGTTTGAAACGAAGCTCAAGATTTGAACCTTAGAAGGAACCTTGGATGCTAGGTGTATTGTGTTCTGTATTGTGTTTCTTGATCATCATGAGTTTCAAACGAAGCTCCAAGCCGCCTGCTCGGCCTCCTCCTCCCCGCGGAGGTCTGTCACTGGCAGGAATGAGTTTCAAGAAGCTGGAGGATGAGGAAGGAGGAGGACCTCACCATCTCAGACAAGTACACCAGTCTGCTGCAGCAGACACGCTCTTCCAGTCTCTCTTCTGCCCCTGCCACCGTCTCCCTTCCTGCAAAATCCGGTACTTTTTCCATGTCTTCCTCAGTGCTGACAGAGGCAAGAGACTGACCCCTTGAGTTCGGACACACGGACGATGTGGACAAGTCCTCGCCCCTCAAAAAAGGCAACAAGACAGTGTTTGAGTACAAGGAGCTGTTGACAGGGCTGAAGGGGAAGATTCAGGACAAGATCAACAAGACCATCGAGGACATTTCTGGGGAGTCCAGCGCAAGCGTCACTCCGGATAAGGAACACCCTCTTCCAGGACCTCTGAATGAAGCGACAGACGTCTCTGGAGACCATATGCACAATCATGATGATCCCGGCTCCAAGACCACACCAGTCAAACGCCGGGCATCCAGTCCTGGTCATCCCCTCTCAGACCCAGCTCAATGCCAAGACCTCCCACTGTGAGGTCAGGGAGTGAAGAAAGGCCGGCCTCTCAGCCACTTGAAGACAAGAAGCCGGTGCAGTTGCAGTTCAGTGCTCCCACAGATGATGGTGAGGAAGACGAGAACATTCTGGTCTTTGAGGAGCACTTCAAAGAAGAGCCCTTTGAAGACTTCACAGGTGGTTTAACTACTAGCACAGCGGTACGTTCACGCTCCAAGCTGAAAAATTTGAAAAAGAAATCTCCAAAAACTGTAGCCACTGTTAGCATGTCAGGTTTAATGAAGTCTCCAAACACATCGGAAAACAGCAACGCAGATCAAACGTCCAGTAAAACACCTGAAGTGCCAGGAAAAGACAGTGCAGATTCGTCCTTCACAGATCCAAATCCTTCATGAGTCTGGTCAGTCAGGAGAGGCAGGCAGTGCCATGGCCGAAGCTGCTGGTACTGACGTCATGCCTGTTTGCCTACCTGATTCTGCCCCTGCCTTCCTACCTGTCTGGGCTGATCGCTGGCTGTGTCTTCACCTCCATGGCCTGGATGGCCTACAACTGGCTGATGCAGCCAGCCCCGGTCAAGGAGCCGCCCAAGCTGACCCCCATAGAGAACCTCCCTCCCATGGAGATTCCTGAAATGAAGGAGCCCACTCTGGAAGATGGGACGTATAAAGTAAGTATGTGTAGAAAGGGATATATAAAGTAAGTATGTGTACAAAGGGATATATAAGGTAAGTATGTGTAGAAAGGGATATATAAAGTAAATATGTGTAGAAAGCGATATATAAGGTAAGTATGTGTAGAAAGGGATATATAAAGTAAGTATTGTAGAAAGGGATATATAAAGTAAGTATGTGTAGAAAGAGATATATAAAGTAAGTATTTGTAGAAAGGGATACATAAAGTAAGTATGTGTAGAAAGGGATACTTAAAGTAAGTATGTGTAGAAAGGGATACATAAAGTAAGTATGTGTACAAAGGGATATATAAAGTAAGTATGTGTACAAAGGGATATATAAAGTATGTGTACAAAGGGATGATGTATAAAGTAAGTATGTGTAGAAAGGTATATATATATAGTAAGTATGTGTAGAAAGTGATATATAAAGTATGTGTACAAAAGGGATGTATAAAGTAAGTATGCATAGTAATGCCTTAGGATGGCACGAGTGGCTTGTTTTTTTCAGATGTTATTGCAGATTTCATAGTGACATGTGGTTTGGGGTGTGTTATAGATTTTTTTTTTCTCAAATGCAAGTTAAATGTGTTGTTTGTGTCTATGGGTGCAGGGATGGTTATTAGGGGTTTCTCAGTTGTATATACACCCCCCCCCCCCCCCTCCCTCCCTTACCAAGAAAAATAAGAAAGGAATGGGGTAAGGGAACAGACAGAAGGTTTTTTTTCCGTTGTTGTTGTGTGTTGTTGTTGTTGTTTTTTCCTTTCATAATGATCATTATCTCAGAACCTGCTTTCATTTCAGTTGTCAGTCATTTTCTGTATATTTTTTGTGCATGTCTCTATGTGTGTGTGAGAAAGAGAGAAAGTGTGTTTTGACAGTTACATTTTGTGATTTAATTTAGTCATCACTCACTGTGTGCATTTCAGGGCTGGATGAATGAGATCACCAGCTACAACCCCAATGACTACCATATCAACCACACGTACAGTGTCTTTGTCACATTAGAAGGAACTAAACTGCGACTGCAGCGACCCAAAACGCCAGTGCCAAAGCGGGCCATGCACGATGAGAACATCAGCATGGCCCACTTCATCCACCAGAGACATTTTGATCTGACAGGGAGCCGTGTCTTTCTGCAGCCACCTGGCTTGATCAAGAAGCGAATATGGAGCAAAAAATACCCCATCTGTTTGGCCCTCTCTGAGACAGGCACCAAAATCAAAAATATAGGAGAGCGTCGTCGGTGGACGCTCCGAGTGCTGATGGACCGAAAACTGACATGGGATTTGAGCTGATTACTGAAGAGAAATGTGACCCCAGCTGCCTGTTCCTGTTTGCCCGCACTGGTCGTGAGAGGAGGAGGAGTGGTTCCGCAGGTTTGTGGCGGCCACTCAAGGGAAACCCCTGCCCAATGCTGTGTTGGAGATGCGCAGGGTGATAGAGCGTCAGCGGCAAGTGCAGCATCGGAGGGCCAACTCTGATGGTTCGACACGACAGCGGCATAACTCTACCGACTCCCAGTCGTCTACAACCTCTGACCCTGACAGTGCTTCTGTGGAGGTGGGCACTTTGGTAGATCCCTGTGTTGTGTACATGTTCATCTGTATAATGCCATATGTGTGTGTGTGTGTGTGTGTGTGTGCGTGTGTGTTGTGTGCTCTGTGTGTGTGTGTGTGTGTGTGTGTGTGTGTGTGTGTGTGTGTGTGTGTGTGTGTAATCAAGTTAATCCATTCTGCTGTCACCCATAAAAGGAAATCAACAAACAAACAACAAGCTAAAAAAAACGAAGAAAAAAAATATAAGCACAAATGTACATAATGCACATAAATAAACAAAATATACACATACACAGCATGCACTAGTCAAACACACACACACACGCATGCATGCACACGCACTCGCACACATGCATATGTTTATGAATACACACTGAATTCATCAGAACAGAACATAATAGCTACAAAGTGGGAAATAGTTCAGTCTGTGAATGATTACCTCCCTTGCACCATTGTGACAACAGCACTTGTTCCTTTTCTTTTTATTTTATCATTATTACTCCTTTTTTTTTTTCTTCGTAACACAAAAGAAGAATTTGTATATGGCAGGCTTCAAATTTGGTCAGTAGAACTTTTTTTTTTTTTCAGTATATGCAAAGAGACTTGTACACCATTTTTATCTGGTAGTGTTACTGTGAATTGCAACAGTCGGAGAACGCCGACCCTTTGCTGGCCTTCACGCGCTACATGGGTCACCTGATGCCTGCCGGGGCCTTCACACGCCTCCTGAGCCCCAGCAAGACGGACAAAGAGTCGTCGTCCAGACTGCCCTTCACTGGCTCCATCATCTGCGACAGTCAGCTGTACTGGCTGAATGCTCTGATTGGCCGCTGTTTCTACGACTTCCTGCGGGACACCTGGTGGGCCGAGAAGGTCAAGGACAAGCTGCAAAGGAAACTCAGCAAGATCCATGTGAGTGTTGCTGGCTTCGTAAAGATGCTGTCAATCCATTTGAAAGTTTACAACATTAACAGACCAAGACCAAAAAAAAAAAAAAAAAAAAAACTAACATTTCTTTTCATTTTCATTCTCTGATTTAAAAGTAGCAAACAGACCAAGGCCAAAAGAAACTGACAACTTTCCATTTTGAGAGTCTTTCTTTTTTTTGCTTCTTTGTAGTAATGAAAGTGCCAGAGAAAGATTTTGTGTGCCTGAAAAATGGAAAAGTTAATATTTGATTTTTTTTTTTAATGGTGCAGGTATAATTGAACATAAAAGGGTTGCGAGTTATTTGTTAATGTAATTATCATTTTATGTAATTATCAGTTCACAGCAAACTCCACCATGGTGAGAGCAGTGGATGTCACCTGGTTGGTTTATTCGTAATGGTGCTGTCAAACATGCTTAGTCTGAAGGCACTGTGGAGGAAAGCGCATTTCTATAAAATCTTGAATTTCCGTCATGATTGAGTAATCCAGTGATGTATGTTCATTGATAGATGGGGGGTTAAACTGAGCTTTCTTAACTTGTCAAAGTGTTTTGCTTTGACAGATCATAATTATTACTGTTTTTGTAATCAAATGCTAAACAGAATTAAGAGAGTAATACTCAAACATATTATTTGCAACTATGATTGCTTGTGTGTGTGTGTGTGTGTGTGTGTGTGTGTGTGTATGTGTGTGTGTGTGTGTGTGTGTGTGTGTGTGTGTGTGTGTGTGTGTGTGTGTGTGTGTGTGTGTGTGTGAATGCTTTTGTGTTTACAGTGTAAGAGAATTTTTAAAGATCATCCACAAAAATTCATCTAACACTTGCATAACAGTAAATTTACTTTGCTGGGTCATGGATTCAAAAAAAAAAAAAAAAAAAAAGAATCATTGAATCATTCAGTTTTTTTGTGTGCACAAAGCAGTGCCTGATACAAAAGATAATAGTTTGAAGAATGATTGACTCATCATTTATTAACAGTGCAAAGAGTAAACAAGCTTGACTGGAATCAGATTTGCCAAAGACCGTGTGGTCAGACACTGGGGTACATTCAGTTGTCATGTGGTCAGACAGTGGGGTACATTCAGTTGCCATGTGGTCAGACAGTGGGGGTACATTCAGTTGTCATGTGGTCAGACAGTGGGGGGTACATTCAGCTGCCATGTGGTCAGACAGTGGGGTACATTCAGCTGCCATGTGGTCAGACAGTGGGGTTCATTCAGTTGCCATGTGGTCAGACAGTGGGGTACATTCAGTTGCCATGTGGTCAGACAGTGGGGTTCATTCAGTTGCCATGTTGTCAGACAGTGGGGTACATTCAGTTGCCATGTGGTCAGACAGTGGGGGGTACATTCAGTTGCCATGTGGTCAGACAGTGGGGTTCATTCAGCTGCCATGTGGTCAGACAGTGGAGTCATTCAGTTGTGCCCCAAGCAGGGGTGAGCACCAGTGGTAGAAAGAGGTGATCAGAATACATAGGACTTTTTCTGTACCTCATTCCTCGCTCCGCCCTCTCTGTCTCCTGTCTCCTTTATTAGAATACATAGGACTTTTTCTGTACCTCATTTCTTTCTTTCTCCCTCCTCCTCTCTTTCTCCTGTCTCCCTTTTTTTGTCTGCTAGATCGTTGCCACTAGTAATAAAAGTTTCTTTTTATTTCATAATACATTGACAGATCCTGTTTGAAAATGATCTGGGCTGCTGATATGACTGTTATCTGTCGTAGGTCCCTTACTTCATCGAAGAACTGCAGGTGACAGCCATTGACATGGGCAAGGAGATGCCTGTGGTGAGGCGTGCAGCCAACCCATACCTGGATGAGAGAGGATTCTGGGTAGAGCTGGATGTGTCCTATGGCGGAGGTTTTCAGATGACCATAGAGACTAAAATGAACCTGATGAAACTGAAGCACACCAATCCAAAGC